>CM053594.1:117731637-117742491 GCA_028646575.1 Pseudocheirus occidentalis | reverse complement strand
GTGCTGACTTTTCCCCCTGAACTAGGTAAAAGACATATGTTTGATTAAAGTAAAATCATTAACCCTTTTTGAGTTGTTTTCCTTTAGAAAAGCAGATCAAAGAACCTGTGCTAGCAGCCATCCTGGGTATGCTAGGGTGCTTACTGCTACAGTTACCCTGAGCAACTCACTTAACCCCATTTGCCTCAATTCCTCATCTGTCACATGAACTGGAGAAGGAAATGCCAAACCACTCCAGTAGCTTTGCCAAGAAAACCTCAGATGGGGTCACAAAGAGCCAGATATGATTGGACAACAACAATCTCCATTACTTCAGTTCTAGATGTTCTCCCATTTGTGTCACTTCTTCATATAGCAAGCACACCAGGTACCGAGATGTTACAGTATAAAGTCTCCAATATAATCAATGGAGAATATCTATTGAAACCCTGACAAATTTTTTCCATTTAGCATCCATCTATTTGTGTTCTTCCTTCTAGATTCATTTATAAATTTACTTGGTTTGATCTTAGTTGAGTTAGAGAATGTTTTAGGTAGAGGGGCAGTGTGGTAAAATGTATAGAACTGGACTGAGAATCAGGAATAACTTGGTTCATATGATGTTCCTGACACCTAATTAGTTGTTTCTTAACCGTGGGTAAGTCACTTAATTTATCTGAACCTTAGTTTCATCATCAGTACAATGGGGCTAATAATATCTATAGTGTCTACTTACTAGGGTTATTTCTGTGAGATTCAAATGTGAAATTCTTTGAAAAATTTTAAAAGCCCTTTACAAAGGCAGCTTGTACTGTCATTGTCTCCTACTACTGCTTCTCAATTTTATGAGTCAATACTGGTTCTTAAAAACTTCTATCTGTCTCTTCCATAATATTTTACAAATAATCTTGGTGGTGCTACCCTTGGCTATCATCCCTCTCCACTAGACGAAGAGATTAAGTGTTATTCTAGTTGTGTTAGTTTGGGGACCTGACTGACCTCCCTGTAGCCAACTTTTTTGCATGAGTAAAAACTATAAGAAATGGCAGTAGGCACAATGTGTTTTCCTTTATTCATTTCCCTTTTTTTCCAAGCCAGCAGCCTATTGAATTGCTCAGTCTGGAACTATTATAATTACATAAGGAGTCTTCTCATTTTTATCCCTTTTTGTAAAAAATTGACATTAATTTTGTCCCATTTGCTATAACTGGTCACTGGCTTGACTGAGCAGATACAGATACATAATTCTGAAATGACACAGCAGGAATCAGTCACTTCCGGCCTGTTAATATATAGTCAGTTTCATTTTATGACATTAATAAATGCTTAACAAGTATAACACCTTCCAACTCTTTTCTTGAAGAAAGTATTCACGATCCACAGGTGTAAACCTTGTGGGGAATCTATAAAAACCTTTAAAAACCTTTGCAAATTAATTCTAAATCATAGTGTTCGATATCATTTTTATATCCTCCTCTGCACCCACTTTTATCTTGGCATCACTAATTATCAAGCTATAGGTTGATTTGATTTTGGAGGAACTTATCAAATTCTTTGTATAATTTACCTACTTCATTCTCTGTAACAGATGCTAGTGCATAAATTTTGACATTTTTTCATGGTTAATTCTGCTGATTCATCTTGAGCACTAAAAGGTAGAGTGAATAAGGGGTCCTTCTTGTTGCATTAAAGTATATAATGAAACTGACTCCCCCCACTCCTTCTGTCACTTTTCCAAGAACCTCAGATCTGTCTTTCCAGTGACTTATAGTTTCATTATGTCTTCTAGTTTAATTTATAGTGAGAATCCTGATACTGATCAGGTTTCCTGTCTCCAGCAGCAGAATATCAACTCATTTGTCTAAATTGAATGGATCATTAGACAAAGATTTTTACATTTAGAGTTATCAACAGTTAAATTGATGTTGATATGTGATATAAGAACTGGGTGATTCTTAGCAGCCTCTGTCCCTTTTTTCATTGTTCAACCACCAGCTCTACAGAATCAGGAGGCTGCTCAAGACTGAGAACCATTTCATTTTTGTTGTTGTTCCTTGGTTCATAGCGGTCAAAGATCCCTCACTTATGTGATCAATTGGCTGGTTGGTCCTCAGACAATAATCAATAGTTAATAAACATTTATTAAGTGCCTACTATGTGCCAAGCAATGTGCTAAGCCCTAGGGACACAAATTCTTAAAAAAGGAAACAGTTTCTGTCCTCAGGGGACTTACAATCTAACGGGAGAAGACAAAGCACAAAAGAAAGTTGCAAAGGGTGCGCTCAGGGGGAAGAGGTGCCATCTTGGGTCTGTAATGAGGTAGAGTACCAGGGCTGATGAGATCTTACAGAACTAGGAGGTTGTCCTAATACAAAAGCTTCCTGGGACATGGTAGAGAAGTCAGCCTGAGAAATATCCAAACAAATAAGCCAGGTGAGAAATGAGGAGATGTCTGAGCTGAGCTCTCTCCTTAAATGGAGATAAAAGGCACAATCAAGGTGGGCCTAAATTCAAAATCAGGCTGGCACGGTAGAAGGGAATAAGTATTTATCTATTGCCTACTATGTCCAAGGCACTATGCTAAGCCCTTTCACAAAGTGTTATCTCATTTGATCATCACAACAACCCTTGGAGGTGGGTGCTATTATTTATTCCCATTTTACAGATGAGGAAACTGAGGCAAACATTGGTTAAGTGACTTGCCCAAGGACATGTAGCTAGCAGGTTGCTGAGTCCAGATTTGAACCCAGGTCTTCTAGTGCTCTGTCCACTACCAATAGCTCCCCCTAAGGTTGCCAGAGTCTTCCCCTACAGCAGAAATTAAAGATTTCAATAACCTAGAGCTACACCCCACTCGTGCTGCAATGAGGGATCAGAGCAGGACCTTGGTGGAAGCAAGTATTGGAGCCTGGAGTGCAATAAAAGGTAGATGTCTTAGGACCCCTTAGTAGAGTCCTCTTATAGGTCACAGACAAATTTTCATCCTTCTCAAATGCTGAGAATTTGTACTGAGAATGAAACCAAAGCAGTGATGTGTAGTTTATTTCTGCCTTTTTGCTTTCTTTTTCTGACTTAGCATTTTCACTCTGAAGCTCCTTCAGAGCCATGATCACATTTTTCCTTTGTCCTGTTTAGCACCAAAAATTCACAAAGAATGTGTAGAAGAATTCCTCCATTCATCTTGAGGCATCCCCTTCCTTGCCAGCCCTTCCTAGGTGATTCTGGAGTTGGAGGGAAGGATTATATTTGTGCCAAGTGGTAGGAATAAAAACCATTTATTTTGGAAACCCTGAGTACGTAATTGTCTAATCATGTATTTAATGATTAGCATAAAAGTGAGGTCAGGGAGTCCCAAAAGTGCTCAATTCCATTTACATCACATTAAATTTTTCTCCATTTAGTGAAATTAAGTAAAGTGAAGTCAGGCACTTCCCAGATTGTTGTAATTTTGCCCTTTTTGCTGAATTGAATGAAATGACCTTGTGGTACAAAATTAAAAAGTTTTTCTTATCGGGCTTAGATTATTTTCCAGAATTCTTATTCATAGAAACAGAGAACCTTAGAGATGAAATGGAGCATAAAGGTCTTTTCTAAGGCCTTATTTCCCTGAGTAAGGAAAATGGTATATCTGAATGCTTTACTTTTACTTTACTTTTGATTTTTGAAATTTGATCTTTGACTTTTACAGTGACCTTTGAAAGACTAGGGAAAGAGAGAAGTATCATAGGATTAGAAAAAGTCAGATATCCTCTCAATTAAAAAATAATAATGAAGAGAGTAGAGTTTGTACCCTATGGAAAAATGAGTTTGTGACTCCCAGAAAAATCTAGAACTTATTATTTAGAGACTAGCTTGTGAACTAGAGGAGAAAGTTCACCAAAAGTCAACATGGTTTCATGAAAAACATAATCCAGACTCAATGAATATCCTTTTATGACAGTCTAGTGGATCAAGAGAATGCTTATAATTTATATTGATTATAAGTTTATATGGTTATAAGTTATAATTAATCTAGATCTTAGCAAATCATCTAGAAAATTTTCTCATTTTTATCCTTGCAGAGAATATGAAGAGCTATAGGTTAGGAGATAGTACATTTAGGTGGGTTCAGGATTTGTTTGATGAGCAGACCCAAAAAGCAATCATTACTGAATTATGGAAACTTGGAGGGAGATTGCTAGTGGCATGATCCAGGTAGCTGTCTTTTGCCCCATGTTTTTTTTTTTTTTATCATTTTCATCAAGGATTTTATAGAAGCTACCACATGACATGAAGCTGGGAAGCACAGCAAACTTTCTGGATAATAGAGTCAAGATAAAAAAAAACCTCACTGACAGATTAGAACAGTGGGTTAAAGATTACAGGTTCAAATTTAATAGACATCAGTGTAAAGTCTGTACTTGGGTCCAAAAATTCAATTTCACAAATACAAATGAAAGAGGACAAAATCCCACACAAAAGATATCTTGTAATTTTAGGACTCTCTAAATTCAATATAAGAAAACAGAATGATATGATAACCAAAAAAAAAAGCTAATAAAATTAATGTTTCTAGAGGAAGAGGGAGGTAGCAAAGACAGACAGAGACAGAGACAGAGACAGAAACAGAGAGAGACACAAAGAGACAGAGACAGAGAGAGATAGAGAGACAGAGGCAGAGAAAGAAATTGTCTGCTTGACCCTTTTGTGTTTCCAGAAGCTTTGAAGTGAGGACTGTTTGCTTCCATGTATCCACAAACACATAGAACCATCATTTTCTTGTCGATGTGGTGCTTATTCTTTCCTGATTGTAGATGGAGTATCTGGAGATGGAATCAACCAAGGTACAGCCCTGTGAGATTGGAAGGGCCATAGGATACATCAGATTCCTCTTATTGTTCATTTGTCATGTAACCATGTGACCCATGGACTATAGCACACTATGTCCTTCTATCTTTCACTCTCTCTGAAAACCTGTCCGAGTTCATGATCATTGTTCCCTTAATACTATTTATCTGTCTCATCCTGCATTGTCCCTTTTTCCTTCAATCTTTCCCAATATCAGGGTCTTTTACAATGAGTCTCATTTTTTCATTATGTGGTCACTATATTTAAGCTTCAGCTTTAGTATTTAACCTTCCAGTGAATAGCCTGAATTAAATTTTAAAGTATTGACTCATTTGATCTCCTTGCTGTCCAAGGGACTCTCAGAAGTCTTCTCCAGTACCACACTTTGAAAGCTTCAGTTCTGCAGCGCTCAGTTTTCCTTAGAGTCCACCTCTCACAGCCATACAGTGCTGCTGGAAAAACCACAGCTTTGATTGTAAGGACTTTTGTGAGCAATGTAATGTCTCTGCCTTTTAGTATGCTGTCCAAATTTGCTATAGCTTTCCTTCCAAGAAGCAAGTGCCTTTTAATTTCATTACTGTAGTCACCATCTGCAATGGTTTTTGAGCCCAAGAATACAAAATCCGACACTGCTTCCATTTCTTCTCCTTCTGTTTGCCAGGAAGTGATGAAATCATTTGCCAAGATATTAGGTGTTTTCTTGATGTTAAACTTCAAACCTGTTTTTACACTCTCCTCTTTCACCCTCATTAAGAGGCTTAATTTCTCTTCCCTTTCTGCCATCAAAGTGATATCATCTGCATATCTGAGATTGTTGATATTTCTCCCAGCAATCTTAATTCTGACTTTTGATTCATCCAGCCTGGCATTTCACGTGATGTACTCTACATATAAGTTAAATAAATAAGGTGACAGTATACAGCCTTGTTGTACTCCTTTTCTGATCTTAAACCAATCAGCTGTTCCATATTTGGTTCTAACTGTTGTTTCCTGACCCATACACAGGCTCCTCAGGAAATAAGTAAGATGATTTGGTACTCCCATCTCTTTGAGAACTTGTCACATTTTGGTGTGATATTCACAATCAAAGGCTTTAGGGTAGTCAATAAAGCAGAAGTAGATGTTTTTCTAGAACTCCCTTCCTTTCTCCATAATCCAGAGCTAGGATCTAGTTCCTCAAATTCTTTGAAAACCAGCCTACTCTTCTGGTAATTCTTGATTTGTGCCTTGCTGAAGCCTAATTTGCAGAATAAGCATAACCTGACTGACATGTGAAATGAATATAATTGCTTAGTAATTTAAATATTTCTTGGCATTGTCTTTCTTTAGAATTGGTACATTCACTGATCCTTTCTAATTCACTGGCCACTATTATATTTTCCAAATTTACTGTCATACTGAGTGTAGCACTTTAACAGCATTATCTTTCAGGGTTTTACATAACTTAACTGGAATTCCATCACCTCCCCTACCCTTATTGTTAGTAATGCTTCTTAACACCCACTTGACTTCATTCTCCAAGATGTCTGGCTCTAGATGAGTAACCACACCATTGTGGTTATTGGTGATGTTAATATCTTTCTTGTGTAGTTTGTTTGTGTGTTCTTGCCATGTCTTCTTAATCTGTTCTGCTTCTGTTAAATCCCTACCATTTTTGTCTTTTATCATGCCACTTTTGCATGAAACTTTCCTGTGATATCTCTAATTTTCTTGAAGAAATCTTTTGTCTTTCCCATGCTATTGTGTTCTTCTGTTTCTTCAAATTGCTCATTTAAGAAAATGTTAACTCTGCTCGCTATTCTCTGGAATTTTGCATTCAATTGGATATATCTTTCCATTTCTCCTTTCCTTTTCCTTTTCCTTCTTTCCTCAACTATTTGTAAGCCTCATCAGACAGACATTTTGTTTTCTTGATGCTCTTTTTCTTCTTCTTCTTCTTCTTCTTCTTCTTCTTCTTCGAATTTTGTTGTTATTGTTGCCTCCTGTGCAATATATTGAATCTCTTGTCTATAGTTCTTCAGGTTATCTCTATCTACTACATCAAATCCTTTAAATCTATTCATCACCTCCACTTCATATTCATAAGGGATGTTATTTAGGTCATACCTATATGATATGATGACTTCCCTTGCTTTCTTCAATTTTTCTGAATTTTGTAATAAGAAGATCATGATCTGAGCCACAGTCACCTCCAGGTCTTACTTTAACAGACTGTATAGAGAGCTTCTCTACCTTTGGTTACAAAGTATATAATCAATCCTATTTCTATATTCACCACCTGGGGATGTCCATGTATAGAGTCATTTTTGGGGTTGTTGGAATAGAGTGTTTGTGATGACCAGAGAGTTATCTTGATTAAACTTGACTAGACTCTGCACTGATTCATTTTGTACTCAAAGGTCAAACTTGCCTGTTATTCCAATTATTTTTTTATTTCCAATTAAGCATGCCAGTCCTCCATGATGAATGTGACATCTTTTGTTGGTGTTATTTATAGAAGATGTTATAGGTCTTCACAGAACTGATGAACTTTGGTCTCTCCAGCATCAATGATTGGGGCATAGACTTGCATTACTCTGATGCTGAACAGTTTGCTTTGAGTTCAAACAGATATCATTTAGTCATTTTGAGATTATACTCCAGTACTTCTTTTCTCATCCTTTAATTGACTATGAGGCCTACTCCATTTCTTCTAAGGGATTCTTGCCCACAGTAGTATATGTAGTGGTCCCTTGAATTAAATTCACCCATCCATTGGACATTACACTTTCCAATTCCCATCCGTTCAAGTTCACTGATGCCCAAGATGTAAATGTTTAATCTTTCCATCTCCTGTTTGACTACATCCAGCTTACCTTGATTTATAGATCTTATGTTCCAGGACCCTATGCAGTGTTGATCTTTTCAGCATCAAACTTTCACCAGATGTGTCTACAGCAGAGCTTCCTTTTGGCTTTTCCCAGCCATTTCATTAGTACTGGAGATGTTTGAATCTGTCCTTCACTCTTCCCCAATAGCATACTGGACACCTGAGGGCTTCATCTTCATCTCTTTTATCATTTTAGTACAATTCATGGTATTTTCTGGGCAAAGATACAAGAGTAGTTTGCTATTTCTTTCTTCAGTGGATCACCTTCTCTTGGAACTCTCTACTATGACTTATCTATCTGATCCAGTCAGTGGCAGACACTGCTAGAACCACAGCTGAATCTAGCAAAGAGCCTTCCCTGAAGAATGACCAGCTTCATCCAGACCAACAGTAGACTGACCAACTTTCTGAGTCACCATGTATTTCAAGGAGATAGCCCAGCTGAAGAAGGGAGCACCTTGCCCCAAAGTGAACACAGTAAGGATTCCTCAAAGAAAGAAAATTATTCCTAAAGTCAAGAGTTGGGAGTTACCCTTCAGTCACACATGTTCACTAGGTGTGTTTTAGTGTCTTTGGGTTTCAAGCATGAGCCCAGGACCTTGTATATAGTCAGGAAGAAGAGTGTACTCCAGGAGAATGTTTTGTACCCTTCACTTTAAGTTTGAATCTACTCTCCCTAGGGGCCAAGTAAGTATGTAAGAGGTGAGAGTCTACTTCCTGATTTGGGAGGGGACGATGTTTAATTTAACCTTGCTTTACCTCCTCAATGAAAGCTAACTGACCCATTCATTGGTTAGTTGATATTGGGGAGACGTTAGCTGATTAAATGTGAGCACAATTGTGAGCAATAATACTAGAGAACATTCCCAGTTCCTTGGGATTATTCCTAGCATCCTGAGGAGAACAGAAGTACTCACTTCCTTCCCTCTCAGGACCCAACCTGTCACTGTGGGAAATGGGAAAAAGTAGGTGGGGAGTACTGCATGTGGAACAGAGAGATTATACTTGTTTTGCTTGGCAACAGAGCACAAAATTAAGGGCAACTGGCAGAAATCGAAAATAACAAAACAAAACATAGATTTGGGCTCCATGTTAGGAAAAACATTAACAATTAGAGCTATCTAAAAGTATAATGAAGAATCTCAGGAGAAAATGGGCTTTTCCTCAGTAGAAGCCTTCAAGTAAAGGCCAAAGAGAAAATGTGGTATAGTGCTGAACTTAGAATCAGAAAATCTAATTTGAATCCTTACTCTGATGCTTACTTGCTGTGTGACCTTGGACAAGTTAATTAACTTCTTGAAGGCTCATTTCTCTCTTGTGCAAAATGACAATAGTAATACTTACACTATCTCAAAGGACTTTTGTAAGGAAAAAAAATTTATAAACCTTGTCGCTCTATAAATGTGAACGATTATAATAACTACTTTGGCAATATGTTAAAGTGGGTGTTCTGGCCGTCTGGTGACCTCTTAAGTACCTTACAATTCTGTGACTTTATGCATCTGTGAACCTCCTGCCTGATGTCTGACTCCCTTCCATACACCCTTAACAACTCATCCCAGAATGAACACTAGTGACAGGGAATGTCCTGTCTCCAGAGCCAGATCATTCCATTGTTGGACGGTTCTCATTGTTTGGAAGTTTTGTTCTTAGAGTCAGTGGAAAGTTGACCCCCTGTAAATTTCACCCATTGGTTCTCCCTGCTGGAATCATGTAGAATCATTTGAATCCCTCTTCCATTTGACAGCCCTTCAAATATTTAAAGATGGTCATCACTTCTCCCCTAAGTTTTCAACTGTAAGCATAATGTGGAACCATTCCGGAAAAAAAGTTCATCTTTTGTTTAGAAATTATTTCTATTTCCAGATTTTCTGTTTGACAGCAGCTTCATAAATTCATGTTCATAAAAGGCAGCTGTGTGTAATGGAAAGAACACTGGAACTGGAGTGAAGTATCTGAATTAAAGTCCCAGCTTTGCTACTTATAATCACAAATTCACAAAATCTCTCATTCGTAAGGGACCTCAGAAGTCATCTAGTACAGCCTGTACCGGATGGAGAACCCAAGTCTGCAATGTCCCCAGTGAGTTGTATTCCAATCTCTTAGAGACCTTCTTTAAGGGGGAACCCGCTAAGCTCCAAGGCAACCAATTTCAGCTTTGGAGAGTTCTATTTGTTAGGAAATATTTCCTTACATCAAGCCAAAATCTGTCTCTCTTTAATTGCCCTTCTATCTAGAGCTCTTAGTTTTGCATTGTAGGACCAAGCAGGACAAGTCTCCTATAATAACTCTTTAAATATTTGAAGACAATTGCAAATTTCCCCAACTACTCAAGTCAACAAGCATTTATTAAGCACCTACTATGTGCCAGACAATGTACTAAATCTTAGGCACACAATGGAAGGCAGAAATAGTCCCTGTTCTCAAGGACCTCACAATCTAATGTAAGAGACAACATGCAAACAAGTGTACAAACAAAATATATATAGAAACAAAAGTCATTAATAAAAACTTATTCTAAAAATCCCACATATATATGGACATATGTGAAAAATTGTATATAACCACAGCATATAGGCACTATCATTAAAAGACATCAAGAAAGGCTTCTCAAAGAAGATGATATTTTAGCTGGGACCTAAAGGAATTCAGAGAAGCCACGATAAAGAGATGAGGAATGAGGGAATTCCAGACAGGAGACAGCCTGTGAAAATTTGTAGAATTAGTTGATGGAGTATTGTGTGCCAGGAAGAGCAAGAAGGGCAGTGTCACTGCTTTATAGAGTACATGGAGGGGAATAATAAGATAGAAAGGGACCAAATTATGAAAGATTTTAAAAGCCAAATTGAGAATCAAATTTTTTATGATAGAGGTAACACCCACTAGAATTTTTTAAGTTGGGAGAGGTAAAGTAAAATGGGCAAACTTTCAGTTCTGGAAAATCTCTTTGATAGCTGAGTAGAGGATGCACTAGAGTGGGGCAAGACCTGAGGCAGGGACATCAACCAAAAGGCTACTGCAATATGTCATGGGGATGAATTTTCTCTTATCCAAGCTAAAACTCTAGTTACTTAAAATGCAGAGATTTCTCCAGTTATCTCACAATCCTCTCTCTCTCTCTCTCTCTCTCTCTCTCTCTCTCTCTCTCTCTCTCTCTCTCTCTCTCTCTCTCTCTCTCT
>CM053594.1:117710961-117731137 GCA_028646575.1 Pseudocheirus occidentalis | reverse complement strand
GGTTTTCCCACCTGCCGGAGCTATTACAGGGGTGTTGCAAGTCCCCCCAGCTTTGGCTTGCTGAAAGTGCACTCTAGGACCACCACCCAAGACCACGATCTGGATCCAGGCCACTCAACACAAGAGCACTTAACCCCGATCAATCGATTCAGCCCCTCTGTGGAGTCCGCAGGCCAGGGGCTCTGAAGCAGCCTGGTGGGGGCCACTGCTGCTGGTTCCAGTAGTTCCCCTCCCCCACTGCTTCCTTGCCCCGGGGTAGAATGGCCGAACTGCTTTATCCCCCCCAATTAAGTTTCAAAGTTTCAGCTTTCACTAACCGTCTCTGACCGAAGCTCCCCTCAGGCTGGTGCATTAGATTTTCTTTGAAGTGGACTCAAGCTGCGGTTTGGGAGGCTCTGCTGCTCCTCGTGGCCGCCCTGGGGCCTTTCCTGGCCGCAAGGTTTTGGGCTGGCCGTTCTCTGCTCCTCTGCAGTGCGAGCTGTGCCTCTCCGTCCTGCTCCTCACGCCTTGGCAGATGTGGGGGTGCTGGAGGTTGTAGAACCACTGCAGGCTGGCTGCGGGGTTCGGCTCAGCTCCTTCCCACCGTCCCAGACCTGGCCACGGTCTCAGCTTCCAGCTGTTCCAGCCTCAGCCGTGCTGAGTCCCTGCTGCCGAGATGCCTTCAGCGAGAGCTGTGTTCTCTGTATTTTTGTGAGTCTGAGAGTCCTAGATTTTCCTAGACTTTGTCTGGGCTCGTATTTTCTGGGTGTTTAGGGTGGCGGTATGGGAGCTGCGGGACCTTGCTGCTTCTACGCCGCCATCTTGGCTCCGCCCCTCAAGTCAGAGGTATCTTGAGGAAAATCTCCTGTAATTTAGCTTGGGGGAGGGGAGGTGTTAATAACATTGCATGATTTATACTCCTATGTCATCACCATTGGTAATATTTAACATAGTTTTACCTCCAATTCTAACACCATTGGGGTTAAAAAGATAACTTTTTGTACAATACAAAGAAAGTTCAGATCACTGAAAATACTGATTGTTTTTCCAACCTTCCCTCTTCATTCTATTCAATTCTAAGGTCAATTCATTGTCCATCTGTAGCATCTATCAAAGATACATAGGATCATAGATCCATATATTGAAGAAACCCTAAAAGTTATCTTGTCCAGTATCTCACTGTACAGATAAGGAACCTAGAACATATGACTGTACAGTTTTTCCTCTATAAAAAAATACTATTTATTATATGGGATGGTTCTCTGCAAGGGGGAGAGCAAGGGACACTGGGTAACTATGATGATGTAAGAAACAAGACATTAATAAAAAATTTATTTGTAAATATGCAGTTATGGAAGAACTGAAGGCAAGAATGATGAAAGACCTAACGAAAGGTTTCAAGTACATCGAGTAGAACCTCTGTAAAGATTTTATTGGGGGATATGGCCAAGAATCACCAAAATGAAAAGTTTAAAATGGATTGCTATGTGCAGCTTTAGAGGGAGTATTCACACTTAAGATATCATGTATGCACTGAAGTATCAAAATAATGTCAAATGTCTCACCAATCCCTGTCAGGTTTACTAACCTCCAGAAAGAAGATTGTTATCTTATTTTGACAAATAAGTTGGAGAAAAAAATTTTGAGCCAAAATTCAAGTTGTTCCATAAAAGTGAGACTGTTTTGTCTTACAAGAATAGGACAAAATTAAGAAATATGATACTGGTCTGAGTAGAGTAAGTCCCAGGATGGAATGAACCAGTTGGAAGGGATCAGGGATTAAGGGGTCAATGGACTAGAAATACCATGGGAAAGCAATAAGAAAAATTTAATAATGATCGTCATTTAAAAGTATTTAAATAATATATTTGGTCTCAATGACAGAATGTTAGGTGTATACATCACCCCTTCCCTCTGAGGTGTTTACAATCTAATTCCAACCAGTCTGGCTTACCCCAGCCCTCTGACAGCTGGATGCATTTCATTGCCCAGATGCTCCTCTGCGGTCTGAATGAAGCTGAGCAAAAATCTTGAACACACAGTTTAATATCTCAATGAACCATCTGTGATTTTTTCAGTCCAATCTGATTGTTTCCTCTCTTTCTCCCAACACTATGTTGGTTGTTTTTTTGGTTTTTTTCCATCAATTAGTCATGGCTCCTGAGGGATACATTCAACATCTTAAAAAAAAAAAATATTCAAGCCGTGCTATACTAACAGTGCAGGGGCTACACATTGTAGCAGGAGGAGGAAGGCTAGGAGGTCAAGGAGGAGGAGGAGAGGAGGAAGAAGAGGAAGAAGAGGAGGAAGAGGAGGAGGAGGAGGAAGAAGAAACTGAAGATGATGATGATGATTAGTACAATAAAGCATTTATGTAGCATTTTAGGTTTCGTAAAGTATTTACAAATATTAATTTTATCTTCACAACATCTCTAGGAGGCAGATGGAATGAACCATTTGGAAGTATTATACCCATTATTATATTATTAGTAGTATATAATAACATACATATATTATATGATATGTATATTATACATATGATATATAAAATGTATTATTATATTATACGGTATCATATACCATATTATACACATGCTACAGAAGACAAAACTGAGACAGGCAGAGATTAAGTGGCTTGCACAAGGTCTCACAGCTAGCTAGTTTAGTGTCTGAAGCCAGATTTCGATTCCAGGTACAGGGCTCTATGTGCTGTGCTGCCAGGCAGCAGTCACTCCTCTGCGTTCCCTCGCCAGTGAGCAAACTCTGTCTCGGGGTGCAGTCTTCTTGGTGCTTGCAGGACTTGGTGCCTTTCACGGACTTCCATCTGCCCATCAGGGAGAATGACGAGCAGTAATAGTAACATGACTTACTATAGCACTTCTCACGGCTGAGCCTCCCTCTCTCCCCAGCAGCCTGGGAGGCGGCTGCTTTAGCCAGCAGGCCACTCAGTCCACATTTATTAGGTGCCTGGCCTGCCCTCAGCACTGGAGATGCAAAAAAAGCCAAAAATTGCCCCTGTCCTCAGGAAGCCCACATTCTAAGAGAGGGGACAATATGCAAACAACTATAAATGTGTAAAATATATTAAAATATTAATTATTAAAACTATAAATATGTAACTAACTAACAACATGCATTGCTGTTCAGTCATTTTTCAGTCATGTGCAACTCTTCATGACCCCTTTCAGGGTTTTCTTGGCAGAGATATTGGAGCGTTTTGCCATTTCCTTCTCCAGTTTATTTTACAGATGAGGAAACTGAGGCAAACAGGATCAAGTGACTTGCCCAGGGTCACACTGGGCTAATCTGAGGCAGGATTTTAACTCGGGTCTTCATAACTCTGAGCCCAACGCTCTATCCACTGTGCTACTTGGCTACCCAGTAAGATATATACAGAATATTTATTATTCCTATTTTATATATGCAGAAATAAGATCAGAGAAGTTAACTAAATTGCTGATGTCACAGCTGGTTGGAATCAGAAGCAGGATTTGAACATAAATCTTTCTGAGCATTCTATCCATTAAGCTACACTGTCTTCCACTGTCTTAACAGCAAGACATGGAAAGGTGAAAAGATTTATGTCCTAGGCCTCATGCTGAGCCAGAAAAGGAGAAAGTAATAGTCTGTTGGTCCCTTTTACCCATCTTCTCTCTGTGTCTCTGCAGTGCAAAATGATCCATGCAAGGAAAAGGGGTCAAAAATGCAGCTGCGTTAACTAAAACTATACTATTATTATTATTATTAATAATTAATTGCTAGCGCCCACAATGCTCCTGAGTGTGACCAGGACCAGGTTAAAGTGTTATTGGGAAACATTTAACAAGATAAATAAAAATGCAATAAAACATAGATATCACTGATATGTGACTTTCTTTTCCCAGTGATATGGAACCCACAGGGATTATTATATATTGTTTGACCACCCTCGTTTCTGTGTGAGTTTGACACAATACATGGAGTATCAAATTTCCCTCTGGGTTCTTTCCAAAAGCTGGCTTTTCACTGGACTTGGATGTATGAAGTATAAGTTATTAAGAAAAAAAATGTGTCAGCACTTTAGTATCAAATTATTCCCCAAGCTTTCCAGGGGATGTATTTGGTTTTACATCACTGTGTTATTAAAAGGCAGAGGCAGATGATAATTAAACCAATTTTCCAGCCATCTGTTCATTTTTTAATTGATATTTTGCACTTCTAAAAAAAAATAAAAGATCTGTTGTCCTCCTGGACAAGAGAGATGGAATGTATAGAACTAATGCAAGCTGGCAACGGGTTGATGTTTCTGCCCTAGATGTCAGCATAGGAATTAAACCCCCAGGTATAAACAGAGACAATCTCTTCATGCTTTAGCCTGATCAGATAAAATTAATTGAATGTGAAGTGCTTTTCTTTCTTCGTTATTATAAACCTTGTCTTGGTTCTCATGTTTACGAAGGGCCTTTATAAGAATCCATCGCTTCATAGACCTACAAGGACATACCTGGGTCTGCCAGCTTCTGCGTGCATGCTGACAAGATCCCTTTAAGGGACCCACAGATCCCCATGCAACATGCCAATGAGGACAAGTGCGAGATGTTGACCTGAGTTCTAATTCTGCATCAAATTTGTATGAGCTGTGTGGCCCTGAGCACGTCACAACCTTTCTGGGCCTCTGTTTTCCTAGCTGTAAAATGAGGGTGGATTCTTTGACTTCTGAAGCCCCTTCCAGGTCTAAATCTATGATTGTATGATCCGAACTCCACACTTTTGGGCTGACATTGTCATTATTCTTTTGCGTGTCTTTCAGAAATGACTTGAGGAGCAGTCACAGGCTCTTCCATCATCCCTTTGACTTTCTCAAGTGATTTTCTTTGCCTGCCTTGTGCTATCATCTCCTTCTTGGGGGATTTCACCTCCTTGACAGGGCTGATTGTTGCCTCAGCCCAACCTACATACTTCCTGTTACTAACAAATGACTCAAAGCCTTCGGGAGCTGCTTCCTAGAGAGTTAAAAGCCAGGGTTTGGTGTGTCAATATGCAACCAGCAATTAAGGGCCCACTTTACCTGCTGCCTAACATTAAAAAAATAAATAATTCTTGGCTTCACTCACACTTAAAAAGAAAAGGAACAGGGGGAGAAAGTTGACCTCTTTCGAACCTGACTTCCGGAAATAGATAAGATATAAAGTGAATTTTTTTCTCTATATACATCTGTTTTACTCCCTCCGTCAACTACTTGGTGGGTTCGGAGGAAGGAGAGGGGGCTCAAGGATGCTGCCTCTTTCTTTCAGTGGTTAATGGGGTTATATATTTAGAGAAGAGCATTCTCTTTGCATAAACTTATTTTTACTTCCCAACATGCCTGGAAGTTAGCAGTCTATCTGTGTATTTTTATTGCATGAATCTTTTGACTTTTGTTTGTTTTTTTTAATTGCCTCAATTTCAGGAAGTTAAAACCAAAAACCTAGGTTAGAGTTGGCCTGAGGCCTTGCAGGCTTTGGACTATTTTGGTCACCATGTCTCTGAGGGCAGTATAAGGAGAGAGGGCAGATAGGATCTCAGAAACAAAGAATGTTGGAGCCAGAAGGGATTTTGAAAGTTCATGTAGCCATAGGATTATAAATCTAGAGCTGGAAGGAAGCTTGGAATCCAATTAGTCCAACCCCCTCATTTTACAGATAAGGAAACTGAGACCAAGAATCTTACAGATAACAATCAACAGAGCATGGACTCGAACCCAGGGCTTCAGACCCCAAGTCCAATGCTTGACATCCTTGATCTAAAGTAGACTACTCTTGGTCTAGAAATTCTAGAAAATTCTATTTTCAACCTGAGGGTTAATGCTGCCACCCACTCACTGATCTTTGCTTTCTGCTCCTTCACCCATCACTGCCTTGGCTGGCTCCACAAATTGCAACAGGGAAGACCTTACAAGTAGGTGCAATAGTTGACTGACTACATGATGCCATTCAAGAGGCCCCAGGGAAGCTCCTTTGCTGCACTACTCCCCCAAGAAAAATCTCTTCAATCTGCTTCTAGCAGAAAGCAGATTCTACCATTACAGAGTCATTCCTTAAAGCTGTTGAGTCCATTGTTAAAATGGACAAATGCATCAGGTCATAGCCTTATCACCTGTTCCCTCCTTGGATGAAAGTTTAAAATCCTATGCAGCTAATATCTAGAGGAGGCCAGGAACCTGAGAAAGTAAGAAGAGGGGAAAGAAAACTGTCTGCTGCTCTGGACATCTAGTCCAGGAGAAGGGAGCAAGTCAGAGCCATTCAGTGGGAAACCCTGAGTGACAAGGGGGCAACACATCAGGCTTGGGAGGTGGAGAAGGGGTGGCCTTTTCCTGGGGCCATTTTCTGTGGATTGGCCATGTATTTTCATACATACGCCCTCAAACCCCCTCTGTAATCATCCCTTTCTGACTGGGTCCCTCATGGTACAATGGAAAGAACCCAAGAGTCAGGAGGCTTGGGTTCCAGTCTCAGCTTTATTATTTACTAAATTTGTGACTGTGGCCACAATCTTTCTCTGGGTGTCAATTTCCACATGTGGACCATCAGAAGGTTGGACAAAATTACCTCTTAAACTTTAAAGCTGTATGATTTTTATGAGGGCTCTGAAGGTTAACTTCACCACTAAACTACTATACTGAACAGTTCCATGTGCTTCATTCACCCCCTCTAGAAACAAAAACCTTTCCTAGAATGGGATTTAGCTGCTGCCCAAGAGGACCTAGACATGAATGCATGAAGTGAGTAAGTGAATGAATGAATGAATGAATGAATGAATGAATGAATGAATGAAATTGCTAACATGTTCAATTTATGTGTTAGTACATTCAGGCACAGTTACTAATTCTGAAATCTGGACAAGATGGTACTGACTACTGAATGAAACAAAGACATTTAGGAAGTATCACAATCTGGCTCCTATGCCCCTTTTCTGCCTTATTTCATATGACTTAGCAGCAGCAATATTGCATAATGGATAGATAGCTCACCTCGAAGCCACAAAGATCTGGATTCAAATCCTACCTCTGATACAGACTGGGCAACCTTAGATATATACTAAGCAACACTGGGCAAATCACTTAAAAGCTCAGTGCTCTGAACCACTGAGGTTAAAACTAAAATAAAAAGGGGGGCCACTAATCCATTCATAAGGATCCCCATGGGGTCACATATTAACTTGTTTTTTAATGTAACATTATTTATGTTGTCTTGGCACATTGTATAGAGTTCTGTTCCTGGAGTCAGAGAGACTCATCTTCCTGAATTCAAATCTGGCCTCACTCACTTACTAGTTACGTGACCCTGGGTAAGTCACTTACTTTTGTGTACCTTAGTTTCTTCATCTATAAAATGAGCTGGAGAAGGAAATGGTAAACCACTTCAGTATCTTTGCCAAGAAAACTCCAAATGGGGTCATGAAGAGTTGGACATGAATGAACAACAAATCTTTATTTTGTAAACTATTTTCCCATTAGATTTTAACTGGTTCCAGCACTTGGGAGGGTGAGCCAGTGTGTTCCACATTGCTGTCAGCAATTCTCTAAGAGTATAAGTTGCAGAAAAGGTGCTAATCTACATTGATAAGAAGACTTTCCTCACCTGGGCCTTCTCTATACCAAGAAAATGATTGGACCAGTACATTATTTGCTTCCATATACTCTAAGTTTCAGATAAATTGCATTTCTTAAGAATCAGAGCTATCTGAAGATGGAATGAACTACTTTAATTGGTAGTGAATTCCCCATCATTGGAGATCTTAAAATGATGGCAGGGATAGTCTTACCTGTTTAAAGGTGAAACTTGAAAACCTTTGAGGACCTTTCTAAGTCTGAGATTCTGTGATTTGTTGTTCCTAGACTACTCTTTTAAGTCTTCCTCATGTATATTTGTAAATGAACATTAGATATGGCTAATGGCTAGACTGAAAAAGCAATTTAAAAATTTGTGAATTGTGCATCTGTTTGTCCTTCTATTTCAATAGCTAATTACTTGGTTTAGTAATGGATTGATTAGGACTGTGACTATATGAAAATGTACTTGTTGAGTCTAGCTCCCTAGTATGAAATGTTGGGTTTATGAAATTCACAATCACTGGTGGGGGGTGAGGGGAAAAGGTGCCAAAATGGCAGAGTAAAAAGAAGTAATGCAATTGATTTCTCACATCTACAACTCCTCAAACAGATTTATAAACAGATCAGACCAAATTCTGATGGAGGAAATCCAAAAAAAGACAAAGGAGTCTTTTGTCCAGTCCAGGTCCACATAGAAAGACAGATAGTGGGGTCTACAGACATTAGGGATATGGTTGGGGCAGAACACTCCTATGCTAAGGGAGAAGCTGCATCCCAGTCCAAAAGAAAATTCAGACTCATACTGAGGGACCCTTAGATCACATTAGGCATTGTAATAGGGACAGGTGCCAAATGATGGGTTTGTTGCCTGTCATCCAATCCTGGGTCATAGAACCAGGGCAGAAAGAGAATGGTACAAGTGGAACTTTAGGTAGGGAGTCCTGGGTCACAGACCCAGGGCAGACTGAGAATAGTACAAGTGGAACTTCAGGTAGGGAGGCTCTGGGTAATGTTACCAAGAAAGGAGTGGTTCAGAAGCCAGTAGCAGCAGTTATATGGCTCAGACCCCAAGCTCAGAGCAGGGTCTTATTTCCATTATCTAGCCCAACCTGCAGAGGAATAACCAAGGCAGGAAACTCAGACAGAAGGGAAGTCAGCCTATAATTCTGCTTTTTTGAGTCAACAGAACTTCCCAGATATCTAATTGGATAAAGTTTAGTAGCAATCTACTCTTTCACAGACCCAGACCCAGATCCAGAATTTGCAAAATTCAGACCAGAATGGTAGACCTTGTCCTGGACCAGGAAGCACCAAAAGTCTCCAAATCCTTAGCCTGTCCATGAGATCCTAGAATAACACAACACTCAATACCCCAAGGAAGAAGCAGTAGGACTGGCCCAGATCTTTCCTCCAGAAGTATGGCAGAGCCCAACCCTGACATCAAAGCTGAAGTCAGGAAGGAGGCTGGAAGAATGGACAATTAAACAAACAAAAAGAACCACACTATAATGAGCTATATAATGGTGAGGACACTCAAGACATAAACACAAAAAAGAAACTTACTCTAAAACATCTACAAGTATTTCCTCAGATTAAAACACAGTTTGGGCACAAACTCAACTAAAATTTCTGGAAGAGATAAATTAAGAATTAAAAGGAGGTGAAAAAAATCTTTTTATAAATAGAATGAAAGGGCTTGAAGAAAAAAACTGGAAAAGAAATGAGATCCATGGAAGAAAAAAGTTGGAAAGGGACTTAACAGCTTGGCATGAGAGGTACAAAACCTTGCTCAAGTAACAAGCTCCCTGACAATTAGAATAGAGCAAACAGAAGTCAATGAATTAATGAGGCAATAAGAAATATTAAAAGGAAGTTTAAAGGTAAAAAAAAGCAGAAGAAAATGAAAAGCATCTCATAGCAAAAACAACTGACCTGGAAAACAGATCAAGGAGAAAAAAATTAAGAATCATTGGACTATCTAAACATTATGGCCAAAAATGAGCCTCAATATCCTATTTCAAGAAATATTAAAATTGTCTCTGAGAATCAGAGGACAAAGAGGAAACAGAAAGAATCCACCAGGGGTAGCTAGGTGGCAGAGTGAATAGAGCACTGACCCTAGAGTCAGGAGAACCTGAGTTCAAATCCAGTCTCAGACACTTAACACAAACACAAAAATAGCCATGTGACCTTAGGCAAGTCACTCAGCTTCAATTGTCCTACCTTCCCCCTCCAAAAACCAAAAAAAAAAAAAAAAAAAGAATACACCAGTCACCACCTGAAAGAAACTCCTAAATGAAAACTCCCAGGAACCACATAGCCAATATCCAGAGCTTCCAGATCAAATTTAAAATACTGCAAGCAACCAGAAAGAAAGAATTTGAGTATAGAGAAGCCACAGTCATCATCACACAGGATTTAGAAGCCATTACTATAAAGCATCAGAGAACTTGGAATACAATATTCTAGAAGGCAAAAAAGATGGACTTACAGTTAGAAATAACTTACCTAGAAAAACTGAGTATAATTCTACAGGGTGAAAATGGATCTTTCATTAAATAGAGCAGCAGTTCTCAACCTGTGGGTCATTGGGGGCCAAATGACCCTTTCACAGGGGTCACCTAAGACCATCAGAAAACATATATTTCTGATGTTCTTAGGAACTGAGACACTGCTCCTCTACCTGTCTCCAGGTGGGTTCACCCCTATGCAGATATGCCCACATACGAGTATTAAAGGATTACAGCATTAGGAAGGTTGAGAACCACTGAAATAGAGGATTTCCAAACATTCCTGATGAAAAGACCAGAGTCACAGAGAAACTTTGAAGTCCAAACACAGGAGTAAAGAAAAAGTATAGAAAGGTAAACAGGAACGAATAATGATAAAGGACTTTACAGGGACAAACTGCTTATCCCCTGCAAATATGGGGAGATAATACATGCATACACACATACATACACATACACACATACACACACATGCATACACATACACACATACACATATACACACATATATACACATACACACATCTTCTGAATCCCCTCACCATCAGAGTTTGTAGAGGGAATCCAGTTAGACAAGACTGTTATGTTTTGCTGATCTTAAGAAAAAAATGGAAAGAGAAAAGAAGAGAAATATGTGTGAGAAAGGAAGACTAGGGGAAATTATCTCATAATGAGGGTACACAAGTAGGTATGTGCACCTACACAAACAAAGAATGGAAGATGGAGTGGCTGACATATGAACTTCACTCTCATCTGGACTGGTCAAAATACATAAATAGAAAACATACAGAGCTGAGTAGAAAAATACATTTTGCTGAGCAGGCAAATGGGAGGGAAGGGGAAGGGGAAGGGAATTAGGGAAACGGAAGATTCCAGAAGACTAATGATGAACATGCTGCCCACCTCCTGATAGAAAAGTGAAGGTCATGGGGTGGCTAGGTGGTGCAGTGAATAGAGCACCGGCCCTGGAGTCAGGAGGACCTGAGTTCAAATTCAGCCTCAGACACTTAACACTTACTAGACCTGTGACCTTGGGCAAGTCACTTAACCCCAATTGCCCTGCTCTCCCCCCTCCAAAAAGCAAAAAAGGAAAAGAAAAGAAAAGTAAAGGTCTCAGAATGCAAAATGAGACAAATTTTCTTGGACATACCTAATATGGAAATACGCTTTGATTAATCATACACATTTGCAAATGAGTTGTGTTTTTCTTGTGATCTCAATTGGGCACACATGGAGGTGGAGGAGGGACAGTGAGAAGATAGATCTTAGCTGATTAAGCCAATTCTTTTTCAAAAAAGAAAATTCAAACACACTTGCTCTTAGGACAGTGCCTGGAACATAGTAGGCATTCAGTAAATGTTTATTTGACTGACCAACCACAGGCACACATAGAACATGGGCCAGGTCCTACCACTCTATGCATTCCTGTGACTGTGATAAACATTTGTATTTTGATTGGCGCTTAACTATTTTAAGAACAGTTTTGAAATATATTGTTCCATGTGGAACACGTATAGAAGGCAGGGAGAGGGAGGTGGGCACAATTTCAAAATCAGATAGGCTTGCTAATCAAACACGGGGTGCAGTTTCTTGGGAAGAGCTCCGGAAGCAGACAGTAGCCACAATCACAGAACAAAGGACAATGTTCTCATATGCAGAAAGACCTGTTAGTCTGGTCTCAGCCTTTTCACAAGGTCCACACCCTAAGGTAACAGGATAATCAGGCAAGCAGTCCACTAGTATTAGAGCCTTCCATGTTCCAGGTCCTGCACTAAGTAGCTTACATCTCAAATCTTAAAGGACATGAATTTTTGTGTATCTATCAATGTTATTTTCCAGTTATTAAGAGAAGTAAGTGGGAGCAGCAGTGAATACCCAGACATTCTATATTCTGAATCGTCAGTTAGACACAAACTACGTGGCCCTGTTTACACAGATAAAGATAAGGTGACCTTGGGAGGTCCCCTCCAACTTATATTCCTATGATTCAAACGGCCTCTCTTTTAACACCTGAAAGAGCACTTCTTATTGCTGAATCTGGAAGGAGACTTTCATAGGTACAATGAAAAAAGCAAAGAGTCCCCATCTCTCTCTCTCTCTCTCTCTCTCTCTCTCTCTCTCTCTCTCTCTCTCTCTCTCTCTCTCCTTCTCTCTCTCTTTCTTTCTCTATCCCTCTGTCTCTCTGTCCCTCTCTGTCTCTCTCTCTCTGTCTCTCTCTCTCTCTGTCTCTCTGCCAAAAGAGACTGAACTGGCATTTCCCCAGATGTAAATGTTTTAAACTTAGTTTATGCCTTCAAAAGGGCCTAGATGGGCAGAACTGGGCCAAAATCCAGTGGCAGTCACATGGATGCCCTGATATGAGAGGCCCTGAATGATCCAACTAATCCAACACACACACACACACACATACACACACACACACACACACACACACGTCTGCCATGGAGCTGGAAATTCCCAATAATGACACTATGGTGAAGTCATTGAAGGCCTCTATAAAAATGCAAAGTTGCTATATTGGAGGGGTAAAGTCTTAAAGGTACCTTCTTAGCAATAAGGATGTGGGAGAGTGTCCTAAAGGAGGGAGAGAAGTAAATTTTCATAGAGAGGGTCAAGGTCCATTGTTTGGGATCTGGATCCTAAGGGCAAGACCCAATTAGGGACCACAGTGACATTTTCTAGGCAGTCAAGCAGTAGTATGAATATACTGCATCTGATAAGGCTAGTTGACTTAGATTCTGGGGACCTGGATTCAGAGCCTCACTCTTCTACTTATTAGCTATGTGACTTTGGTTAAATCATTCACTTATCTGAGCCTCTGTTTACTTATCTGTAAAATGGGAATAATATCTGTACTACCAAGTACAAAGCATTATATAAGCTATTATTATTATTATTGCTAGCTCCTTGTTTATGTCCTAATGCAGTGACATTAGATCACCAGAAAAGGAATCTGAGGAAATGGAGAGAACTGAGGGAATTAGGAAAGCAAGGACTTAATTGTAAGGATGGAATGAACCATACTGACTCCATTTTGTGACCCAATTCTGGAGCTAGTTGAGTTTCCTTTCTATTCAATTATGGGTCTAGGTGGCCGCTAGGTGGTGCAGTGAATAGAGCACTGGCCCTGTAGTCAGGAGGACCTGAGTTCAAATATGACCTCAGATATGTAACACTTTCTAGTCGTGTGAAGTGTGACCTTGGGTAAGTCACTTAAATCCAATTGCCGTGTCTTCCACCCTCCAAAAAGAAAAAAAAAGGCAAAAAAAATTTTGAGTCTAGTCCAATTTCTGTCTTCTGAGAAAACTTTGTTGTAGAAATTGGTAGAAAACCTTATTTGTGTTGTTTGAACCCAGCCCTGTGTGGCTAGAAAGAGGGACCACCTCTACCTACTGCTTAGAGACCTTAACTAAGGACCTAGGTTGACCAGAAACCCCATCAGATCCAAAGGTGGGTGCAAATTTTCTCATAATTGTACATCTCAAGCAATCCATGTGTCTTGTCTGAAAACTTTTCCCATGTTCCTTTGATTGTTTATAGACACTTAAGGGAAGCAGAACACCTCTTTTTCTGAATGCAGGGAATTCTACCTACTTGCTCTCCCCCTTTCAACTTAGAGAGTCCCTAATCTCTCAACCAATTCAAAACCAGATCTCCTAATGTTGTATTATTTCCTTTTAATTTAACTTGCACCCATCTTTGGATCTGATGGGGTTTCTGGTCAACCTAGGTCCTTAGTTAAGGGTCTCTAAGCAGCAGGTAGAGGTAGTCACTTTTTCCAGCCACATAGGGCTGGGTTCAAACAACATAAATGAGGGTTTCTCCCAATTCCCACAATAAAGTTTTCTCAGAAGACAGAAATTGGACTAGACCCATAATTGAATAGAAAGGGAACTTAGATCCAGAATTGAGTCACAAAATGGAGTCGGCGTGGTTCATTCAATTCTCACAATTGGCCTTATTTGACAAAGTGTTTTTAATGTATAAAAGTCTGTCTTCCTCTTTATTCCAGGTCCAGCCCTAAACTGAGGATGGAGTCTGATCCCGAATTGTTAGGTGATTGACATGCATTGCTTAATAGAAATTCTAGTAAGCTGGAACCTTTGTTTCCACAGTCATTTCATCTTTTACCAATCACAAATCAAAAGGTCTGTCACTAGCTATGTACATAACCAGGGGGAAATTAATTAGCTTATCTGTGTCTCAGGTAATTCATGTACAAAATGAGAACAGCTTTCCTGGACCTAATTCAATTTAATTCAAGCAGTAAACATTTCTTTCTTTTTTTTTTTTAAGAGGGGAGAAGGCAGGGCAATTGGGGTAAAGTGATTTGCCCAAGGTCTGTCAAGTGCCTAAGGCCAGATTTGAACTCAGGTCCTCCTAACTCCAGGGCCTGTACTCTATTCACTGCACCACCTACTGCCCTCCAATAAGTATCTTAAGGGACTACTATGTGCCAGGAACTGTGCAAAACAGTACTGAGGGTAGAAAAAGATGCAAAAGACAGTCCCTGCCCCCAAGGAGCTTACAATCAAACGGAGGAGACCACATGCAAATAAATATATACAAAGCAAGTTATATATAGGATAAAGGGGAAAATATTAACAGAGGGAAGGCACTGGAATTAAGAGAGTTTAGGATTTGCAGATTTAGAGGAAAACTTCCTATACAGGTAAAAATTATACACAAGACACCTGAATTCAAATCCTTCCTGACTATGTGGCCATGGTCAAGTCATTTAATAAATGGTAATGGTAAAATGGTGTGGATATCTTTAGTACTCTTACAGGGTTAAGGTGAGGGTTAAATAAACTAATTTTGAAAATCACTTTGCAAACCTTAAACTCTACGTGAATGTCAACTCTTGTTACCAGATTTCTGCTGCTCACCTCCAGTGTTAAGTAGTGGACTCACAGGGAGGGGATGTGGGATGGGGGTGGGAAGGTGTAATTCTTATCAGAAACCAGTGATAATGGTACCCAGCTTCATAATCTTTCCAATGCACCTCAGGAGTAATGTTGCCCTAACAAGCCCTCCTATATTTCCTATCACAATAGATAGTTACTTCAAGTTGGTACTCTGCTTTCTTCCGAGCTCCTCAGATGGCTCTGTTTCCAAATACTGAAACACATTATGGCAGACCACCAGCTACATCATATAATCAAACAGATGAATCACTAGGCAGTTTCCTTCAGCTTACTTAATAGGGCACCCCCCACCTCTTTGCTGTGTCTACTTTATCTTATTAAAATATAAATTAAAGTTTACTGTTTTCAACTCTCTTATTTCCCTCCCCCTTCCTTTTTTTCTGAAAGGAAAGCCAACTGCTAAAGTTACCCTGCTCACAATTCTGTTTTCTGCCTATTTCTGATGAATCATAATCTCCTTCTTCCACTGTACTTGACATTTCCCCAGCCACCTCTTAAAAGACCCCTCCTCCCTCCAACATTCATAAATGAAAATAGCTCCCCACCTCTTTGCTGTGTCTGCCTTGTCTTATTAAAATATAAATTAAAGTTTACTATTTTCAACTGTCTGATTTCCCTGCCCCTTTCTTCTTTTTTTCTGAAAGAAAAGCTGACTGCTATAGTTCCCCTTCTCACAGTTCTGTCTTCTGCCTGTTTCTGATGAATCATAATCTCCTTCTTCCCATTGTACTTGACATTTCCCCAACCGTCTCTTAGAAGACCCCTCCTCCCTCCAACATTCACAAGAAATGAAAATAGCTCCCAGCTACAATTCTTCCAGCGGATCTTTATTTTGAAACATCTGCACTACAATTATTCCTAGCCTTTAAGCTAGGCTAGCAAATAAAAATATAGTTACAAATACCTCAAACAGATGTCCAGTGAATAGAATTCCCAAATTGTTCTGAATCACCAATGTCCTGGACCAGATTCCTCCAAGCAAAACATAGCCCCGAGACCCTAAGTGTACCACTGGGACACCCCTGAATTTATCCTAGGCTTCAAATGTTCCAGAAGTGCATGTGCAATTAGAATGACTTCCTTTAGTTGAATAGAGTAGTTAAAGTTTGTGATCCACTGAACTTTGATACTCAGAGAAAAATTCATGATCTTATAGATAGGAGTTGAGTATTACTCCTCACAAGTATAAATCTAGACTCCTGTCCACTTTCTCATCCTATGTGATTCTTGTCTTGATCCACCCAGCCTGTGGAAGGTTTATTCTTGTTCTCAGCCAGCTGGTACAGAGGTTAGAACATTTTAGTCCTAGTGTCAGGAAGTTGTGACTTTAAATCTGATTTCAGATGCTTCCCAGCTATTTGGCCCTTGGTGAGTCACAACCTCTGCCTCAGTTTCCCCAATTTAAAAATAGAGCTAATAATAGCATCTACCTCTCAGGGTCGCTGTAAGGATCAAATGAAATAATATGTGATATGTGGAGTGCTTTTTAACATGATGGGAATTTAATTTATTAATTTATATTTAATTTAATAAATTTAATAAATGTTTAATTTTTAATAATTTATGTTTGTTTCTTCCCTCCCCCTTCTCTTGTCCTCTTACTATTTCATTAGTACCAATGCAGCTTTGGGCTGCCCATCTCTCCTGACCTCTCACTCTATGATGGACTCCAATCCTTTTCTAGACATACATGTTTCTCAGTGATATTTTTTTAAAGGAAGAAAATGAGCATGTCTTAGACACCTACTATGTGTTAGGCACTAATAAATTCCCAAATATTATCTTATTTCTTTTTACAACCCTGAGAGGTAGGTGCTACTACTATCTTCCATTTATAACTGGTGAAACCGAGGTAGCAAAGGTTAAGTGACTTGCCCAGGGTCACATAGCTAGTAAATGCCTTGAATTCAGGCAGGTCTTTCCAACTCCAGGTCCAGTACTCTATCCACTGTACTAGTGCTCTGAGGGACATGACAGAGTAAAAAAAGTCTAGTCCCTCATCAATGGAAGACTTGCAGAAAAGACTAGATGTCCAGGATATTATTCTAGGGCTAACTAATATATTTCAAGTACGGACAGGACTAAAGGTCCTCTGAGGTCCCTTCCACTTCTCCAGTTCAAAGATTTTATGATTCCCAGTGTTCTTTGCATCATTTGCAATTTTGATTTCTTCTTAGATTTTGGCATTTCATAGCATGCCATCATCTGGCATCAGAAGCACAATGCTGGCATTTCAAAGACAGGTTTTTGAGCAACAAGAAACTCCAGGTCATTGAAAGAGCTTTATAGTTTCCCAGAAATGACCCAGTCTGATCTTCTCCTCCTCTTTGGACCTAAGTCCATCTGAAATACTTGTCCAAAACAGACACTGTTCTACTAATTCAATCGACTTCTCATCAAACCGAATGCTACATTCTTGGCAATATACATTTTCCATTCACTTCATTTTTCCAAAGTAGATGGTTTAAGCGAAGAGCATTTGAATAACTATGGATTGTATTGAAGAGATTCTTAAGGCTCAGCATGATAAGTATGATGCTTTTTGCAATTGGGAATATTTGGAAAACTTAAAAGACATTCCACTTCCATTTGGACTTTGTAAGTACACACACACACACACACACACAAGCTTCTATGTATGTGTATACATACACACATATACACATACATCCTCTGTGACACTAGGAAACTACCTTAGGTGAATATGTCTCCTGGTCTTACTCTTAGCTTAATGTTGATATTCAGCAGACAGTTGAACAATGTGGACCACATTTGTGATAAAATCGTAAGATTTCAACACATTGCATGGAAAACAGCCTGGTTGAAGAGAGTTCTAAATCTGTCTTTTGTTTTGTTGAATCAAATACAGGAGTCAAATGTCATCTCTTTTGAGAAGTTTTCCGCAATTTCTCCAGCTCTTTTGTTGTTGTATTTCATCCATTCCAGTCATTTTTAGTCTCTTCATAACCGCATTTGGGGTTTTCTTGGCAGAGATACTGAAGTGGTTTGCCATTTCCTTCTCCAGATCATTTAACAAATGAGGAAACTGAGGGAAACAGAGCTAAGTGACTTCCCCAGGGTCACTAGTGATTTGAACACAGGAAGGTGAGTCTTCCTAATTCTAAGTCTGAAATTACACTGTGCCACCTAGCTCCCCAGTTATTAGTATCTTCCAAATCTCTATGCATTTAAATAAATAGAGAGACAGACAGATATGGAACTTTTATGCATATATATCTTATTCATACATGTGTATGCATATGGAAATATATATGGCATATATCTATGTATTTATAGGACATGTGTCCTTTAAGGACTTATTTGTGAACCTGCTTAGTAGAATATAAGATTCTTGAAGGTAGGGCCTACTTTTTAAAAATCTATATTCCCAGGACACAGCACAATGCCTAGAACATAGTAAGGCCTTAATAAATGTTTGCTGAGTGGTTGATAAAGGGGGGTAAACTCTGAATCAAGAATACCTTAATTCAATTCTTGCTTTTGACATACTGGTTGTAGGACCATGCGAAAGTTATTCAACCTTTCACTGTCCTCTCAAGCAACTTTCTAAGTTATAAGTTATGGACCAGTTGCTAATCTACATTAGTGGAAAGGATTTTCCACAATAGGAGTTTCAGAGTTTCCTCAGTATGAGAAAATCACAGATCTGGACAAAATATGCACACACACATGTACATATGTATAATATACATATGTGCATGCACACACAAATATTTCTACATTTCTACATAAGTCTATAATGAATAGAAATTTGGGGCAGCTGGGTAGCACAATAGACAGAATGCTGGACTAAGAATCAGGAAGACTCATCTTCCTGAGTTCAAATCTGGCCCCAGACACTTACTAGCTGTGTGACCCTGGGCAAATTGCTTAACCCTGTTTGCTTCCATTTCCTCACCTGTAAAATGAGCTTGAGAAGAAAATGGCAAACCACTCCAGTATCTTTGCCAAGAAAACCCCAAATGGGGCCACAAAGAGTCAGACATGACAGAAAATTGACTGAACAACAACAATGGAGATTTGACCTGCCTTGGAGTAAAACCCAGCTAAGTCGTTCTTTTGTTTTCATCAAGGACAATCTCAATGTACTTAGAGGCAATTCTCATAACTGCCTAACACTTTATTTGTCACATCTACTGTGATCTTTTATGCTCCTTTGGAATTTATCCACTCTGAGATATCTTGCAAACTGATACACGATCAGTTTAAATCACTTTAAAATTATTTTAACTCCAGAACAAATTTCTTCAGTATGTATTTCACCAAGTCCAGACATTCTTCACTGTGTCCAGCCTCATCTTCCTAGGTATTACTATCATTTCCTCACAAATTACATCAGGTACACAGGTGTTAGTATAGGAATAGGACATAGTTCTACTATGTAGTTAATCTACTCGATTATAGAAATGTCTGCAGATAGATTCCAATTACCATCTAGTTACTGTCCTTTTGCTTTCATTTGACTTATCTGGTTCTCACTCTTCTTTCTGTGCGGGCTTGTTTTCTCTTTCATTGCTTTTCTCTGATTTATGATGAGATATTGCTTTGAATCTTCCATGATCTAATTTTCTAAACTCAATGCCCTTGTCTCCAAGGTTTTTTCCTATTTAGTAAGGCACTTGAGTGTTTTGCCTTACATGGTTTCTTTGGTCTTTCAGCCCTTTGGGAAAGGAGGAGAAAAACTTCTCTTTTAATAGTAGGGACAAAGACTAATTTTTTGTCCATTGCCCATTTTTTATTACTGATTAATTATTTTCCCAGCATTAGATTTTTAAAAACAACATATAACATAAAACCTCTCTTCCAATTATGTCTACCATGTAGGTGCTAAAATTATACAATATTCCTTGCTAACTTGGTATCAGCAGAGATGATTTATTCAATGAATCTTACTTATCAGTCTCAAAAACAATATTAAGTAGGTAGATGTAAGCTTTCTACACTTCACTGTTGTTGACATAGAAAATATCCAGTACAGAATCCAAATGGAGAGAGATTTTTTTTACTTTTTTAAAATTTATTGATTTGTTTATTTACTTTTAGTTTACAAGATTCAGTTCCATAATCACTTGAGTTTCAGATTTTCTCCCCTTCCTTCTATGGTGGCGTACAATCATGTATAGGATCTGCAAACACTTTCACATTGTACAATAGTCTGGTTGTATAGA
>CM053594.1:117674777-117710461 GCA_028646575.1 Pseudocheirus occidentalis | reverse complement strand
ACCAAAAAAAAAAAAAGAATTCACTATTTGACAAAAACTGCTGGGAAAATTGGAATATAGTATGGCAGAAACTGGGCGTAGACCATCATCTAATGTCATACACTAAAGTCAAGTCTAAATGAGTGCATGATCTAGGTATAAAGGCTGATACTGTAAATAATCTGGGGAAGCAAGGAATAGTTTACCTGTCAGATTATGTAGTAGGGAAGACTTTATGACCAAAGAAGAGTTGGAGAGCATTATACAATGAAAAACGGATAATCTTGATTACATTAAATTGAAAAGTTTCTGTACAAAGCCAATGTAACCAAGATTAAGAGGGAGGTGGGAAATTGGGAAAGAATATTAACAACCAGTGTCTCTGATAAAGCCCTCGTTTCTAAAATATACAGGGAATTAAGTAAAATTTATAAGAATACAAGTCATTGCCCATTTTTTAAAAAGTTTATCCCTTTCTTAATTGGATTGGATCAGGAATGCTACAGATGTATGATATTCTTAATCATCTTTATCATTTCTTCCTCTTCAAATACTACCTCTTACAAGGGACTTTTCCTTATTGCAGCAGTTCTTAGTGCCCACCTTCCCTCTCCCAAAATGACTTTGCATTCATTTTAAATGTACTTTGCATTCTCTTCCTCATGTGCACATTGCTTTCCCCAGTAGACCAAGCAAAGGAAGAGTTTTATTTTTCTTGTCTTCCAACAATTTGCATTGTTGGTACAAAGCGTGTGGTACAGAGTAGGTACATAATAGGTATGTTAAATTGAGTTGAATATATTAAACACTTTCTATATGAAATGTACCATAAAACAACCCTAGGGCTGCAAAGACAGATAAGACTCAAACACTTGAGTTTACAGTCATGTAAACCTCTCTCTCAGACCTCTGATGGTTTTCTCTTCAAAACCCTCATGTATTAATGATATATTATTTTGAATGATTATTTGTGCCTACATCCTATCCTTCTATTGGATTGCAGGCTCCATGAGTAAAGGGTTCTGTTCTTCTCTACATTTTCAGCGTATACCAATGTCTGGAATAATGTTCTGTGTCTAGAAGGTGATACAGACTGAAGCATGCTATTTTTCACTTTCTTTCAAACTTTTCTTTTATTCAAGTATTCTTGTACAAAATTACTAGCATGGAAATGTTTCATAAGATAGCACATGTATAATCTATATCTGATTGCTTACCATCTCTCAGGGAAGGAAGAGTGGAAGGAGGGATAGAATTTAGAACTCAAGATTTTTTTTAAAAGCTTAAAAATTTTAATATGTAATTGGGGGAACATAAAATACATACTAAAAATATTTAAATTTTAACTAGAATATTTCTGCTTGGACCCAGACAACAGAACTAGGACCAATGAATGGTACAATTACAAAGAAACTAATGTTGAGTTGAATATAAAGAACTTCCAAAAAATTGGAACTGGCCAAGATTGGAATTGTCTGCTTTGGGGCCATATGGTTATTGTTTGAAGGACCCCCAAGTAAAGAAGTCAAGGGGGTCATGAGAGATGTTTTCAAGGAACTGAAAGGCTTCTTTCATATGAAGGAGATGTCTACATTCAGAGAAAGATCCAGAAAGACCAGAGTTTAAAAGGAGATTGAAGCAATGCACGCTATCATTCTTTTCTATGTTTGGCCTTTGTTTCTCTTTTCTCACTGTTCACTCCATTGGCTATAACACCTATACAACCAGACTATTGTACAATGTGAAAGAGTTTGCAGATCCTATACATGATTGTATGCTACCATGGCGGGGGTGGGGTGTGGGGAAGAAGGGGAGAAAAATCCGAAACTCAAGTGACTCTGGAACTGAATCTTGTAAACTAAAAGTAAACAAGTCAATAAAATACATTTTAAAAAAAAAGAAAGGCTGCCATATAAAAGAGGGGTCACACTTGTTTTGATTGAAGCAATGGATAGAAATTGCAAAGAGACAAATTTAGGCTTAACATCTGGGGGGGGGGGGGAGGGAAAAGCATTCTCCCACTTAGAGCTGTCCAACAGTGGAGTATGCTGTCCCAAGGAGGTGGTCTTCAGACTACCTGGATGTCTAGGGATCTTCAGACAAAGGCTGAATGTCAAGTGTGATGTAGCAGGGTTTCTTGTTTTGAGTTGGAGTTGAACCAGAAAGACACTTAGAGTTACTTACAGCTATGACATTTTCTTATTATGGGAACTTGCATTCATATAGAACTAGTTAAGGGAAAGTATCAATTGTATATGACCTACATTGTCCCATTCTAGGTCAAGCAGGAAGACAGTGAAGAAACTCTTGGCCACACAAGGTCAATATGCCACTCTCAAGACTGAGCCATTTAGATTTCCTGAGCTTCCTAGGTCACTCTACCGCTGCAAACTCATACAAGTTAAGAGCTGAAAGGGACCCTAGAGATAACACATGGCCCATTCCCTTCATTTATAGGTGAGTAAACAGATTGAGAATTAAAGTGAATTGGTCAAGGCCACCTAGGTAGTATGTCACAGTCAGGATTTGAACCTAGGTTCTCTGACTACAATTCCATGCTCTGCCCACTATTCTTCGTAACCTCTCCAATGAGTGGCAGGTATGTTTGAACATACTTCAGCAGGGAATAGTACAGGGAAGCAGGTATGAAAGCAATGCTGGGTTCAGCTCCAAAAATGCCTAGGGAGATGGAGAAATGAGAAAAGAAGGGGAATGTGGGGGCACAGTGTACAATGTGAAAGAAATACAGTATGAATTTTCAGTCCAGCAAAATTTGTAATCTTCTCCCATCCCCTCACACCCATAGGAAGACAGAATAAAAATAGAGCTAAATAGAATTAATATCATAAGGGAGAATTTAGCTAACACAACAACAGACCAGGCCTAGGACATGGAATAACCAGCTTACATTTTTATAATCCTTTATGACTTCCTCTTTTGCTCTGGCCAAGTCCAAACCTATTAACCTTCAGGGAGGGTTGCAAAGCCCATCTGTTCAATCAGGAATTTGAGGACTGGAGAAGAAGCTCAGGCCGGCTATTACTATTACTTAGCATTTAGATGACCCTTAATACTTCCTAAGTCCTTTACAAATGTATCACCTAAAAATATCTTTGTATTACTATAATTCCTAGTCCCCGGGGTGTAGATGATGGGAATGTTCTTTAAACCCAATTATATGCATGCTGTTGTTGCTACTGCTGTCTATAGTATGAAGTAATAATAGATAAGTGTCTTTAGAATGCTCTGGCTTTCAGAGCTCTATAAACAGAAATCACGACCATCTCATTTAGGAAGGGAAAACATTAAGGATTTTTTTTTAACATTTTTTATTTCTTTTATTACAAGACATGTAGGTAAAAACAGCATATTCTGAAAAAGATAGAAAACAGTAATAAAAATCAACATTTTCCCATTAAGAAATCTGTTCATAAATACACATTATCAAATATTAAAATGTTTATTCTTTCTGTAGAATAACAATAATAAATATGGGATAGCTGTGACATACATGAGGGCTGTTGCCAAGTACCAGAAGTACATGGGCACAGAGAAATGTTTTATAAAAGCTCAGACCACTGCTTGTATTCAGACATTTGGCATTTGCGCTCCTGATTGCAATAATCAGACTTTTTTTAAAAAAGATCTGATTTTTTTTTAATGGCTCTGTGGCATAACAAAAGACAATCATTTTAAAGAGTATTTTGACTTGAAGGAGAATTTGGTTAAAAGAATTTCTCCCCTAAATCAACAACAACACACAAAAAAAAAGTAAGCTACATATTCAAGGATATATAATCTTTGACACCATATGAGGGATACATATATCAATTAACTAGTCTACAGAACTGCAGATTTCTAGCTGCGGGCACTTAACAAAACTGATTTCTAGGTTCGGTTTCCAGTGAGGTCGATCACTTCTTTTCACAGCTTTACCAAAGAACAATAATATCATAGTAAGGAGACCAGCACTCCAGTTGTAACTCTATAAAGCGTTAACAAGGCACCTCTGAGTTTGACTGGGGAGGCCATTCCTATAAGGGAAAAAGGACAAATGTCCCCATCCTGATTAACCCTCAGAAGGTATATAGATTGATGCCATCTTGGCTTCAAATTCACTGGGCAGAGCACTAGATAAAGTTATGTTAATAAAGAAACGTCCTCATCCTACATGTTCCATTTTTATTTTTAAAATTCTGCTGTTATCAAAAAGAGAGAAGAAAAATCCGTTATCAACAGCAAAACTTGCCCTCTGGCAAATCTGGATGGATTCAGGTAGGGAAGACAAGCCTTTTCCTGTGAATAAATACTGACAAGTAACAAAGACCTCTCATTTCCCATGCACTGTGTTGCACGTCACCAATTCCCAACTGCAATAGGGACACCAAATCTAATGATGAGCGAGCATCCAATCTAATGTAGATTGATTATTGGTCCCAATGGACTTTAACAATGTCCATAAACGAGGACATCTTGGGGAGGCCAAAGCTTCTAAAGCACAGAAAGGTCGTGGCAAGACTTGGATTTCAGCTTGAAGGCCATGTTCTTGTTATTTTTGGCCACTATCTTGCCCCAGAACCGGCGGGCTTTCTTGGGGATGCTCTCTCTCCTCTTCTGGTAGGCCAATCTCCTCTCATTCTTCTCCTTACTATCCCGCCTCAGGCGCACCTGCCGGACAATGCCTTCAAACAGCTCCTTCACATTGTGCTGAACTGCAGCTGAAGTCTCAATGAACTTGCAATCAAAGACTACTGCACATGCTCTCCCTTCTGAAAGAAAGAAGGAGAAAATTCATGAAGCCAAGTGTTCTAATTATCCAAGAAAACTAAAGAAGTATGAAGGATAAGAGTGCTGGACTTGGATCTAGGAAGACCTGAGTTCAAATCCTGATTCTCAGTTATGAACTGTGTGACCCTTGGCAAGTCAACTGACTGTTAATTTCCTTATCTGTAAAATGGGGATAATAATAGCCCCTAGTTCTCTGGGTTATTGTGAGGATCGAATGAGATAACATAAGTAAAGTGGTTTGTAAACCTTAAAGTACAATAAAAATGTGAGTTATCATCATCATCATCTTCTTCCTCTTCTTATTCTTTTATGGTTGGGCTCAGCCTTCTAAGGATCATAAATAGATAAGCAACCTGAACATTCGGCTTCTTTGCAATTCTGAAATTGCCACAGACGTGGATTTTAGTCATTTATAGCCAATGGTTATAATATACCCCCCTCTTTCCCCATAAAGAGGCACATTCTCCCAATGCATAAATTAAAGCAAATAGTCTTGCAGAAAGAGCCTTAAAAATCAGAAGGCATCACTTTGGATTCAGGATCCATCACAAAGAATTTATCTGACCCTCAGCAAGTCATGATACTGGTACAGTTTGGTTTTTTCTATTCAAAATAGCTACAATATTACTTGCCCTTCTAGGAGGATTGCATTGAGAATTCAAGATGGATAATATATAAAAACTTGCATTGATTTGTATAAAATTGGACAGTCCCAATGCTACATAAGCAGCTGACATATTTTTAAAACCAGAGGAAAGCCAGCATTCTATAAAGCCCCATTAGGAGCATTTATGGTAAGACTTGAACATGGATCACACTGGGAAAATGACAATCCGTGCTGGTAGAAGGTAGGCCCATGCAGATAAAATCACCAATCTATCAAAGTGAAGTAACATATTTAAAATATTCTTTTAAAAATATGTGAATACTATTCAAGGATTCTAAAAGTGAGCTGGACACTTTTTAAAGTGCCTCGGAAACTCTCACAGAATTAAGCAGCAATCGGCTAAAAGGTCAATGCAATGGCATGAAAGATTCATTTTCAACTTCTAAAAACTTTCTAAGGTACTCCCAAGATACAACAAAAATAAATTAGTTCTTTCTCAATATGAAAAATACCCAAATTACACTGACTTGTTTGGGTCCAATTAGTCCAATGTTTTGAGCCATGGAGGTAGATAGCCATAGAGACCAGAAACAAAGAAGTTGCTCATCAAGCAACATTCTTTGCCCAAAATTCTGCTCCTTGCAATTTCTCTCAAACCTTTTCTTGTATGTAAGAGAGTTACTTTTCAGTTTACTGACATCTTTGTCAGTCACTTTGACATCACCTTCAGGGTGTGGCAGTGTGCCACCAGTAAAGATTTTCATGATAAAAATCTCAGGGAACTTTGGACAGAAACATCTGGACAATAGGGGCTTGTCAGGACAAGATTGATTATTTACCAAAATAAGGCTTTGAGATTTAACAAGGTCTTGAAAGACTAAGAGCCCCTCTCCTAGCTGGGTTCAAAGGCTACTTTGCAATAAGTAGGGAAAGGATCATGGATTCAAAGCTAGAAGGGACCTTTGAGATCACTGAATCTGACCCTCTCATTTAAGAGATGATAAAACTGACACCTGTAGATATTAAATGACTTGCCTGGGGGCACATAGCTAATAAGCATCAGAGGCAAGATTTGAACCCAGGTCCTCTGGACTCCTAAGTCTAGTATGCTACGCACTACAGAGAAAGAGAAAGAGAAAGGGGGAGGGAAGGAGAGAGACAGAGCAGAGAGAGAGAAATAGTAGTCTTAACAACATAAATGACCCACTGTGGTCTATAACTAGGACCTCCCTGGAATCTTGCTTTAGATCTTTAGGCATAGATGGTAGGGAAACCAAACATAGAAAAGAAGGGGCCAAGTGACTATATTACTTGCATAGCCACACATACCTGACACAGAGACTTCTCGACACCGTACCAGGTCACTTTTGTTCCCAACTAAAATAATAGGAATATCTTCTGTTTGGCGAGCCCGGCGAAGCTGAATTCGAAGTTCAGACGCCTTCTCAAAACTTGCTCTGTCAGTAATGGAGTAGACGATCAGGTAGGCATCCCCCACCTGCATGCAATGATCTTGGAGCCATTCATTTTCCCCCTGGTAGAATGAGAAACACTTTCATGAACAACCTATTTCAATTATGGTTTATGGTATACGGATGTGAAGTTATTCCATTGTGCTGTAAGGAATGACAAAGGGTATGGAGAAGACTGGGAAAATTCACTTGAGCTAATGAAGAATGAAGTTAGTGAAACCAGGAGAATAATTTATATAACAATAACATTGTAAAAATGAATAAATTTGAAAGCTTGAAGAACTCTGATCAGCACAATGACTAACCATGATGTCAGAGCATGAGTGGTGAAGGATGCTTTTGATAGGGAGGTAATAGATTAAATATGTAGAATGAGACATATTTTTGAACCCAGCTAATGTAAGGATTTGTTTTGCTTTGCTAAGCATATTTGTAACAAGGGTATTGTTTGTCTTGTCTTGTCTTATTTTGTTTTCCAGTTGAAGAGGAAGAAATGGAGATAGAGAATAAATGCCTATTAATAGAAAAAAAATTTAAAAATTAAGTGGAAAAAAACTTTAAAAAAACCCAACATGCATTAATTAAATGCCTATTCTATTCTAGGCTCTATATGATTCAAAAGTTCCTACCCTCAAGAGTCTATTGGAGTGGGGCCACTAGGTGGCTCAGTGAATAGAGCACTGGCCCTGGAGTCAGGAGGAACAGAATTCAAATTTGGCCTCAGATACTTAACACTTACTAGCCATGTGACCTTGGGCAAGTCACTTAACCCCAATTGCCCTCCAAAAAGAAAAAAAAAAGAGTCTATTGAAGGAGACAAAAACGTGTATATAAAAGCATATACAAAATGAATGCATAAATTCAAGATAATTTGGAGGGGGGGAGTTTTAACAACCAATGAGGATGGAGAGAAAGCTATTCAGGAAAGACCTCATTTAAAAAGTGAGCACAACTTTGTACAGAAATGAGGGATGCTTTGGGCAAGAAGAGATATGTATCACTTCTCTAAGTCTCAGTCTCCTCATTCATAAAATACATGGTAAAAGTGGCAAGGAAAGGATGGTATTCACTATGTAATTTCTGATGTTCCGCTCAGTCATATCAGCCTAGGATTCTAACACATAAACACCATATGTTGAATTAAGAATGAACATCAAGTCACACCAAAAAAGATTCTTTTCTACCTCTCCCCAAAGCTCCCCAACATATCTTCCTATGTGATGGTGATGAAACATCATCAGTAAGCATGAAGTTATTATAAGAGGTTTACAGGCATAGGAGAATATAAATGAGGAACTTTGCAAATAATATTCGGTCATTCAACAAACACTTGGAGTTTTTTGGGGGGGTTAAATAACATTTTATTTTTCTCCAATTACATGTAAAAATGAATTTTTAACATTCTTTTTGTTTTTTGAGTTCCAAATTCTATCCCTCCCCTACTCCCTCCCTGAGATAGCAAGAAATCTGATGTAGAATGCACATATGCAAATCATGCAAAATATTTCTATATTAGTCATTTTGTGCTAGAAAATGAAAGGAAGGAAGGAAGGAAGGAAGGAAGGAAGGAAGGAAGGAAGGAAGGAAGGAAGGAAGGAAGGAAGGAAGGAGAAGGAAAGAGAAAGAAAAGAGGAAAAGAGAAAGAAAGAGAGAAAAAATAGTATGCTTCAGTCTATAATCAGACAATATCAGTTCTTTCTTTTAAGATAGCATTTTTCATCATGAGTCCTTAGGGACTGTCCTGGATCGTTGTGTTGCTGAGAATAGCTAAGTCATTCACAATTCTTCATCATACAACATTGCTGTTACTGTGTACAATGTTCTCCTGGTTCTGCTCATTTCATTTTGTATCAGTTCATGTAAGTCTTGCCAGGTTTTTCTGAAATCAACCTGATTGTCATTTCTTATAGCACAATTATATTCCATTACAATCATATACCATCACTTATTTATTCAGCCATTCCCAAATTGATGAGCATCCCCTCAAATGCCCCTTCTTACTCACCACAAAAAGAATTGCTATAAATATTTTTATACAAATAGGTTGTTTTCCCTTTTAAAAAAAAATCTCCTTGGAATACAGACTTAGAAGTGGTATTGCTGGATCAAAGGATGTGCACAGTTTTACAGCCCTTTGGGTATAGTCAACAAACATTTGATAAGGGCTCTCTATATAAGAGCCCTTTGCCAAGTGCTGGAGTAAGTACAAAAGTTAGATAAGACACAGCCCCTATGCAAACTTATCATATTCATTTGAAAGCTGCAAATTGGAATCCTTCTAGAAAAAGCAAATGCTGAAGACTGGAGGTTAGAACGATAATTTTACATAGTTTCAAATGGTTTAAAATAGTCTCCTGCCTCCTGTGAATGATGGTTTTGTTGGTTATTAGTTTAGTTTAGTTTAGTTTTGTTTTGTTTTCTTACCAATGACAAAATAAAATATTGGGTATAAGATGAGGAACTGGAATTTGCTCGTGATTCAGACCTTTATTTATGAAAAGCCTCTTTTTCTAGGACTGGTAGACAAATATCAACTGGAACCACATACCTTATTTTCCCACATGTCCAACAAGATGATGGTTGCACTTTCCCCATCAACGATCAAGGTCCGTTCATAGGTATCTTCTAGAAGAGAAAACAAAAATGATATTGAAGGTAGAAATCTAGAAGCGATGCTTTTGGATGGGAGAGCTGTGGCTAAGAATCACAGAACGTCAGATTTAGAGACTGAAAGGAACTTAATGGCCATTTGGTCCAATCCCTGACATTAAGAGATAATGCAACTATAAGGTATCAAGAAGACCTGAATTCAAATCCTGCCTCAGATACTTAATAGCTGTATGACACTGGGCAAGTCACTCAACTTCAGTGTGCCTCAGCTTCCTCATTTGTAAAACGGAGCCAATGAGCATATCTATTTCACGGGGTTGTAGTGAACATCAAATGAGATCACATATTCCAAGTCCTTTTCAAGCCTTAAATCATTATATAAATGCTAGCTATTATTTGTTCTCTGGAGCCTCAAAGAAGCAAGTATAAATGCCCAAGGTCACACGCACACAAGTAGCAGAGCCGATATTCGAACCCAGGTCCTCTGACTCAAGCTGCAGCATATTTTCTACTGCACTCTTGTTTATATGTTCAGAGCAGGAAACATCATAGAGGTCACCCTGTTCAACCCTGCCTCACCCCTTACTTAACACACGAGAAAATGGAGGCCCAGAGAGGGTTAGAGCCGTGTCCAAGATCACTTAGTAAATAACTGGAAAAGGCTACAATAAATCCAAGGCTTTTCCTCTTGTACCAGCGTGCTTGTTGTAGTTCAGCCATTTTTCAGTCCTGTCTGACTGTCCATGACCCCATTTGGGGCTTTCTTGGAAGAGATACTGGAATGGTTTGCCATTCCCTTCTCCAGCTCATTTGACAGAGGAGGAAACTGAGGCAGAAAGGGTTAAGTGATTCATCCAGGGTCACACAGCTAGTAAGTGTCTGAGGCCAGACTTGAACTCACCAAGAGGAGTCTTCCTGACTCCAGCCCCAGCGCTCTGAACACTGTGTCACCACCACACTGCTTACTCTGATAATATAACACATTTTACTAACTCTAGACAAGTACCCTACTTGGTAGTACTATTAGATGCATATCTGATACAAATGAATGACTACTAAATCACTGCATGATTTAATACATGGCATGGACCACTTCCACTCCCACACCATGTACAGCTTGAACACATGGCAGATATTTTATAGAGCCTGAACATTATCTATAGGAAAGCACAATATAGGAACAACCACTATCTAAGCCTCCCTGGCTCAGAGCCAATGACGGTTGTGCACAAGGAAATGGTAGACATTCTTGTATCTACCAATGAGAGAAACTGGCTTCCTTTAGCCACACACAAAAGTCTTTATCCATGCTTCAGAGCCGATTATGATTTGTAGTCATTTCTTATTACTATGCGCATCATACTTCTTGGTGAATCTGGGGCAAGTTTAGTGGCCTTGAGTTCTGTATACCATCCCTAGTTTTCTTGGGAAGGGGGGGAGTGGGTAGGGGGAGAGAGATCTTGAGACACTCATCATGTTGGCTCCAGTTTTCTTTATCCTTTTTTGAAAAACATAATTAATTCTCCAGGAATACACAGAGATTATTTTAACATTGGAGTACAGCAGAAGTAGCAGCTCCAGCCCTGTTTAGTAATGGAAACTTTCCTTCCCCTCCCTTGCTCTGAAACTGTTTGTGGGTGAAGGGTGAGCACAATGCACACACATAGTTAGAGTCCAGGGGAACAGTTAGGCAAGGAGCAGAAGGGAAGGATTAGGCAAAAAAAATGGGAAAAGAAAACAAGATTTTGGAGGAAGTTCTTCCATCCATTGTCTTACACTGAGACACACGTAAAACATCTGCCTTTCCCTTTATTCTGATATTTCTTGCCTCTGGATTTTGATACTTGGAAATGGTCATTAGGATCTTCTTTCCCATTGAAGCAAGGAATTATTGTGGCCAGCCTAGGGGTCTTGCTATGAACAAATCCTGTCTTAACAAGGAAAGTAAGTGAACCAGTCTGTGTGTGTGTGTGTGTGTGTGTGTGTGCGCGCGTGCGCGTATGTTTGTAGACGTGAAACTGAGGCAAACGGGGCTTAAGTGACTTGCCCTGGGTCATACAACTAGTAAGTGTCATGGGGTATATAAGCTCAAAACTGTTTTCATAAAAATATTAAGATATTTTAATTTCTAATACAGTAAATATTGAAAGATATAACACATAAATAAAAACTCTTCAGAGGATCCTCGAAAGTTTTTAAGAGTTTAAAGGAGTCCTGAAACCATACGGCTGGAGAATTACTGCTCTAAATAAGAGAAGTTGGCAGCTTTCATTAGTAAAGGGAGCTCCTTCATCCAAGAGTTTCCTAAACCAATGAAATCACAGAGCCTGGCCCATGCCCAGCCCTATCTAGCGAGTACATAGAACACCTCTCTGCTCCGGTTTGTGATCCCTTCCCATCTTGAAGTTATGAATGAGTGGAGAAACAAGAAAGAAGAAGCACATAGATGGAAAAGGTTGCCTCTTAGCTACAGCCGTTGTGTGTGTTTATCCCTCAGCCTCCCCACCTCCATCCCATCCTGAGTATGATCCCTGTTAGTGGGTTAGATTAAAAATTCTTTATTCATGTCATGTGTGTCATTCCCTGAATATTCAGGAGGAATCAGATTTCAATAGGATGTAGTCATTATTTTATTTCAAGTACTTGTGGATAGGACCTCTTGAATTCAAAAAGCAAACTTAAGAAAAACATTACCCTGAATCTATAGAATCCCAAGGCTCTAATTTAAGGAGACAACACCAGATATCAGGGTCATTAGGACTAATAACACCCTTGACCAAGGTTCAAACTGGCCAATTCCCTAGAGGAAGGTTTTTATCTTTTCTCTTAGGCCCCCTCCCTAAACTCAGAAGTTGCTCTTTTCACACCTTCAACACAGGCTTCCCTGAAAATCAGAATCAATGGGGAAATCAGGAAGCCTGGAGTCCAAGGAACAGTGTGACCTGCACACAGACTGAAATCAGTACCAAGAATTGGAGAAAAAAGAGGCAAAGTCAAATCTTTTCTGGGTTTTTGGAGAAAGTCACCATGGGGAGAAAAGGGACCAAGGATCTATCTCTAAGTGATGGAGGATCCAAACATATTTAAAATCACATGAAAAGATAATTTTTCTTAAGGTTGTCACTGACAGTCATAACTCTGCCTTCAAATAATTGTAAGCTTGAAACAATAGATCAGTAAGATATAAGCTTAACACTATTATACTTTGCATGGGCTACATGAGGAGATTTGAGATCATACATACACTTCACAGTGTGCCTTAGGGACTCCAAGAATGTTGTAGTGTCATGGAAAGAGCATTGGGATTGAGAGTCAGGAGAGATTTGGCTTCAAATTCTGACTCTGTTACATATTAGATGTGTGACCTTGGATAAGTCATTCCAAGTCCCTGAGACACAATTTCCTCATCTGAAAAATGGGTCTACTAATATTGGTGTTACCTAAGTGTTTTAGAATCCATAAATCACTATGTTTGTATAGAAACATCAACTTTTATTGAATGCAAGTTACGTTTTGATGGTCTTTATAAGTAGATACTAATGACTCTCAATTACCCAGAGATTGACTCCTTTCTGTTTATTTTTTGCCCTTTCTATTGCAAAAGGGATGGTAGGAAGCAAGAAAAAAGAGAATTCAGTGAACTCTGGGGGTAGGTTGGGGTGAGTGGCAGCAAAGAAAGGTCAGTTATCTTGGTGGAGCAGAGGTTTAGTCATCTTGCTATCTTCTTTCTTATTTACATGTTATCTCCCCTATGAGAGAAATTATTTTACTATTATATGAATTTGGGAGCCAAGCTTTTCTCCTTTATTTCTCTTTGAAGGCCCAGCCCCTATAAAAAGTCAGTCTCTGAAGAATACAGGAGTGATTGATGAGCTTGTCCTAGTCCTCAAAGAAATAAGCTCTTCAATCTTGGGTGGGACCCCACCCAACTAGAAGACCTTATTTCTACTTAGACACAGCAGTGGGGAACCTATGACCTCAAGAGCACGTGTGACCCTATAGGTCCTCAAGTGTGGCCCTTAGACTGAAAACAAATTTCACAGAACAAGTCCTCTTAATAAAAAGATTTGTTCTGTAAAACTTGGATTCACTCAATAAGTTGAACCCAAAGACCTAGAAGGTCACATGTGGCCTCAAGGTCACAGGTTCCCTACCCCTGATACCAAATCCAGTTTAGGTGAAAGGAGAAAGGAGCACTGTCCTTGTACCCCTCTAATGGAGTTTAGGGTGACAGCTCATAGGAGAAAATCAACCAGAGGTCCAGACCAGTGGTTCTCAACCTTCCTAATGCCACGACCCTTTAATAGAATTTCTCATGTTGTGGTGACCCCCAACCATAAAATTATTTTCATTGCTACTTCATGACTGTAATTTTGCTACTGTTATGAATCATAACATAAATATCTGATATGCAGGATGTATTTTCATTGTTACAAATTGAACATAACCCACAAATTGAGAACCGCTGGTCTAGATGGAGGTGCATTCCCTTCCCAGATTGTTGGAGGCAGCTAAGTCTCATGATCAAGCCACTTTCAAGCAGGAGGAGCTGAAGACTTCTAACCCATCTCCTCATTAAATGCCTGCAAATCAGAGTTGCTTTTCACTTTTCAGGGGCATTCCCTTTCAAAAAAAATATTTAAGACTTTCAGGCTAAGTTTTTGTCTTTGGGTATTGAGAGAAATCACTGACCATCAATTTATGGATTATTAGCTAGCCTAATTAGTAAATTGATTATTAATTACTAAAAAATTCTCTCTTAGGGTTTTTTCATTCATCATACCCAATATAATATAATCTTCTGGAGAGTATGGACTATTTCAGTTTTGACTTTGTATCCCAGGATTGAGTAAAATATCTGGCAAGTATTAGATGCAATCTAACAAGTTTCCAGCATCTCTCAAATTCTCCAAAGAAGTGACTCCCCCTTATTCCCCCCAGATAGCATTCAATCTATCCATCTTTCCAAATCCATGAATGAGGTGTCTTTTCAACAGTCTGACTCACAATTCCACCCACTGGAAAATCTGTGAAATTAATCTTAGTATCTTGAAGTTGGAAGGGGTTCTAAAGGTCATCTTCCCCCAAACTTCATTGAGCAGCTATGTTTCTTGCCTATCTCACTAAGCTGTTATTCTAAGAGTCACAAAGGTGTGAAAGCACTCTTAAAGAGTGCAAAACAATCAGTCAAGCAGCATTTATTAAGTACCTACTGAGTGTCAGGCAATATGATATATAAGCACTAGACTAAAATAGCCTATTATCCTATGGACATGAGATATTGGAGTAGCAAAGTAGCACAGAATTTAGAGAGTCAACTCTAGAGCCAGGAAAACGTTGGTTCAGATCCCAATTCTGGCACATTCCAGATGTGTGACCTTGGTAGAGTCTCTTGTCCTCTCAGTGCTTCAGAGACTATGAATTGCAGAACAGCTGGTAACTTGCCTTGGGAGAGGGAGTTTCCTCAATGGGAGTTGCCTTTAGCTAATGAAATCACAGGTGTAGATATTTTTTTAATGTCATCAATTCCCAGGAGTCTTATCTAAGTCTAGACATATCACCCTGTTGGGTGGTATTAATCCAACACATATTGAGCCCAGAGCACTATGTTAAGTTCTAACCATAGAGTGCTAAAGACACACTTGCTGCCTTCACCTAGCTTACAATCTAGTAGTGGGATGTGTGGGAATCTGCCCACCTTCCTGCATGGAATTAGTTGACTCTTTTTAGTCACAGCCACACCCACTCTTGTGAAACAAGGAAGATACCTGGCATGAAGCAGCATCTATTTCTTCCTGTATTATTCAGAAAGAACTCTGATTTCCCCTCTTCCCCTTTGCTTTACTATTTATTTATCTATAGTCCTCCTTTTCTAGGAATGAACAAATTCCTTTCTTATTTACCTACAACTTAGCAGATCAGTCCACTCTGATCATATTGGAAAAGTATAACAGTAAGAAAAACCTTTCTGCTAGGGCTCCCAGAAAGATACAGCTCTATTTTTCCCCTGAGGCATGTATGTGGATTTTTCCAACAGGAAAACTGAAATCATCCTTTTAAGAGCTGGAGCAATGAGTGACCAATGAACTTGATCCGGGGTCATACAGTTATGGAAAGTGGAAATAGGATTCCATGCTCTTGTTTCTCACCACTAGAACTCACTTCTCTTTTTGCTTAGCCCTGGAATCTAAGCATTCCCCTTTCTGGCCTAGATTCAGAAGATTTTGATCCTTGTCAATGGTTATTGTACTCTTCCTGGTCCGCAGGGCTTGAACCAGACTTGTGGCTTTTGCAAACTAGTTAGTACCAAGATGAATTATATCAGATCTAAATCCTTTTCATGCTAATGTGGCCTATTGACTAGAGATAGTTGGACACTTAGCAACCTACCTCCCAATACCTCACAATCACTGTCCATGCTGTCAGTCACACCTGCAAAGATGTTGGCCAGGGTGGACTTGCCCACACCATGTTCCCCAATCAGCACCACTCGGTAGTACGTATTTCCAGACTCAGAGGAGATGACTGAATCTGTGGAGTCAGAAGACCAGCTTCGTCGGTAGTAGTCTTCTGGGTTCATGGAGTATCGGTTTCGGTTGTTGTATGGGTGGGGGTCTTTCTGGACCATCAAGTGCCTCCCATCTGCAGGGATGCTCCAGCGCTGCTGCTGTGCCTGCAGGGCCGTACTGCTTTGGCGCATGGTGACATTGTTCAGAGTCATTGTTGGTTCCTGGGGAGCAAACAGAACACCAGGATTATGGACTTGGAGTTTCATCCATTTTTTTTTTCGTGAAATGAGAACTACATAACCCCAAAATACAAGGTACTAATGAGCTCTGAGTGATCCAAGTCTGAATCACACTCCTAGGAGTAGGATTTCTAATATTCTTCAGGCAGCAAAACAACTCTAGGTGCCATTTCTAAGGGAAGGAAAAAGCTACCATGGATGGATCACATAGGAATGAGTACTCCCCAGATAAGTAATAAATTTAGAACTAGAAGGTACTTGAGAGGTCATGTATTCTAAGTCACTAGTTTTACAGGTGAAGAAAGAAAGGCACAGAGAGAGACCAAGTGATTCCCAAATCCTCTGGCACCAAACCCAGTGCTCCCTCTACCTTACTAAGCCACTTCTTAGCTCCTGAGGGCTGATACTGAGAGTTGATCCTAAAGATGCCAAAGTCACAAACACACTAAAAAAAAAATCCTCTTCCATCGAAATCCACAAGTGAATGGTTCTGAGGAGCAGCAGACCAGGCACCAAGTTATCTTTCCAGATCATTCTGCTCTTAATTACACTGACTTATCCATCAGCCTGCTTTGCTTTGGTTGGAAACCTGTGGCAATGACATCATTGCCCCTCTGCTTGAGCAGTACATACATTGGAACTACCATGTTTAGTCACATTGCCTTGATGCTCTCCAGCTGCTGAGACTACTCTTTTAATTTTTTTTTCTCTTTGAGGTTTATGCCCCAACATTGCTATCTGTTCACTGGCATGCCTTTAAAACACGCCACCCTGATGATCACTACTCTGGCATTAAATGTGCACTCAGTCACTTCCAAACCTATTGATGTGCCCACTCACATTGCTTTTCACTAAGTCCTGTTGAGATTTCTCATTAGTTAAACTGAGCTTTGTAATCTTCTGGAAGCCTCAATTGTAGAAAACAGATACAAAAACAAAATGGACTATTGGGCATCGGAAAGATAGGATGAAGTAATGGATGGTGTTGGACTTAGATAACTTCAAATCCCCCCTCTCACACTTACAAGCTGTGTGACCTTGGGGCAAGTCACTTCTCTGCTCTGGTCTGAATTTCCTAGTCTATAACATGAGGGCTGGACTACCTGACCTCTAAAATTCCTCCTTAGCTCTAAAATCTGTAGAATGATCAACAAACACTCTAACAGGTCCACTACAGCTTCTAGGCTACTGTATTGTGGTTCCCTCTTTCCTGGAGTTTTGTGAACTCAGTACCTGGAGTCAAGCATTTATATTTTTCCTTAGCAAAATCCATTCTTGGGAGCAAGAAATACACTCATCAAGAAGTCTCTACAGGCATATCAATCCCCAAACAAGATGATCAATGGCACGTAATAATTCAAAGCAGAAGGGGTATTTTGGCGGGGGGTAAGGAGGAGAAATACAAGGAAACATCATCACCATCACCATCCGTCTGGCCATCTGCCTTGAAAATTGGTACTGATTAATGGGTATCATTCCTCACCCTCCCAAAAAAGAATTGTGGTTGTTATCCTCATCTTAAGATCCTTTCTTTTCTGGACATTTAGAGCTTGGATCATAATCTCTAAGATCACTTTTCACTACTTAAAAAGTTCAGGTTGACGGAGGAAGCCGCATTTGCAGCTCCCAAGTACCGCGTGTTCCATCCAGCCTCGTCCCATCCATCCGCACCCCTTCACTGCAGAGGGCTCTGGCCTCCGATAGAACCCCACGCGGGTTAGCTTAACCCCCCGAGAGTACTCATACATACACACATACACGCACACACACACTACCTGACTTTTCACAGTCCGTTCTAGTCAAGGCAGCGGCGGGATCCCGGGGAATCTCTTATTCACGCTGGAGGGAGCGAGTGAGAGTGAGCGAGCGAGCGCAGGCTGGTTTGCCGCTCTGCTGGAGTAAACTCTTCTCCTTCCCACTGGCTGCCTCTCTCCAGCCGTTGCTCGGCTCCCCCAGGTTTATATTAAGCACATCTGATCAGACAGGGCTTTTCCGTGACGTCACTGCCCTGGCCACAGAGCAGGCGGCCCCCCGCTGGGAGGAAACGGGTATGCAGAAGAGCCCAAAGTTGCAGACGCTCCCAACGAACACAAAACCAGTTACTTGCAGTCATATGATTTTTCTTCCCCCCTCCCTCCCCAAACCTCCACCAGCCTTTCCAGAGTGCCAGAAAAGCAGATCCTGTGACTTTTTTTTTTTACAAGGTGAAAACAAGAAAATGGAAAAATACTCCAAGTGTCACTTAATCGTCTTTCCCGGCAGTGTACTCGAGAGCTGCCCAGATGAAGGATACACAAAGACTCGGGGCTGATTTGCAAAGGGGAGCTGGGGCTCCATTCATTCTGCTTTGTCACGACAGCATCGATCAACCTTGGTACTGGAACATCCAGCCTCCGAATCATGAATCTGTAGCCACCTGGAAAAGGGGGAGGGGAGGAGTAGGGGGAGAAGGGAAGCATTTATTTTAGCAGCATCTTCTGCTGGAAGTTACAGCCTCGTGTCTCCTTTTACCCCGTCTTTGGCCCAAGAAAAAAGCGTGGGGAAAGCCGGGGAGCTACTGATGATTCTCTGCTCCTGCAGAGGATAAGGAAAAGAGGGAAAAGGGGAGACACAGAATTTCAAAGGGAAAGAAACAATGAGGTATCAAAACATTATTGTAAATTCCTCTGACCTCCCCTACTTGCCTCTGCCCAACTCACCAGATGCCAAACCCCTGCAATCAGTTCCAGGTCATTACAGTGTCAGAGGATTTGATCAGACCCTCAATCATCATCATCATCTCTGCAATAATCCCCAGACACATCAGTACTTCAGGCATGAGGCCAAGACCAGAGAGCCATTAGTCAGGGGCAGGAATGGTGTCTCCTTCAACCCAAGGCACCTAAGGGATTCCTTTGAACAGTATGCATGTGATGCCAGTCCTGATCTACCAGCAAATGCACCTAAATCATCCCTTCTTAGAGGGCACCTGAATTTCCCCAGATGCCTTCTCGGGGAGATGACTCAGGCCCTTTTCAATGTATCAATCTTTTCCTCTAGCCAGCTTTGCTTCTGGCTTGGCCAATGAGTTGTAGAAAGAGCCAAAAGGCACTGCAGCTATCTGGGTAGCCAAGTTCAAATGTCCCTCCAGTTTAAAGGAAACTGCAGTTAATTTTTTTGGTTATCTGCAGGTGGTTTATCTGCACTGTGGATTATCCTGAATGACTAGCTGCTGGAGAGAGAAGAATCATTGAGACACCACTCAAATAAATCATTTCTTCTATCCAACCAGTCATACACATGTATTATAGACCACAGATTCTATTCTAATAGTATCCAAAATCACAGAATATCAGAATTTGGAAGGGACTTCAAGGAGGTATCTAATGGAACCCTGCCTGAGCAGAAATCAGCTGAACAGTTTCCCCTGGCAAGTGATCACACAGCTTCCACTGAAAGACCTCTATTAATGAGAAACTCAACCACCTTCTAAGACAGACTATTCCACTTCTAAATAGTTCTGATGGCTGGGAATCCTTCCTTACATGGAGCGTAAACTTGCTTTTCTTCAGTTTTCACCTACTGCTACTAGTTGTGGCTCTGGGGCTAAACAAAATAAATCTAATCTCTTTTCCACATGCTCTCCCTCCAAATACCTCCAAAGATATCTCTCAAGCTCCCTCCACAAAGGCTTCTCCAGATCAATCAACAAGTATTTATTAAGTGTCTACTCTGTGTCAGACACTGTACTTATAAAAGTACAGAGATGAAACAATCTCTCACTCTCAAGGATCTTAAGAGACATTTTCCAGTTCCTTCAACTAACCTTTTTATGGCATGGTCTCCAGTTCCCCTCACTTCCTGGTTGCTAGTCTCTAGACATGCATCCAGACTACCAGTGTCCTTCCTAAAATGTGGCATGCCATAACAGGACACAATATTCCAGATGGTGTCTGATCAAGGCAGAGTACAACAGCAGAATTATCCCATCCTTCATTCTGAACACTATGCTTCTATTAAGGCAGCACATTTGTTTTTTTGGCTGCCATGTCACACTCTTGACTCATATCGAGTTTGCAACCACTAAGACAATAACTAATTACAGGTAATGGCTCTGCAGCTACCAATTCTAACCCATGAACATGGAAAATATTCTCCTAGACTTCTTTTCTCTCACTCCATCCTCCCATAGAATTGTTCTGATGAGGATGTTTCCAGAAAAATAGTAGGTTTGTATCCCAAAGATATCAAAGAAAAGGAAAAGGGATGTATATGTACAAAAAAAAAATTTATGACTCTTTTTGTAGTAGCAAAGAATTGGAAATAGAGGGGATACCCATAAACTGGGGAATGATGATTGTGATGGAATGTTCATTTATTCAGTAGTGTCTGACTCTTTCTGCCACCATGGACCATCCAATATCTCCCAAAGGCTGTCCGAGCCATGTTCATTGCTTCCATAATACCATCTATCCATCTCATCCTCTGCTGTCTCCTTGACTTTTTCCTTCAATCTTTGCCAGCATCAAGGTCTTTTACAATTAGTCCTGTATCCTCATTATGTGGCCAAAGTATTTAAGCTTCAACTTTGGTATTTGTCCTTCCAATGAGTAGCCTGAATTAATTTAAGTGTTACAAGAAATGAAAAGCAAAGTGGGTTCAGAAAAGTGAGGGAAGAGTCATATGAATTGATGCAAAGTGAAGTGAGCAGGACCAGGAGAACATTGTACACAGTAACAGCAATATTGTCATGATTATCAACTGTGAAAGACTTAGCTGCTCTGATGGAGACAATGATCTAAGGCAATTCTGAAGGGCCCATCATTAAAAATGCCATCCACTTCCAGAAAGAGAACTAATGAATTCTGAGTGCAGATTGAAGCATACTTTTTTCACATTCTTTATTTTTCTTGCCTTTCCTTTATTTGGGGAGAACATAGTTAATATGTAAATATGTTTTGCATGACTTCACATGTAAAATTGATTGAGTGAGGGAGAAGCAAAAGGGAGGAAGATCATTTGAAATTCAAATTTTTTAAATGAATGTTAAAAATAAACGAGGGGGGAAGAAAAGCTAATTTGCATACAAAATCCATAAGAAAACCATCTTTCATGATGAAATAATAAAGTTGGAAGAAGACATTAGTAGTCATCTACTCCAATTTTCTATGCAAAGCAACTATCCTTTCTTAAATTCCTTCTACATTAAGATCAATTTCCCACCCACCCCACCTCCTCACCACCACTCATACTCACACCTTTCTGCCAGGGGCAGAGAACACAGCAATATATACTTGCTGAGGGTTATTTTTTTTGTGTGTGGGGGGGGGGGTTATTTCACTCGTGAACTAGTTTCACTATCTTCATAGGTTTATTCACTAAAAAAAGATGAAAAAGCCCCATTTGTCTCATAAAGAATTCTTTTTTGTGGAGTTTCAATTCAGTTCAATTTGACATAGATTTATTATCTACATATGATGCTATAAAGCACTGTGCTAGACACAGAGGGATAAAGACAAAGCCCCCATCCCGATGGCTCTACAATTTTCTTTCTCTTTCTTTCTTTTTTTCTTTCTTTATTTTTGCAGGGAAGAAGGCAGGATAATTGGGGTTAAGTGACTTGCCCAAGGTCACCCAGCTAGTAAGTGTTAAGTGTCTGAGGCCAGATTTTGAACTCAGGTCCTCTTGACTCCAGAGCCAGTGCACCACCTAGCCACCCCGGCTCTACAATATTATGATAGAAAATTCTCCTGTATAGTAATGGAGGTGGAGAAAGGAAGGAAGGAGGGGAGACAGAGTAAACCAATGCTTCTGACTGGAACCCTCCTCTCAAAGACTCTGTCCTGACACCAAGGGCCAGTTGTTCCTTGGAGGTCACTCATCTTCCTCATTGCTCTGACCCATATGGAACTTGGGGATTCATGTTGCAGGCACCTCACCAATTCTCTCACTGGCATTTAGGCTCACAAAGCTTCAGGACAATTTTATTTAGACAGTGAAGGAAAAAGAAAGGACTCGTATCCAGCCTCATAAAGAGTTAAGAGCCCCTGCTCAGTTTCTATTGGGCAACCCTTCCAACACACAGCCCAGGGATCCATCCAGCCCTCGAGATTTACAGCGTCACCCTCTCATCTCCAGAATAAAATGGAAATTTCTGAAAGACTTTCACTTTGGCCCCAGTTTATCTTTCCAGATGCTTCATGTTAGTTGTCCTCACATAGTTAATACTTTGGGGGGGAAGTGGCCTAATTGCTGTTCCCCGTATGAAACATTCCATTTCCTGGCTCCATACCTTTATGCAAACTGTTTTCCATGCCTACAATGTTCTCCCTCTTGCGTCTTGGAATCCTTCACTCCCTTCAGGTTCATCTCTGGTATTCTATAAGATCTTTTCTTATCTCCCTTGTTAGTGCATTTCTACCCTGCAAAAAAAAAAATGTAATGCATATATTTACTTTGTACCTATTTTGTATTTACTTTTTTTGGTGGGCAGGCACTCAGCATTAAGTGACTTCCCCAGGATCACACAAGTAAGTGTGTGAGGTTGGATTTGAACTCAGGTCCTCCTGACTCCAGAGTCTCTACTCTATCCACTATGCTCCTGCTGCCTCTTGTAGTTACTTTTCTATATCCCAGTCATAGCCCTCCCCCAGTGGAGGAGGTGCCCCTTGAGGGCAAGGACAATTTTTTTTGTCTTTGTAACTCCCGTGGGTACATAATTAGTGCACTCATCTCTTGTTTTTGTTGAGTTGTTTTAGTTCTATCTGATTATTTGTGAGCCCATTTGGGGTTTTCTTGGTAAAGGTACTGAAATGATTTGCCATTTTCTTCTCCAGTTCATTTGACAGATAAGGAAGCTGAGGCAAAGAGAGTTAAGTGACTTACCCAGGGTCACACAGCTAGGAAGTGTCTGAGGCCAGAGTTTAATTCAGGAAGATGAGTCTTCCTGATTTCCAGCCCAGCACTCTATCCACTGTGACACCAAGCCACAGCCCCGCCCCCAGCTGAGAGTACTCACAGTGGGTGCTTAATAAATGCTTATGGAATGAATGTCGGAGGCCACAAGAAGAAAATCCAGCATGCACTCCTCCACTTTAGAGCTTTGTACCTCGGAGTTTTTTTCCCAACAATGCCCTGTTTCTCTGCTGCCGTCTGCCATTTCTGGTCAGGTATCATGGAAACTCCGTTGTTGCTGCGTGGGTCTTTAGTCTTGGCTCCCTGCACCTCAGTGTTTCTTTCCAACAGATCTCAGTCTATCACGATGGCCTCGATGACAGCACAAAAGCTCTTCCCAGACTCTGAGACAATGAGTAATTTGGCCTATTTAAACCTTCTACTCTTTTATATTCAGGTATCATAGCCCCACACTGACCACAAAAATGACTATGGAAACACTTCTTTCAACGACTTTCCAAGGGTCTCTGTTTCTTATTCTGGGTCAACTCACAGGGCTCTCCTATAGTCTGTAATTTCCTTCCTCTCACAACACCTAAGCATTTTTTTTTGCTTTTTTTTTTTTTTTGGTGGGGGAAGGCTGGTCAATTGGAATTAAGTGACTTGCCCAAGGTCACACTGCTAGTAAGTGTTAAGTGTCTGAGGCCAGATTTGAACTCAGGTCCTCCTGACACCACGGCTGGTGCTCTATTCACTGTGCCACCTAACTACCCCAGCACCTAAAAGCATTTTATCTCCAACTTCTGTCAACATTTCTCACAGAGTCTTCTGGAGTTTGAAAAAGCATTCCCTGCTGGACTCTATTTGTCTTCCCTGACATTATCCTGTTGGGCAGCTGGATCAGTTTATGTAAATTGCCCAGGGCTGCTTTTCAAAGATCTCTAGAAAAGAAGTAGAACCAATAGTTCCTAATGGTTGCTCCCATTGTAGGGCACTTAGGGAGAAGAGGGTAATATCTCAGCACAATACTTTGAAACAGAATTAGTTCTTGGGATGGGTAATGTATTCCCCTGCTACAGTCAGGGAATCAGTTAGATTCAATTTATTTAATTCAATTCACTTGAGGCAAATCACTGGCTAGTGACCCCAATTCAGACCTCAAGGAGAAGGTTGCTGCCACTATTACTAAGCGTCGGTCTCTGTAAAATGCATATAGGGCAACCCCATAGCTAAGTATTTCTCCTCTAGAGACGTCTGAAAAGCAGCCTTGGGCAATTTTCATAAGTTTTTCATAGCCCCCTTTTGTAACTGGGGTGGTGCTACGGGATCTAGGTGTAGCTCATCCTTACAGCTGTAATCAGAAGAAAGGAAGAAAAAGATCATGTTATCAGAAGTGTTTGGGTAAAAAATGGAAAGAGCACTAGATAAAGGACCTGGGTTCAAATCCCAGTCCTGATGTTTAGTACTGTTGTGACCCTTAGCAAATTATTTCATTTCCCTAAGCTTCCTCCTCATCTGTAAAAAGAAAGGATTGAACCAGATGGTCTCTGGGGTATCTTCCAACTCTTCATCTGTATTCCTATGAATTCCCTTCCATTTTCTCAAGTATGGACTGAAAACAGAACTATAATGGGAGTTCTAGTTGCCCCAAATTCCAAGCTTTCCCTTGGGGTCCTCTTAGTAAATTCCAGTGCTACTTTGAGAAAGAAATGACTTCTTTCTGCAAGATCAATTAAACAAAATAAAAAAAAAATTAGACCTCTAAGTCCCCTGCCAGCCAAAAATCTATTATCTTATTATCTAAGGCCGCCTTAAAGCCTTTAAATCTCCTGAGACAATACACTTCACTCTATGGCTTTCAAGTGTACAGCACTTCACAGATGAACAAAACACTTTATATCCATTAATCTCACTCAAATCACAGTCATAAACCTTTGAAATAGACAAAGCGCATATTAGCTCCATTTTTATATTTGAGGAAGTGAGGTTCAATGACGCTAAGCGGTTTGTTGTAAGTCAGCCACCTAGAAACTGGTCAAGTTGAGACTCAAGCACTGGCATAATAATAATCATAATCAGCAATAATATAGTGCTTTGTACCAGCCATTATGCTAAGCAAAGCAATGTATTCGATCCTCGCAACAACATGGGAGGTGGGTGCTATTATTCCCATCTTATGAGGAGGAAACTGGAACAGAGAGTTAAGTGATTTGTCCAGGGTCACAACGCTAGTAAAGTGTCTGAGGGCAGATTTGAACTCAGGTCTTCCTGATTTTAGACCTGGCATCTGGCATTCTAGACCCTGCATCATCTCACTACTTACCAACCCCAAATTAAATACTCTTCCCATTACCCTACCCTTCCTTAAAAATGAATTGATTTTGACCAAAGTATATAGTGAAAGGCCTGAGTGATAAATGACAGTCAAGGGATCAGGTTCACACACCTGTGATGAAATAGAAAAGCAAATTTATATCCTATGGGGACCTTAGCCATGTAGACACTCCACTGTGACCTGGTAATTGAGGCCATCACAATCCAGTCTAGCAAAGTGATTGCTCCATTCATCAGTTCTCTATAACTCATAGACATAGCCTGATATCCAGTCCTATATTTGGTCCTAAATGAAGTTATCTCTTTTACCATCTGTCAGTTTTATAGCCTCATTGCCACAGAGTATAAAATAGCACATGATGGTCTTTCAGGGGAAAAACATTTTAAAAGCCAATGGTCTGTTAAATACATAGGATGCCACTCTCTTAAATGAACCCTAGGCACAGTGTAAGGATTCTCTACCAAAAAAATGAACTACAAAACTCAGCATTATTGTTCTTATTATAAAAGTATTCTTTAATTTATAAGAGAATTCATGACAATTCTCTTTGAGACGTACTAGGGTAGCTTTGGATTTTAGTATTCATTTTCATAAAACTGATAAAGAAATGTACTTGATGGAGAAACACACAGGTACACTTTTAGCTTATCAATGGGCTGTCTGACATCTTTCCAGCCTTATCCAGTGCTTCTCCCCTTTACAGACTCAGATTGCAGCCAGTCTTGTCCTATGCTTTCCTGCCTTTTGCATGTATTGTCTCCCATTGCTGGAATAGACTCCTTCCCTCTTCATCTGTTCAAATTCTTCAAAACCTCCCCTTTTCCTAACTTTCCTATGTATATTGAGATCACAATCTACCTAGACACTGGGGTCTGACACCTCTGTGTCACTTTTCACCTCCCCACAACTCCTATTGGATAATCAGTTGATTCAATAACTGGCTTCCAGGTCCTAGTGATTTTTATCTCCACAATCTTTCTTAGTTCCAGACACCATTCTAGTCCAGGTCTTTATCCCCTCTCAATCTTAGTCAGCTAGGTGGTACAGTGGACAGAGTACCAGGCCTGAAGCCAGGAAAACTTGTCTTCCTGAATTCAAATCTGGCCTCAGACACTTACTAGCTGTATGACCCTGGGCAAGTCACTGAACCCCCGTGTGCCTCAGTTCCTCATCTGTAAAATGAGCTAGAGAAGAAAATGGTAAAATCCATACCAGTATGTTTGCCAAGAAGACTCCAAATGGGCTCATGAAAAGTCAGATAAACCGGAAAAATGACCAAACAGCAACAACCAAATGGATCTCCCTGCTTTCTCCTCTCCAATCCATTCTCTCTACACAACTATCAGACTGACATTCCTAAAAATGGGATTCTTGCTCAAGGAGTTCCAGAGGCTCCCATAACCTCTAGGACCAAATATAAGTTCCTCTATTTGGCATTTATAGTGTGACTCCAGCCCACCTTTCCAGCACATGACTCTCCTTGAGGAGTTCTCAATCCCAGTCCAATTGGTCGTTCTATATACAACGTTCTATCTCCCACTTCAATGCTTTTACATAAACTACTTCCACAGCTGGAATGTTTTCCCTCCTCACTTTTCTCTTTGACAGTCTCCAAATTCCTTCAAATCCATCTTCTCAATAAAACCTCTCCTGATTTCACCTACTTGCTAGTTCCTTGTCAAAAAAAAACCCCTTTATATTTGTTATACGTGCAAATATTTTACATTTGCTAATTTGTGTTCACATTGTCACCTCTACCCCCTTCCCTGCCCCCTCAAAAAAGTATAAGTTTCTTGAGGGCAGGAATAGTTTAATTTTTTTTTAATTTTTGTATTTCCAGCACCTACCACTGAAGTGATAATGCTTGTTAAATAAATTGAATGAATGAAGGCCCAGCGTCTCTTTCATGAAGCTTTTTCTGATCCTCCAGCAATGTGACCTCTCTCCTCTCAAATCTTCCATACAACTCACTATATTTGAACCCACTCTTAGGTATTAATAGCATATGTATAAATTTTTAATCATATTTAGACATGACCCAAAAGGTAGAATCAGGACATCAGGAATGTGATTTAGGCAAGTGAAAAGGGATGGTGAGCTCTTAAGATGAAAAAACAAACTGGCAGAAGACTGGGTCATACTGGCGGATGAATTAGCCCTCACAGCATTTTCTTTCTGCCTGCATTCATTAGGCTCTTCAAGTCACAGCTAAGATGTGGGAAGAAACAAAAGTAAGACTAGGAAACAGAGCACCCATTTTCCCCACCCCCTACAGCCACCACCACTTCAACCCCTACTAAGTGGGTGGGGCCAAGTCTCAATCTAAAATGCCATTAAATAAAGGTTATTTTGGTCCTAAGTATTATCTTATCAAGTAGGCTACAATTTAGATGTTGTGCACCTGACTGTCCATACAGCAAAGGTACCTCACCTGGATCTGTTGTTTTTTTTATTTTAACATTTTGATAAGTAATTCAATATAGTTTTCTTTATAATGCTGTTTTTAATGAATTGAGTCAGTCAACAAGCATTTATTAAGCGTTCACTGTATGTCCGGCACTTTGCTAATAATAACAATAAATATTATTCAAAGAAGGAGTCTGTAGGTTTCACCAGACTACAAAATGGCTCCATAACATGCAAAAAGAACTTAGGAATCCCTCCCCTAGAGCAGGGAAGAAAAAAGACTGGAAGGCAGCCCCAAGCATGGGGTTTAATGGCCTCTCAAGTTAAATAAAAAAGCTAAGGCAGAAAAATTCAGAATCGTTCCAGAGGACAGAACAAGCAGCAAGAGAGAGAAATTGCAAAGGAATAGATTTCAACTCAATGTCCTAATAGTTCAAGCTGCCCCAAAGTAAAATAGGATGCCTAGGGAGATAGGGAGTGTGCTGTTGCTGAGTGTCTTGTCGTTGTTGTTCCTCCTTCATTTTCAGAAAGGACTAATGATATTACAGGGTCTTGATAAAAGAACTGAATGACCATCTGGACACATTGTGGAAGGGAATCCAAAATTAGGATGAGGCCTTGAAATAAGCAACCTCTATAAACTCTTAAAACTCACCAACTCTTATTGAATGAACCAAAAAATTTAATTCCACTAGATGTCACCCAGAAAAGAACAACTACAGAGAAGAATACTACGCTTAAGTTATGTGTGCATGAATATTATGCTTAAGTTCTGCATACACAAAGCCCTGAGGACTTACTACCTCCACAACTGCTGGAGCTCCCCCAATCCACAGAAATAACTAGAAGGGAGAGTCTGTGGGAGGCAAAGTGTGAGGGGTTAGACTCCAAAAAAGAACCACCCCTTTATGTGGGGAGGAAAAGATTACTATACGCAAAAGCATTGCTTTGTGTTTGAAAAGAGAAAAACAAAACCTAGGCAACTGGAAAAACAAGAGGAACGTGACAGTCAGGTCAGGACTTCTAAGGTACAGAGGAAAGACTAGCATTCAGTTTACTGATTTTTTTTGTTCTTCACTTTTCAGTAATGTCTAACTCTTCATCACCCCATTTGGGTTTTTCTTAAGTGCATAATAATGTACTAATTTATTGTTGTTGAGTAGTTTTAGTCATGTCCAACTCTGTGACTATTTCCTTCTCCAATTCATTTTACAGATGGGGAAATTGAGGCAAACAAGGTGAAGTGACTTGCTCAGGGTCACACAGCTAGTAAGTGTCTGAGGCCAGATGTGAATCAAGGAAAATGAGTCTTCCTGACTCCAGGCCCAGCACTCTATTTGCTGCGCTACTTAGGATAGCTGGTAAAATGTAAAGTTTTATAAATACAAAGATTGGGTTTTTGTTTTTCTCTTTTGCCAGTAATAGCACTTGGTCTCGGTACATTCTGTTTCTATTATATTATTATCTGTCCTCAAGGCTGCTCAGTCTTGACTTCACATATGTTCATCATTCATTCATTCTTTTCCTCCATTGACCAGTAATTTTACTGCCTTCAAAAGGACCCAGACTGTGTATAGGATAGTGGAGGAGATACAAATAAAGTATAAAACAGCCCTTCTAGCACTTATAATCTAATATTAATGATAGCTGATGCTTGGAGAACACTTTGGACTTAATCAGATATTTTACACAGAAATAGAGAATTTTGGAGTTGGATGGAACTTTGATAGTCATCAAGCCTAACCCGTAACTGCAAAAGAATTCCAATAATAACATTCCCAACAAGGACACAGACCAAAAGGAAAAAAAAAAACACATACAAAAAAAGTGAAAAATTGCATGCTTTGATCTGTATTCAGACTCCATCAGTTCTTTATATGGATGTGGATAGCATTTTTCATCATGATTCCTTTGGAATTGTCTTGGATTATTATATTTCTGAGAAGAACTAAGTTATTCATACTTGATTATTGTACAATATTTGTTTTACAATGTTCTCCAGATTCTACTTACTTCACTTCATATCAGTTCATGTAAGTCTTCCCAGGTTTTTCTGAAATTAACCAGTTCATCATTTCTTACAACACAATAGTATTCCATTACAAGCATATACTTAATCATATTCCACAAATCACTCCCCGATTGATGGGCATCCCTTCAGTTTCCAGTTCTCAAAGATGTTTTTGTATCCTGACTCCATCACCCAGCGTGTTAGCTACCCCTCTCAGCTTTGTGCCATCTTAAAATCTGATAAGTCTTCCATCTTACCTTTATTCAAATCACTCAATACAACATTAAATGGTATGGGGCTAAGCACTGATACTTTAGGCACTCCAATGGAGATCTCTTGTGATATTCATATGAAATTATTAATGGTCATTCTTTAAATCCAGTCACCCAATCAGTTCAAAAATTCATCTGTTATCAACTAGTCCATAATACCTCATCGTTTGCACAAAAATCTAAGGCTGATGTATCTATAGAGTTCCCATGATCTACTAATTTAGTCACTGTTGACCTAGGCTTGACCTATAATTGATGAAGTCATACTGGCTTGTTGTAACCCCCACTTTGTTTTCTAGAGCTTCACTAAACACCTCTTTAATGATCAGTTCTAGAATTTTCCTAGGATTTAAAGTCAAGTTCACAGGCCTATAGTTTGCTGAGTCTATTAGTACTTATCTTTTTTTTTTAATTGGAATATGTGTATTTCTCTGGTCTGGCCCTTAAGCTTGTTCTCTCTCACACACTTCACATTCTTTCAAACATCAAACATCACTGAGCATGGCTAAGCAATCACATCTGCTAGGCCCTGAAAATGTACTTCATCTACGTCCCATGATATGAATTTGTCAGGGTCAAGCAGATTTGATCACACTGACTCCTTTGGGATATTGGACATCAGTTTCCTATTTGCCATTTTAACTCTCCCATTTCCAGTGTAGAGGTCGTTCTCAGGAAAGAAAAAAGGAAATAAGATGAGAATAGCCCTTCCCTCTCTATTGTCAGTTTCCATTGCCCTCTTTTACCATTATTCTATCCTTTCTCTGATCCTCCTCTTTCTTCCAATAGATCTCTAAAAAGTTTTTTTCTGATTTCCTTAGTTTTCTTTACCAGTCTCTGCTTGTTCTTAGTTTTAGAACTCCTGACCCTACTTCTAAGAAGGTCATTTTATATTAATTGCATCATATATATTTTATATTAATTCTCTTTTTATTATTAATTTTTTTATTTTTATATAAAATTTTATATTACATTTTTATATTAATTCTCTTACTTGCCCTTGCTTCTATCCACAATTCCTATCTCTTAAAAAGATATTAGTTTATTGGTGAGTTCTCTGTGCATCCACATGGATGTTTTCAAATAAATTCTGTTTTTCTTCCTCATTGAAATTTTTTCCCTATTTGTCTTCACAATTTCATTCTTGAGAGTTTCCTATTATAACCAAACTGGCAATAGCAGCAAGCACCCTAGCATACCCTGGATGGCTGCTAGCACAGGTTGTTAGATCTGCTTTTCTAAAGGAAAGCAACTCAAAATGGGTTAACAGTCTTACTTTAATCAATCAAACATATATCATTTACCTAGTTCAGGGGGAAAAGTCAGCACCCTGAACTTCAGAGGATACAAACAGAGGTTACAAGCAGACAAAAATATACAAAGAAACAGACCAGAAGACAGGGCTTCCAGCTGACCATTGCATCCATACCTAGTCAGTTACCAGAGAGGGAGTATCAACATCTGAGTTTTCAAAGCCTTGGGGCCCAATGGCTTACCAGAGTCTCTTCTGGCCAAATCACACAATTCTTCCCAAAGTGAGTCCCAAGGCAAAACCTCACATCAGGGTATATATAGCCTTCTCCTGAGTCAGAGAATGTCACAACTCTCTTGACTCACTGCCCAATCACAAAGTAACAAGGTAAAAGTATTCCTGAAAAGCAAGCCTCCTGCCACAGGCTCCATGTGACCACATTCAGCCTATTAGGGGGCAGAGTATATTTTCAAATTAGGGAAGTTTTTCAGATTCACTTAAGCCTATCAAGGGGCAGTGAACATCTTCAGTTTCCCATTACCATTACACTGGCTTACCTTGGCTTACTCTGTAAAATAATATCTAGCTTTCCCTTGAATCCTTTGAAATCTGCTCTCCCAAAATCGAGGGTGCATGGCAACCTTTTTTAAAAGTCGGATTTGTGGTTTCATTGCTGTTGAAAGGAATTTCCTCTACCAATGCAACTCAGCACCTTCTCTGAAATTTATAGTTTTAGAAAATTACTTGGAGCCCTGAGAACATGAGCCCATCAAATTTAACTGGATTTTTCCTCTTTCTCTATCCCAAGTCTAGGATAGAACAGTCACTTTCCCCAAGACTCCCATCATTTCCACCCCATCAGTCAGTCCCACACTAAGGACAAAATAACTTCTATTTCTTCCTCCAATGATCTTCATATAAGTCCTCTTTGCAATACATTTCCCCATCTGGTTTATGGATTTTCTCACACAAGTATACCTTCTAATATACCATGCTACCATGCTACCATACTGCCATACTACACATACCCCCTCCCACTTAAAATCTAGCCTTTTTTTTTAAGGACACATTCTATATTTGTGTATGTATATGTATGTGTGTCTATATGTGTATATATGCGTATAAACAGACATATATGTGATTTGCACGTGTACAAATAACGTGTGTACATGCATGAATATATACTATATGTATACATATATGCATATGTACATATACATATATGTATATTTTGTCTGTATGTGTGTGCGTATATGTGTGTATGTATATATGTGTATATATATGTATACACACACACATCTAGGTTTTTTTTTATTTTCCCAAATTTTAAAAAGCTTGGAACAAAGATTCAAGTTCATAATGAGCTTGGGCAGAGAAGATGTACTAAGTAGAGAACTGACCTCAGTGCCAGGCAAACCTGGGTTCAAATCCCACCTTGACATCTAATGGTTATATGATACAGCTCCCAAAGTTTCAGTAAAGGTGCAAACCTGCATTGGAAGGAATTCTCTCATCCAGGAGTTCCTTGTATCAAAGAAATCACATGTCCAGTCACTAACTTTACCCATAACTCCATCTACAATCAAATTCAAGTTGTGGATTTCTTCTTAGCAAGTGTCAGTGACATCTGTGCATGCATGACCTCATTTTATTCCCACAAGAGCCCTTCAAGTTAAGTAGTACAAATGAAGAAACTGGTTATAGAACTGTGAAGTTCTAGCTAGGACTCAAACCCATCTCCTGACTCCAGGCTATTTTCACATATCGCTGAACCATCACAGAAATAGGATTTCTACCTATTAAACACTTAAATGATAATGAAATGTAGAAGCAATTGAGTGTCAGGATGGGCTCTAGGAAGAAAAGATGGTGGTCAAAAAATGGTTTGTTACTGGGAAAAAATCTTTGCATCAAATATCTCTGATAAAAGTTTTATTTCCAAGCTATATGGGGAAAGCATTCAAATATATAATAATAGGAGCAATTGAATAATTAATTGATAAATGGTCAAAGAATATGAACAGACAATTCTCAAAGGAACATGTCCAATTTATCAACAGCCATGTGACTCAGAAGAAATGCTCCAAACCACTAACAATTAGAGAAATGCAAATTAAAGCATCTCCGAGCTTCTATCTCACACCTATCAGATCAGCAAGGTTAAAAAAAAAAGGAGGAAGACAAGCACAATAATATCCTGTTGTTGGAACTGTGAGTTCTGAAGAACACTTTGGAACTGTGCCCAAATTAAACTGTATTTACCCTTTGACCCAGAAATATCTCTACTAGGCTATATGCAAAGACAATGAAAGAGGAAAAAGACTCATATGCACAACAATATTTATAGCAACTCTTTACATAGTGGCAAAGAAATGGAAACAAAAGGGGTATTCACCAATTGAGGAATGACTGAATAAATTATACTATATGAATGTAATGGAATATGATTCCGCCGTCAGCAATGACAAAAAGGATGGCTTCAGAAAAACCTGGGAAGACCAAAATAGAGTGAAGTGAGCAGAACCAGAGAACCAGGACAATTTATACAGTAACAACAATACTGTAAAAATGAACAATTTTGAGACTCAATTTTAAAAGAAACAATTTTAAGAACTCTGATCAATAATGACCAACAATAGTTCCAGAGCACTAATGACAAAGAATGCTACTCACCTCCTGACAGAGACGTAATGAACGCAATATACAGAATGAGACATATGTTTGGACCAGCCAATGCACAAATTGGTTTTGCTTAACTGTACGTAATTATTATGAGAGTTTAATTTTTCCTTTTCTCCCCATGGAGTGAGGAAGGGCAAGAGTGGCAGGAAGAGAAAATGACTTCTTGTTAATTGAAAAAATAAAATAAGATTTAATTAAAATTTTTAAAGAAAGCTAAGTGACAGGAGACTCAAAGGGGAGAAAAATTTCATTGATTTTTCCATGATCTGGCTACAACTGACTAGAGTTGGTGGGTAGGTACATGAATGATGGGAAGAGGAGGGCAGACAGCCTACCAAAACCCAATAGGAACCAGGTTCTGCCCAGTTGAGGAGCCACTGGAACAGGCAAGGCAGCACCATGGAGAGAGTTAGAAAGAGTCAGTTGTCCCTGTAACTTTTCAGCCAAAGTGTCCTTCCTTGGCCACTATTCCCTTCCTGCAGTTATCAACCCTATTAGAATGTAATCTCCTTGAGGACGAAGTCTTCTTTGTCTTCTTATTTGGATCCCCAGCCCTTAGCACAGTGCTGGGCACATACTATGTACTTAATAAATTCTTCTTCATACATTCAGTTTCAGAAGGACCCTTGACTACAAGCCAGGTGTTCGATGTACCTTCTTCCTCCTGAAACAAAGTAGCAAAAGCGAGAAAATGAAAAAGTAAAGGGAAAAAAAGCCAGAAGTATCAGATGCAGAAGCTGCATCAACTGAAGGTTCCCAGAGATAAAGTCACCCTCTATATGAAAGGATCTTCATCCCACACAGTCCCAACATAGTTGGAGGACCCATATGTATTTATATATATATATATATATATATATATATATATATATATATATATATATATATATATATATCAGCTTTTTTTGTGGTGACAACAAACTGAAACTAAGGGAATGCCGATCAATTGGGGAATGGTTGAACAAATTATGATACATAAATATAATTCAATGTTATATAAGTAATGAAAAAAGGGATGGGCTTAGAGAAACCCAGGAAGACTTATAGGCACTGATACAGAAGGGAGGTGAACCAGGAGAATAATCTATACAATAACAACGTGGGTTCAGATCCCACTTCTTGCACACTAAGTGACCTCAAGCAAGTCACCTAATTTATGCCTCAGGCAGCTTCCTGGGATTTAGCTATTGCCAAATGGGTTGAGGTCTACCTTGTCAGAGTAGATTTACTAAGCTGTTCTGTAAGCTGACAAATCACAGCTCTTTTGGGCATCAGTATAAATTTTTTGCTTTTAATATCCATATGATTTTCCAACCCTTTCAGGAGCAGGGCTGGACTTAAAGAGGTGGTACTAATTGATAAATGGTCAAAGAATATGAACAGGCAATTCTCAAAGGAATACATCCAATCGGCTTAGGGAAGAAATGGCATAAACTCTAAACTAGGCATCATGCCACACAAGAGAGTAGGGGGCATGGGGATGAAAGGGGGGATGACGAAGGGGAGGGCAAGGTCTGGGGGAGGGATGCTGGATGCTCACACTTCAATAAAGGGGCAGGGACAGGGTAGAGAACAGAACAAGGGGGGGAGGGATAGGAAGGAGGGACATATGATCACTGTCACAATATGTCCACTATGAAGATGTCCTG
>CM053594.1:117657691-117674277 GCA_028646575.1 Pseudocheirus occidentalis | reverse complement strand
TAAAGTTGTGGGAGGAATCTAGGGGTGGTCCAGAGGAGGAGATTGGGGAGGGTCTTCAGGAGGAGTCAGATGAGGTCAGACTCCAGTAAAGAGTGGTTCAGGGTGGGAAGTTGCTGGAAGCTACCTGGAGACCATAGACAATGGTGGGCCAGGCCAATTCAAGGGTAGGAAACTATTGGAACAAAGCGAGCTAAAGACTTGGGCAGAGCTGCATCTCAAGGCCCATGACCACAGGCAAATGTCTTCCCTGCGAAGGTTTACTTTCTCAGAGCCTGTACCTCAAAGAATCAAGGAGAGCTCAAAAAGGGGGGAGGGGTCCCAGAGCCTACACCTCATCATAGGCAGGCTGAGGTTAAGTAATTTGACAGGAGTCACACAGGTGGGTATTTGTTAGAGGCAGGATTTAAACCCAGATTTTCTTGACTCTAAGACAAACTCTTTATCCACTATGCCTTGCCTTGCACATAATGGGTATTTAATAAATGTTTCTTAGTGATGTTGAATTGGAAGTTAATTTCTTTTGTCTTTTGTGATCCAGTCATACTAGTCTACTTGGGGTTCCTCACACATGATGCTCCTCCCATTCCTTTGCCTTTGTCAAACAGTCAGTCAATAAGCATTTATTAAGCACTTGTCCACTATGCCTGTGTTTGGGTTGAAAAATACCCTTTGTCCTTAATTTAGTAAAAAAAAAAGTAAACGCAAAGATGTCTTAGGATAAGAACAGTTTATTCTCTTCCCCAAGAGAAGAGGGCAATCTGCTCCCATGCCTGGGCATGGGAGAGAGGGTGTGTTTCAAAGTGTAGAACCAGAATTTATAACTTAACTTAGTCAGGCCCCCTTTCCCAACTGTTTCCTCTCTTACTGGTGAAGAGGCATACCTCACCAAATTCTTCCCAACTGGGACAGCAAGAGAAGAGAGGGGGGAGGGTCCCACCAAGGCGGAAAACCGACAAAAGAAGGTAAAAGTGATTGACAGCAGCCATGGAAGGTGGGGGGAGGAAGGGAAGGTTAACAACCCCAAACTGGAAAGTTTTCACTCATTCCATACACCTGGAAAGCCCTCTCTCCTCACTTCTGTCTTAAAAACTGGCTCAAATGTCACTTTCTAGAGCAGACTTTCCTAACTTCCTTCCCTCCCTCCCCAAAAGAGCCTTTTCCTCCAAGCTTACTTCCAACTACTCTTTATGTATCTTGTGTTGAGCCACTTATTTACATAATGTCCCTCTTCTCTGAGAGAAATGATTACTTTTTTACTCATATTCATAATCAATTATTGAATTAGGACCAGGATTTTTTTCAGAACCTTATAGGTTGTTCTGTTTCTGTAGGATATTGTTGATAATGAGATCAGATTAACTTTCTTAAGATCTCCTTCGATCCCACCCAAATGGGATAGCCCATTGTGCTGTACTCAGGTCTGGGAGGGGATACATTCTTTGATTAGATTGCCTAAGGCTGGACAATTTAGAAGTAAATCCCCCAGCCCTTCACTGGAATGGTTTCACCTCTACTTGTAATATTCATTCCCCTCATTAATTGTTAACCAATTAGAGTTAATTACCACCTTCAGTAACACCTACTCTTCCAAGGGCATACAAGCCATGAGCCCTCTGCTATGTGACTCTTGCATTCAAGAGTGCCACTTACCTCTTTTATTAAGAAAACGCTATCATTACTAATAAGATGATTGATTGCCCAGAAATTATGTCTCTTGAACTTTTAAAATATCTCATCTAGTTTGAATGAAGATCCTCAAGGGCAAAGAATCTTTTTGCCTTTTTTGTATCTGTAATACTTAGTACCATTCCTGACACAGTGAGTGCTTAATAAATTGCTTGTAGACTAAATGGTAATAGAGAATCACCATAAATCATTTTAATTCAGACTAGGACATTTTAAATAATAAATTATTTTATTCATTTGACATTTATTGAGCACTTATTTTACTTTGTGCAAGTCATTGTGGGGATAAGATGAAGGAAATATATCTGTTCCACATCCATGTAACCTGAGGCCCATAACCCAACCCCTTCCCCAAACCATTCTGAGCCCACATGGATGGGACCAGAGTCCCATAGGGTCATTTTTCTCTTTGGTTGATTGCCTTGTGACATTTAACAAGTTTGAGAGACATAATTTCTGGGTAATTTAGTACAATTTTGTCAATAAGGCTAGCATGTTTATTAATGAAAAGAGGTCAGTGGTACTCTTGAATGCCAAAGACTCCTTAAGGCTGTGGGCTTACAATTTATATCCCCTTGGAAGAGTAGGTGTTCTTGAGGGTGGAAATCAACTCTGATTGGTTAACAATGAGAGAGTTAATATTACAATGAGAGGTGGGTTATATTCCAATCAGGGTCTTAAAGTACTGACTTGGAACATCTAAGTCTTAGTCAAAGAGACTTACCAGTTTCCATGTTACCTGTCTGACAAAAGGGAGAATCAACATTTTCCCAGATTTGTCAGAATAAACACAATGAACGGGAATCTTTACAATAGTCCAAACTTTTCTTTCTTTTACTGTCTTATTAGATCTATGCCTGGGTAAGTTTTTGCCTAATACTAACGACACTGGTTGATTTTTGAATAAGAAGGTAGAAAAGGGGAGAAAAGTCCTGATTTATCAATTAATTATTAATCCAAGAGAGGGAGGTGCTGTGTTAATAAGCCCTGGACATACAAAAGTGGCAAAAGGCAATCACAACCTGAATCCAACCTGCCTTTCTAGGCATGCTATACATTTCTTGTCTCCATGAACTCTACAGTCCCAACAGGGACCCTCTCCAGTCATGCTGATAGATATCTGACCACTGGACCCAGATGGCTTTAGAGGAGAAAGTGAAGCCGGTGACCTTGCACAACCCTCCCTCACTTACATCCAATTCACTTGCAAGTCACCTCCCTGAACAACAACAATTTTGCCTTCTTGTTCCTCACACACAACACTCTGTCTCAGGTAAATCTACTTGCCTCTGCACAAATTGTGTCTTCTGTGTCTGGAATGGATCCCTTCTTCACCTCTGCCTTTTAAAACCCCTCATTTCCTTTAAAACTCATTTTAAATAGCAATTCCCACATGAAGTCTGTTTTGATTTTTCTTCTTCTTCTCCCCTTTCCCTAAGTGTTCCTTATCCCCAACTCTACCAACTTGTCTGTACTTCATTTTTTTTCTGCATGTATGTGAAAGTGGTTTCTACCACTTGAACATAAATTTCTTGAGGGCAGAGACTTACATTTTTATATTGAGAATACCTATCCAGTGATTGCCATATTATAAGCATTTAATAAATATTTGTTGAAGTGCAATTCTAATGTTTTCTCTCTGTTAATTATTTCCTATGTATCCTGCATATAGCTTGTTTGTATGTATTTGTTTGCTTGTTGTCTCCTCCATTACACTGGGAGCTCTGTGAAGGTAGGGCCTGTCTTTTACCTGTTTTTGTATCCTCAGTGCTTAGTAAAATAGATGCTTTTTTGTTGTTGTTGTCATTTTTTAGTCATGTCAAACTCTTTGTGACCCCATTTGGGGTTTTCTTGGAAAAGATAGTGGAATTGTTTGCCATTTCCTTCTTCTTACAGATGAGGAAACTGAGGCAAATAGGGTTAAATGACTTGCCCAGGGTTACACAACTCCTAAGTGTCTGAGGCTGGATTTGAACTCAGAAAGATGAGTCTTCTTGACTCCGGATCTGGCACTTTATCTACTGTGCCACCTAGCTGTCCTCACAATAGACGCTTTTTAAATATTTATTGATTGACTAGATCAGCAGTTCTCAACCTGTGGGTCGCGACCCCTTTGGGGGTTGAATGACCCTTTCACAGGGGTCACCTAAGACCATCAGAAAACACATATTTCCAACGGCCTTAGGAACCGAGGCACTGCTCCTCTATCCATCTCCAGGCAGGTCCTCCCACATACAAGTATTAAAGGGTCGTGGCATTAGGAAGGTTGAGAACCACTGGCACTAGATCCAGTCCAATCTCCTAACTGTGCAGATGAAAATGGAGGCCTAGAGAGTTAAATATGTTACCCAAAATCACATTTAATGAGCATGTGGTCAGTAGCAGAGCCAAGATTTGAACTTAGTTCTTCGACTACAGCGAGCCCTTTGCCCATTGTACTGTTGTCTTTCCATAAAACAGGCACTTAATAAATGCTTATGAGATCAGATTACAGAAGTACGTCCCCTTTTTCATAGGGGATATTAATATATCCCCTAATTAACTTGGTTAATAATAATTGCTTAATAATATATAATAATAAGTTAATAATAATTAACTTGGTTATTGACTATTGTTTTTATTATGTTTTAATTTGTGTCTTTTGTTTTTTACATCAGTTATTTTTTCATATGCTCTACCTCCCCATCCTCCCAACCCTACCCCCATTCTATTTCTCCCTGTTTAATAACCAAGAAAAACAGTTAATCAAATTCATTGAACAAAATGATGGAATCTTTCTTAATCCATGCATCTCTTTACTGAAATGAAAGAGGTAGATTTAATCATTTGTACCTTTAGACTGAGATTGGTCATGATATTCACTCAGATTTCCACTTCCTTTGAAATTAAAAAAAAATTTACATTATTATAGTCATTTTATATACTATCCTCCATGTTCTGCTTACTTTACTTTGCATCAATTTCATAACCACCCTGCAAGGTAATGCATCAATTTCATAACCACCCTGCAAGGTAGGTGTTGTTATTATCCCAATCTTGCTGCTGAGGAAACTGGGAGTTAAGTGACTTGCCCAGGGTCACACAGCAAATCACTCTAGGCGTAGTATTTGAACTCTTTATCTTTTTGACTCAAAGCCCCTCGATCTGTTGACTGTACCACCTAGCTGCCTTTAATCCAAGGAATTAAAAGACTTCTATGAAGTGGTTTTGCAGAGAAGAAGAAGCTTAGCCAAAATAAATATATGTGAAATTCCTTCAACTGTATAAACAAAGATGACTTTGAATTAAAAACTCAGCTCAAATATAATTGCTGATGTTGGTAAGACTTTTAAAATGAAGATAAAGTATAAGCCTTTTCTTTGAACAAACCTTTTACAATTGCAGTGCAGGGTTGGCCAAGGTTTACTGAACTCTTTTATCCTGTTTTGATGAACTCTATGGGGGACTGAATTTTATGGCAGGGAAAGCCTGCGATATTTGCTTGTTTGTTTTTTGTCTTTGTCAGTATATCAGTGATATAGCTCTTATTTTTATAATTAATTAATTTACATTTCTTTTTCAATGTTCAGTTTCATAAGCTTTGAGTTTTAGATTTTCTCTGCTTCCGTCCCCTCACTCCTCACCAAGAGAGCATACAATCTTATATAGACTCTACATAGGCATTCATATTAAACATATTTTCACATTAGTCATGTTGTAAAGAAGAATTAGAAGCAGTGGAATGAACCATGAGAAAGAAGAAACGAAACAAGAGAGAGAGAGAAAGAGAGAGAGAGAGAGAGAGAGAGAGAGAGAGAGAGAGAGAGAGAGAGAGAGAGAGAGAGAGAGAGAGAGAGAGAGAGAGAGAGAGAGAGAGAGAGAGAGGGAGAGAGCAAATAGTGCACTTCTATCTCCATTCAAACTCTGTAGTTCTTTCTCTGGATGTGAATGGCATTTTCTATTATGAACCTTTTGGAGTTGTATCAGAACCTGGCAAGGGGGCTATTGGTAGGGGTCATATACTATGCTGAAAACAAATTTGTTGATTAAAAAATCCCCAAATGATGCCCTAATCTGGATGAAAGTAAAAGGCTTTCTGCTTCTATGTTCGGACATAGCTGATCCTCACAGTAACCCTAAGAAGTGTAGACAGAATGATTAGATTCTGATTATATAGTTAACGCTGCTAGACAGGCTTTGTGACCCATAAATTCTTTCTGATCACCTCTGTAGCATGGTGGACTTCCATGGGAATCCCAGTTCTTCCTTAATGTCTGTACTCACAAGATCCCATCAAGAGCTAGATCGAGATTTATAGTTGATTGTTTTGTCTGTGTCTTGTAAGTACCCATGGGATGCAAGAGGAGACAAATGTGCCACCTTTCAGATAATTAGCACTTCTTGTGATAACATTTCTATCTCTCCCAGAGGGGATGAACCACTTACTAAGCAAGTTAAGGCACATACTACAATTAATGTACGAGGGACAATATCCTTCCTGAAAGCCTTAGTATCCATTTTACAATCTATCCTCCTTTTTCCTTTTTTCTTCTTCACTGTCATAATTCCTTGTGTTAGTGGAGCAGCTAGATTTTCAAAATAAATTGTCTCATTTTTCTTGGCACCTTTTGTTGTTCTATCACCCTGATTTGTTAATAGGCACAATGGATAGAGTGTGTGACCCTGAGCAAGTCATTTAACCCTGTTTGCCTTAGCTTCCTCATCTGTCAAATGAGCTGGAGAAAGAAATCATAGGCCACTTAAGTATTTCTGCCAAGAAAACCCCAAATGAGATCTCAAAGAGTAAGCCGCAATTGAAAATGACTGAACAGCAACAATTTCTGAATATCGCCCTTTCTTGAATCCAAGAAACTTCCCGTGTAACAAATGTTAAAAAAAAAAACCAATTAAACAAAAAGCACACAGGTTAGCAAAACTAATCAACACATCTACTGCTTGACAACGTGCATAAGATGCAATAATTTTTAACGTTATAAGGTAGTGGGAGATGATTTTGGAAGAGTATCTTTTTAAGTGGGGGAGACTAGGTCTTGACTCACGTTTCTGCCTCTTGGATTGAAATTCTAGTCATCTCTCTTAGAGAACTGCTGTTTCCAAAGAATTGCTCTTCTTTGGAATGGTAACCCTGAAAGTTTCCAAACTTGTTTTTATTGGATACTCTTAAAATATGGCCTTATCTGTCTTGGGAAGTCTACTAAAATTGTTGTCTTTAAATAGCGTGGTGTGAGAGGCAAACCTGAATATCTGCATAAAATTTCCCTTCTCTCTCAAGACTGTGGGAGACTAGAATCCTGGAAGACCTGGCCCAGATGGCGGATAGGACCTTAGATTAATCATTTAATCTCTAAGTGCTCTGGTCAGTTCTTTAAGACTATATTTTGAAGACAAGATACTGATCTGTGCTGTTAGAGGGAGTTTTGGAATTTCTCTACACAAATGAAATCACAGATCAGTTCCTATTCATCATCCCTCACCACGAAAAAAAAAATCTCACAAAACAAGGAATCTGATTTGTGAGAGGGACCAGATGAGGGCAGCAACAGCTCATAGCAAATGTGTCCTCCCTTCATTGAGAATTCCACACACATCCCAGAGCACCCAACTTCCTGTTTCCATAAGATTTCAAATCATGTTCTGCCATTATGAAGACTGTATACATTACAGAGCCATTCTGGCTATCAGTATGACTGACGGAATTATTTTCTGTGGCATTTCATTTTTCCAGAGTGTTTTTGCAATGGGTTTTTACAATTTGGGTTTGGGGGAGAAGTTTAAGTAAGATAATGACTCCCTAGAATGAAAATAGAATGACCATTAAAAAAAATCAAAATTCAAAGAGATAAAAAAGAAAGCAATACTTTAATTCGAACAGATTCTGGTTTTGTTACACAACAAAGCATTTCTTGAGCTGTAGGTTTGTGCAGTTTGACAAAGCAGTCATCTTACTCGGAATGTTATGAGCAGCTAACTAGGCACTGCTGACGGTGAAACACACAGTTAGTTTCTCCTTTCTCTCCACAAAGCAGAAATGCTGAACTGTCAAGCGTGGAGCATTTCATAGGACATGAGAGTTTTTTGTTTCGGTGTATTGCTATTTTTTTGATTCTTTTCCACATCTTTTTCCTTTTGTTATTTGTTATAAGGGATGCTTCTCAGAGAAGAAGAAAGGGAGGACTAAAGGGGATGACGATGATGATGATGATGATGATGATGATGGTGATGATGATGGTACAGCAACTAGGTGGTATAGTGGATAGATCGATTAGCCTGGATTCATCTTCCTGATTTCAAATCTGGCCTCAGATACAAACTAGCTGGGTGACTCTGGGCAAGTCACTTACCCCTGTCAGCCTCAGTGTCATCATCTGTAAAGTGGTCTGGAGAAGGAACTGGCATACCACTCCAGTATCTCTGTCAAGAAAACCCTGAATGGGGGTCACGGAGAGTCAGACACCTAAAATCTGTGATCTTATGATCCTAAGATTTTTGGACTGAAGGAAATTATCCGCCCACTCCCAAAGGGCTGAACTCTGCAAGAGCATTGCAAAGGTACAGAGATATAACCTCCAAGGTGCAAAAAAAAAAAAAATGGCAGCTTTGTTCACATAAAAGACACAATTTTAATAATCCAATAATAAAAAAAAAGGGTTTTCCAAGTCCTAGAGAGGGCATGAACTCCGTAAGAATCATCTGACTTCTAGCAGTTACCCAAATGATTGTAAGAGGATTTGGGGGGTGGTGGTAGAGAGGGAAAGGGAATAAGCATTTATATATTGCCCACTAGGTGCCAGGAACTGTGCTATCTGCTTTACAAATATCTAATTTGATCTTCACAACAACCCTGGGAGGTAGGTGCTATTACTATCCTCATTTTACAAATGGGGAAACTGAGGCAAACAGCTGTTAAGTGACTTGCTTAGGGTCACGCAACTAGCACACAACTATATAAGTGTCTGAGAGACCCTCAGAAAACTGAGGAGATATTCTAAAGTACAGGGTATGACTCATATTGTATATCCCATAAAAGCTAGGGATTTTGCAAACTAGGCAAAGCCCTTGGGTTCTGAATTCTCTCCTACAGTCACTGAGATTTCTAATACTTAAATCCTGGGAATATAGCAGGTAGGTACTCAAAATACTTGTTTAATTTAACTAAAAAGTTGGCATTTTTTCCTATAACATATAAAGATGACTGCTGTGGTCTTATTTTCTTTTTTAACTTTCTATGGATTTACCCATAGTATGATGTAGGTGATTTTCTTTTCCCTTTTTATTAGTAACTCATTTCCCCTTTTTGTATGTTTGTATGCTGCTTTACAGTCAACAAGACATTTCCATGCCCTTTAGTTCATGTGATGCTTCCATAAGTTGAAGTAGGTAGGGCTGAAGATTTTACAGATGAGAAGATGAAGTTGGGTGATTTGACAGAAATGGAAGTAGATCCAAGTTTTTCTGAACTCTCCTCAGTGTCTCACACTGACTTTTTACTGGACTTTCTTTCTATACCTGTCTATCTGCTCCCACAGTTTCATCTTTCCACAAGCAGCAAACACAGAAATAAAAAACACAGTTTAAATGCTTTTCAAATCATAGTTTCATGCCCATTTGCTCATGGTTCCTAAAATCTCACCAACAGAGAGCACTGAAGATTTGAAAGACGTAATCAAAAATAGCTGTGTTGCCTATTCCTGTAGTGAACAAATAGCAACCTTGTTTTGTTTTTCACCATTGTTGTTTTTAAAATTCTCTGTCATTCACTGATGATCCATTAGACTTTGACAGATAAAAGCCACTCTCAGAGTTTAATATTTTACAAAACTCATAAACATATCTGTACCTTTTCCATGTATCATACATAGGTAGCTTAAAGAAATTTTTACATGAGATAGAGAATATTCAGCTGCTACAAAATCTCAATGTCAGTTGTCTTTTAATACAGGGATTGGAAAATTTAGATAATATCATACTCCTAGTCAATTATTTACAATAGAAATTTTCCATAAATCAAATGCCCCACAGAGAGAGGGAAAAAAAAGACGAGAACATAGGAGAGCCATAAGACCTTGACACAACAGCCATAACAACAACCACTTTTGAAGCACTAATAATTATCAGGAGAGATATAAAGTTTAGATAATGTTTATTTCTTGCCCTCAGTTAACTTACACTCTAGTAGATTTGACAATGAAAGGGAAAAGCTGGATTGGAATCAAAGGGTTAATGGAAATTTTTATTAATTTTTTAAATGATTTGGGGAATCTGTGTTTGTAAGCCTCTGGACACAAGACAGTGGTAAAGGAGCAACTGAAGACCAATAAATGAGAGAGGTAATGCCTGCTGGCATAAGATTCTGGAGGAGGCAAGATGAAATGGATGCGGTATAATGGGAAAAGGCTAGAAAACATTTTGTGAATTAACCTCAGTGTTGGAAGAGTCCTCAAGAGCCATCTAATTCAACTTAATGTGAAAAATTAAAGACCTCATTTGCCATTACATCCCTTAAGTGGTCATGTAACCTGTGCTTGAACGAGGGGGAACTTACTACTTCCTGCAGCAGCCCATTCCACTTTTGGATAGCTGAACCATATGGCACAGTCCAGTTGGTCAATGGTCTTCCTAAAACATGGCAGCCAGAACTAAATGCAATATTCTAGATGTCATCTGAGCAAGACAAAGTATACTGGCATCCTATATGAAAGGTGATATTATAACGTATCTCTAACAAGGAGTAAAGAGGCAATGTAGCATTATGGTCAGATGACTGGCTTTGGCATCGGGAAGACCCTAGGGTTCAAGCCTCTCTTTGACACATGCTAGCCATGTGACCCTGGGCAGGTCAATCAACCCCTCAGATAATTCTTTACAAATCTAAATTGCAGGGGGACTGCAATTGATAAAGGGAGTTTCTACACCAGGGGTTACCACATAATTGGAAAAATTCCAGATGCTACCTCCTACTCCACCCCCAGTGAGAATATATGTAATAAAGTTATTGCCCTTATCCTGTAGTGCCAGTGTTATGACAAGATTGTATTAAAGTACATTATTGACAATTTTTAAAGCATTGAAAGATCCTGTAAACATTCAATTTAATTATATGCTTTTTCCCAACCAGGCTAAAACAGGTTGAGTGTAACCCATAGGCCTCAAATGAGTTGGCGAGTTAGGGGAATGTCTACCCCAAACATGTGAAGACTTCCCTGGTAGAATGGGCAGATAAGAATAATTTGTTGCAGTGGCCATGAAGGCTGCTGAAGTAGGCTCTTTGGAGTGCATCAAAGATGCCAAGGTCATCCACTGCAGCCTGGGCCATCACCAATTCTCTTGACTTTTGTCTTACCATGGGACTTCGATGACTCAGGAAAAGAGAGTGACACTGAATACTTTCTGCAACTCTGCCTCATTTAAATCCAACTCATGCATAAGTCAAGACATTACCCCCATGATGTCACTGGTCTTCTTTGAAAATGGACAAACAGCAACATTTCCTCTAAATTGCCCAGAACTCTTTTTCCCACTTCAAATCAGACTTTCCATAAAACTTTGTTAATTAGAAGCTACAAACATGCAATGCTCAGAGACTAAGAAAAGATCAGAATAAATTATTTCATATTATTACCTATTTATAGCCGGAAGGTCATCACATTCAACCCCCTTATTTTACAGATGAGGTTACTGAGAACCAGAGAGGTTGGTTGATTTGTATAGGGTCACACAGCTACAGGATTCAAATGCAGGTCTTCCTGACTCAAGAGTCCAGATCTCTGCCTTCCTTCACCATACTGCATTACCCTGACCAAACCACCAGGAAGTGGAAGAGTCAGAATTTTAACACTGGGCTCCAAGTCTAAATACTATATGTTGTTTTGAGAAAACCCAGTTCTTTATTGCACAGATCCTATGCTTTGAGCTAAGATGGAGAAGTCCATTGTTTGTCACCCTGGTTAAAGCTTGTTTCTGACACTGATCATGTGGTATGTTTCTTGGGTCTTCATCCCATTTAGCCCACCCTGTGGTGAGTTTCCTGAGCCACACATACATCCATAAAACATGTATATTGAACTTTAAAGTTTTTGCTTTCAGGTTGATTGACACCAAGACAAGCTCCAGGAATTTCTGTACAGGTCAGAGCTAGTACCTGCTACTTTAACCCTATTACGCAAAAGACCAAGTAAATCAGTGAATCAAAAATGCAATTTTTAATTGATGTCCGGAGTTCACTTTATAATGTGGATAAAATCCATAGAAACCTAGAAACACAAACAGGAGCTGGCAGGAAGTTAGAAGACAATCCCCAAATCCTGTTTTTCTTTGGGTTGCTCTTGAGCAAGATGATCTGCCTACTAGATGAACTCGGCTTGGCAGTACTCAGTGTTTCACCTGGCTATGATCAGAACTTGGTGTGCTTTGGGAATCAGATTGGCTTAGGTTCATTGTCTTCTGGGAGGGCGTCATGTAGCAGGTGCTAGGCATTTTCCTCTTTAGGCAAAAGAAGCATAGCTTGTGCTCTTCTCCCAATGTTGCCCCACATTTATCCCTTTGTAAATGATTCACATCTAAATCGGAGGCGTCGTTTTGAGTCTATCTACTCTGCCTTACAGTAATTAGCTTGGAATCTTGGTTGGCAAAGATTGTCTTTTTCAAAAGTTCATAAATCAAGATCTAGAAGGGACCAGAGAGGTCATCCAACCCCTTCCTTTTACAGATGAGTGAGCTGAGGCCCTGGGAGCTTAGGTGACTTATTGACAGTCACAGAGGTGGTAAACATCAGAGGTGGGATTTGTACTCAGATCCTCTGGCTGCAGGGTCAAGTGGTTTTTCCATTTTACTGTGCAACAACCCAACCATTCAACAGTTACTGAAATACAGTGGGAGGATTGAAGTAGGAGTTGAAAACTGTGGAATGTCAACAAATCATTTTGTGTGCATATATACGTGTGTGTGTGTGTGTATGTGACAAGCCAATTCCCCTCTTCAGGTATCTATTTTCTTACTTATAAAATGAGAGGTTTGGAGTTAGTGGACCTGGATTAAAATTCTGACTCTGTCACTAAGTGCCTGTGTTACCTTGGGTAAGTCATTTAATTTCTGGTCCCCTAGTTTCCTCATCTACAAAGTGTGAACATTGCACCATGATTTTTAAAGTCCCTTAAAATTCTAAATCCATGATCCTCTGATTCTCCAGGGAACTGGATAGTATCTAAGTACCTTCTAGCTTTAATAATAATAATAATTTACATTTTCATAGTGAGAAGGGAAAGAAAAGAAAGAAAGGGAAAGGTACAGACGGGTTGGGTTAGAGCTGAGCCTCTAACCTAGAACTCCATCTGTAGTGTATCATGGAATCTGAGATATTCTTTCCCCAGAATTATAGAACCACTAAATCTCATAGTTGGAACTTCAGAAGCCACGATGATGGTGGTATCCATGACAGAAATAGGGAAATTAAGAAGGATGGGTTTTGGGGAAAAGATAAATTCTATTTTGTTAAGTTTTATGTTTAGTTTTAGATGTCTATGGGACATCCAGTTTAAAATGTTTAATAGGATGTTGGTGATATTGGACTGGAGTTCAGAAAAAAAGACAAGACCTGGATTTGTTGATCTAGGAGTCATTCTTTGACAGTTCTCATGTCCCTTCCCTAACCTCCCCCTCCCCAACTCTTCTTTTCTCAGGGTAAATATCCTGTATTCCTTCAACTTATAATCTCATGGCATGATTTTGAAGTCCTTTGACATCCTGGTTACCTTCCTCTGAATGCTTTCCAGTTCAACAATTTCTGAAGAAACATTGGATCCAAAATACTGAATTGAGGATAATCTAAGAGAATTTTTACTTCTCTAAACCTGGACACTATTATTTTCAAGATACAACCAAAGTTGACATTCACTGTGAATTCATCTTGAGGTGTGGTCCTCTACAGCCACCATGTATATTTCAGACAAATTATTATCTAGCCATATCCATCTCCAATTGTACTTGTAAAGTTGACTTCTTGTATCCAAATGTAAGACCTCAGATTTTCTCTATTAAATGTCACCCTTTTAAATATGAATGAATGCTCTCTAGCCTGTCAAATCTTTTTGAATCCTAACTTTTATCTGGTATCACATCTTTTCCATTGCTGCATCATATTTCATATTTGATAAGCATTTTATCTATGCCTTTATCCAAGTCATTGGTAAATATATTAAAGAGTAGACTGAGTGTGGTGGTGCAGTAATTCCAGTTCCTGGGGCTGTTAAATCTGGTAGAACTCTTGAGCGCCAGAGATCTGAGATCTATGTAGGGCTAAACTGATCAGGTGTTTGCATTAAATTCAACATTAAGCTGTGTGAAGACTAGGGAAAAGGGGGACACCAGATTGCCTAAGAACTGACCCAAGTCAGAAATAGAGCAGGTCAAAACTCCTGTGCTGATCAGTAGTGGAATCATCCCAGGGGTAGCCTCTATACTTCCAGTCTGGGTGAGAAAGGGAAACTTAGTCTCTAAAAAAAATGTCAAAGAGCACATGGCCAAGCAGAGATTCCTGGGGTAATCCATGAGGAATTGCCTTCTTAGTTAATATCAAACCTCTAGTGATTACTGTTTGGGTCCTGCTATTCCATCAGTTCTAAATGTGCTTAACTGTGCTATCATCTTGACCAAATTACTCCATTTCCCTCCAAAGAGATTATTTTTTCTAGTAAATTTGCAGAAAAAGGAAATGAGGTTCTTCTGGCATGATCTGTACTTGATGAAGCCATGCTGACTTTTTTTGTAATCACTGATTCTGTTTCAAGATGTTTGTTAGCCATCTCTCTAATTTCATCAGGAATCAAAATCAAGCTCACTGCTTAATAGTTTAAAAATCCTACTTTCTTCCCTTTTTTGAAAACTGGGGCAACTTTGACCAGTTGGGAGCACTTTTTCTTATCATTGAATGTAATGGAGGAGCTAGAGACCCTCTGAACTTTAGGTTAGTTCAATTATATTTTTAAAAAGGGAGCAGAGGGGGAATGTGGTTAGACAGTGAATAGAGACTATGACCTTGTCATGGAATAAGCTTGTATCTATAACTTTTCACTACCCTTTTATCTATAGATTGGGAGAAACTTAATTAGAGTTTGAAAAACTGAAGCTTTCCAACTCTCCAGAATGGCTTGGTAAATACTCAGCAAGTAATCACTACCTGGATTATAGTCTAATCTTCAAAGATAAAAATCTGGGTTGTATATGGATCCATTACCACAACCTAGAGTGAGGTCTCTTCTCAAGGGGACAGAGTCTTGAACGAGGAAAGAGAGTCAGAAAAATAGATTGAATTTAAGAAGACTAGTTAGTTGAGATGACCTGATATTTGTTCTAAAGTGCTTGGGCCCTAGGGATGGGAATCATCTCTCAATGAGATAAAATACTTCAGTAATAGCCGAAAGGTTCTGAGGAAACAAGACAGATAGTTTTCTTTTGGTTCCTAGGACAAAGGCAACTATCCATTTCTCTATCTATCTATCTATCTATCTATCTATCTATCTATCTATCTATCTGTCTGTCTGTCTGTCTGTCTGTCTGTCTGTCTGTCTGCTATCATCTATCCATATTTTCATTCATTATTTATTTCTTCATTTACTTATGTATGTATGTATCTCATAAAAGAGCTGGAAAAAAATCCCACACAGGCTTTAAGCTAAGGGAGCATGGCAGTATTCACTCTTCCTTCAGGAAGAGATAGCCAAGGCTTTTAGCTGACCCAGAAGCTGGAAGCATTGGAAACATAGTTGAGCAACATCTATAGAGACTACATATATCCCATAGAAAGGGCATCTAGTGCAGGCTATGTGTCTATCAGAGTACTGAGTGGCAGAGACAATGAGATCAGGAGAGCAGTAAGTACCAGTGACTGGGAGCTCGGGGAGCAGGGTGCTGATATCACAGGAAGATATCAGTGGATTTGCAGTATGGAAGGTATGTGTTGCCCCTCCACATGAATACTTGAGTTTGAATGTGAACCTGGGATAGGTATCTTCAGGGAGAGTCTCTACAAGATAGAGGCTATCCCCAGGTGCTATCCACAACCTTTCAATGTAACTCAATAATTACCTGCTTTTAGAGGAATTTATCTTCATCAGAGTTTTCCCTCAGCAAAGTCCTGTTCCCCTTTTTCCCTTTGACTAATTCTGCTTTTTAAGGTGTTATTTTCTTTAGCATTTTTTGTGTGTCTCTTTTACCAAGCTATTAATTGTCTTTTCATAATTTTCTTCCTTTACTCTAATTTCTTAACCTGATTTTTTTTCTCTACCATTCTTATTTGGTTTTGAAGATAATTTTTTAGCTCTTGTAGGTCTTGTTGAGCTTGTGTCCAATTAATTTTTTTTCTTTAAGGCTTTGCTTGTAGTTGTTTTGACTTCATTGTCTTTTTCTGAGTTTGTATCTTGATCTTCCTTGTCTCCATAGTAGTTTTTTTTATAGGCAGGCTCTTTTTTAGTTGTTTACTTATTTTTCCACTCTCTCTATTTTTTCCTGATATATTTTTAAAAATTTGTTTTCTTGTTTACATCATTCATTTTCATGACATTTTTGAATTACAAATTTTCTCCTCGTATTTCCCCTACCCCAACCCTAAAACAGCAATCCCACTGTAAAGCCCCTCCCCTGCTCTGCTCTCTTACTTTCTGGTAGGTCAGGAGGGTCTCCCTATCCCAGCCCCTGTATATCTTAATTCCTACTTGCAGGTATTGCAGAACTTTAAATTCTAGATTCTTTCAATTCCTCCCTTGTCACCCACTCCCACTGGAAGGACAATCAATTCAACACAGGCTGTGGATGTGTGATTATACAGGACATCTTCATAGTGGATATATTGTGACAGTGATCATATATCTCTCCTTCCTATCCCTCCCCCCCCTTGTTCTGTTCTCTAC
>CM053594.1:117640539-117657191 GCA_028646575.1 Pseudocheirus occidentalis | reverse complement strand
TCTGTCTTGTGGAGAGTTTTGGAGCTTGAAAATCTGTTTAGCGTCCCATTTTATGAGTTTTTCAGCTTGTTTGTGTGGGAGCTGTGGTGCTTTGCTGCTTCTACGCCGCCATCTTGGCTCCACCCCCCCCAATCATTGGTTTTGATGTCTGCAAATATAATTCAAGATTTCTAGATTAATGTACCATTCTGTAGGTTACATTAGTTTTTGATGCTGTTTTTGATAGGCAATGGCTAGAGTGTGGCGAGATGGTCAGAAGCATCCTGTGCATATCTACAGACTCCTCACAACAGGTACTAATTTAATCCTAATTCTAACTCTTCTGATTTGATCCCTCAGAGTGTCCAAAATATTATGTCAGTTTTGGATAATAAAAATAACTTACTTTTGTTTCTTTTGTAATATTTTCTAATGTCAAGAATTCTTTTAAACTAGTATGCTAATAACATGTACTTTATTTTTTAAAAGTATCAGGATTTGAGGAAATTATAATTAATATTTTCTATTCAGGCACAATTGAAGAAAAGATTTATCAGAGACAGATAAGTAAGCAGGGTCTTTCTGGAGCAGTTGTAGACCTGACCAAGACATCTGAACATATCCAATTTTCAGTGGAAGAACTTAAAAATTTGTTCACCTTTCATGAAGATTCAGATTGTGTCACTCATGATCTACTAGATTGTGAGTGTATGGGAAGGAAAGACCATCAAGGTTAGTTTTATTTCTATAACCAAGGTAAAGTTAATTCATGTATTTTTCTTTTTTTTTTTTTCTTTTTGGAGGGCAGTTGGGGGTTAAGTGACTTGCCCAAGGTCACACGGCTAGTCTTTGTGTTGTCTGAGGCCAGATTTGAACTCAGGTCCTCCTGACTCCAGGGCCGGTGCTCTATTCACTGTGCCACCTAGCCGCCCCAATTCATGTATTTTTCAGTGGTATATTAAGAAGCCTAACTCTTTAAAGTGTTGTCTTGGGTTTTCTCAATTTACAGGATACTGCCAGAAGGTGGAACTGAAAAAAATGTTAATTCTTTGAACCTCAATAATTACCTAAATTAATTTAATTTTATCTTTGAATCAATTGTGGAAACATAAAAAAAATGTCTTAGGAAGGGTTTTAAATCCTGTTGTAATAGCTCTATTTGAAAGTAACAAAGTGTGTAGTTTTATAGAACATACATTTGTAGTCCGTCTGAGTCAGTAGGAACCTTTAATTTTTTGCATAATGAAGATACGGTTTCAGTGGCTATACATTTCAACTAGTTCAGTGTATCTCATGGATAAAGGATACTTTCATCCAAGGTCAGATAATAGAATCTACCTGCTTGTTATCTTTCATGTTTAGCTTGAGTTCACATAATTTTTGGTGTCATTGTTTGATTTAATTATTGTTGAAATTTCTGAATTCTTTTAGTTTTCTCACTATGATTATATAGTTTTAATAAAAATAAATTTTAAATTAATGACATAGACAATCTTCAGTACGTTAGCAGGACTCTCTCCTTCCTTCCTAAATGAGATCAGTGCCTGGCTCATATTTTTCCTCTTATCTCCAACTCTTGCCCTCGTACTAGGGAACTCCAGCATACATATTAATACTTTGCCAAACATCCTGAAGTCACATTTCCCTCACTTATTCATTTCCCATGACCTACTATATCAGCAAGCACCCTAGCATGGCTGCTAGCACAGGTTCTTAGATCTGCTTTTCTAAAGGAAAGCAACTCAAAATGGCTTAACAATCTTACTGTAATCAAACATATATCATTTACCAAGTTCAGGGGAAATAGTCAGCACCCTGAACTTTATAGAATACAAACAGAAGTTACAAGCAGACAAAGAAACAGTTCAGCAGATAGGCTTCCAACTGTCTCACCATTACACCCATACCTAGTTAGTTACCAGAGAGGGAAGCACCAACATCTGGGGGGCTCAATGGCTTTCCAGAGTCTTGTCTAGCCAAATGACACAACTCTTCCCAAAGTGATCCCCAGTGATCCCCAAAGCAAAACCCCACATCAGGGTATATATATATAGTCTTCTCCTGAGTCACAGAATGTCACAGCCCTCTTGACCCACTGCCCAATCACAAAGTAACAAGGTGAGGGCATTCCTGAGAAACAAGCTTCCCACCACAGGCTCCCATGTGACCACATTCAGCCTACTGGGGGCAGAGTATACTTTCAAATCAGGGAAGGTTCTCAGAGCCACTTAAGCAAAGGGCCTAGGGGCAGGGGAAGATCTTCAGATTCCCCTAACACCTTCTCCTCCATCCCACCCCAGCTAAACACAGAGACAGTCATAACCTTGATCTTGTCACCCTCTACAAGTGTTCCACATCCCTATTCATGAACTCTGAAATTTCTTTATAACATCATAATCTGTTGTCATTCTACTTCTTCAGCCTTGCAGCTGCAGACAGTTGTTTATCTGTTCTTTGTTTTCACAGTGACCTCCAATCCTTTTTCCCTTCAGTTCTTTCCCAGGCCATCACTCCTGCATTGACTACACACTTTTCTCTTCTCTCTCCTGACAACTTAGGGAATCAATTCAGTTCTACATTGTCTTCTTCTTTTGAGTCTCTTGCACATATATCCTACCAAAGATTTTACCTTGGATTGCTTCTACCATCCTCTGCCTTTGCTCCTACTCACATGCAGCTGAATGGAACTCAAGGAAATCACAAAATCATTCTGACCAGTTCTACTAAAAGCTTATGATACATAATCTGAGCTGGGCCCTCACTGCAGCAAAACAATCCTTTTATTGGTGCTATTTATTTACTTATTCCAAATTAATTCACTATACCATTCACCACAGTGGCTTTTCCAAACTTCTTCCTATAGTTCTGTCTCTCCATCCTCTCAACTGAGAATCTTGCTTCATATTTCACTGAAAAAATTGAAGCCATTTGCCAAGAGCTCGTTTTTTTTCCCCTTCTCATCTCATATCACTCCAGTACCTTCTGCAGTTATCTTTCCCTTTACCATCGCTGTTTCATGTGAAAATGTGACCTTTCTCCTGGCTAAGGCAAAGCTATCTGCATGCACAAGTGATCCCATTCTATCTCATTTTTGTCAACAGGTTGACCCTTTATCTCTTCCATCTCCCAGTTTTATGCCTTTGTTGTCGTTCAGTCATTTCAGTTCTGTTTGACTCTTTGTGACTCATTGGCAAAAATACTGGAATGATTTGCCTTTTTTTTTAAAATAACTTCACAGCTGTAGTATTGCAATAGCTTTCTGGTTAGTGTGCCTGCCTCAAGCCTCTTCCCACTCGAGTCCATTCTCTACTCATCTATCAAATTGATCCTCCAGTATAGGTTTGATCATTTCATCTCTATTCAATAATCTATGGTGGTTTCCTATTACCTCTAAAATCAAATACAAAATCCTCTGTTTGGCTTAATGAAGTCCTTTATAACCTGCCCCCTTCTTACTTTTCAAGTCTTTTTTATATCTGACCTCCGTGTATTCTGTAATCCAGTGATAATTGGCCTCCTTGCAGTTCCTCTAAGACACCTGTCTCCAGACTAGACATTTTCATTGACTGTCTCCTATGCCTGGAGTACTTTCCCTTTTCATCTCCACCTTCAGGCTTTCCTGGCTCCTTTCAAGTCTCATTTAAAGCCTTACCTTCTATAAGAAGCCTTTACTAGTCCTTCTCAATCTTAGTATATTCCTGCTGGCATTTCCCCCAATTTATCTTCTATATAGCTTGTTTGTACATATTTATTTGTCTCTCCCATTAAACTGTGAGCTTTTTGAGAGCAAGGACTGTTTTTTGCCTCTCTTTGTATCCTCAGTGCTTGGCATAGTGACTAACACATAGTACATACTTAATAAATACTTAGTGACTGATTAAAAAGAATGTTATAAATGTTATGGAATATTATTATGCTGTAAGATATGAGGAAGGAGACAGTTTCATAGGAACCTGGGAAGACACAGATGAACTGATGAAGAATGAGGTGAATACAACCAGGAGACTAATGTATACAGTAACAACACTATTGTAAAAACAGACAACTTCGAATGATTTGGGAACTCTGATCAGTGCAATGACCGACCATAGTTCCCGGGGACTCATGATGAAATATGTTGCTTACTTCCTGATACAGAGACGATAAACTCATAGTGTAGATCAAATCATTTTTTTGGACTTGGCCAATATGGGAATTTATTTTGTTTGATTATATATGTTAGTAACAGAGGTTTTGTTTTTCTTGCTTTCTCATTGGAGGGATTGGGGAAGATAGAAAATAAAATAAGATTTAATTAGAAAACAGAATATTAATATGAATTAAAATTTTTTTGATTCTTTTACTTATTTCAGCCAAATCTTTGGAAGATGTCCGTACGTACAGAAATTTTCAGCTTGGCCCAAATCACCATAAGCCTGACTCCAAAAAGCCTCTTTCCATGTCACAGTTGAAACAATGGAAACACTTCTCTGGGAAACATCAGAATATTAATGATCCCTTTCTTGAAAGAATTAAAGAAAATGTTTCATTCATTTTTCAAAATGTAACCAATCAGTACCCTCTAACATAAAGAAGAGTCATTTACATTAAGAACAAAGAATATGTACAACTGTCTCGTGTAATTCTATAAGACTAAAATGTGTTTTAGTATAGCAGAAAAATGGGAATATTGAAATAAAATTGATAAATATATTTGTACAGTTTTGTCACAGTAGTCATAATTTATTAAAATGTTTTAATAGTTTATCATATATTCTTATTAAATGAATGTTCTAAACTTTTAAAACTAACTACTTAAAGAAAGTCTTTTGGTTTCATATAATTATTGATTCAGTCCATATTCAGCAAATGTTTTGTCATATGCCTACTAAATACTGTGTTGAATACCAAAGCAGAACAATACATTTTTATAGCATTTTACATACATCTGTGAAACAGTTTGAGAATATAATAAAATTCAGTGAGATGTAGTTAAGTAGTTTTTTATATAGTTAAGCTCTGTAGCACCAATTATGTGTATATAGGCTAAAGGAGGACAAAATAAGAGAGTCTATAAAATGTAAGACTGGAAAAACTATAATTCTCTACATTCTCAGCTTGTAGAGTTATGATAATATAAATGTTTCTAATTAAATACTACATTTATATGTATAGCATAATTGATTTTGAATTTTGGGAATTTACCATTAAATCTCTTTAATAGCAGGTTGTATGTTTATGTGTAATTAGAAAGAATGTGTGACTACCTATATTGATTCGTGAAGCTTCTACCAATGTCATATTCACTACCTACTTTTGATTATTTCATCTTCCTATATAAATTAGAGTATTACTCTCACTATAAAAAAAACCCAACAAACAAAACTGTAATGAAACCTATCTCTTCTAGCTTCTCTTTCTTGATTTCTTTTTGCTGCTAAGTTTAATTTTAATTTCAGTTTTTTTCTACTATCCTTAAATTACAGTTTACCTGCTGTTCACACTAGTTTTCTGATGTACTCTCGAAGGTTGTTATTAATACTTCTGTCAAGCTCAGTGACCGTTTCTCTTCTCATTTCTCCTATCTTCTCCTTGTTAAAAGGAATAGATAAGTTTGAGACAACTCCTTTTCAATTTCCTTTTCTCTGTTTTCATCTACATTGGGGTATTCCACAGGATTCTATCTTGGGACCTCTTCTCTTCCCTCTATACTACTTAATTTGATGATCTTATCAGTTCCTGTGGAAGTAATTATCATCTCTGCTGACAGTTCTCCTATCTTCCTTTCTTGCCCCAACTTTCTGCTGACCTTTTTAGTCTTGTATCTTCAGGAAATGAAGCCAAGGCAGGGACTCACCAGAGTTCTCCCCCTAAACCTTCCAAATACCTTTAAAAAAATAACCAAACAAATTCTAGAGCTGCAGAACCCACAAAAAATGGAGGGAAACAAATTCCCAGCTCATGACAACTTGGAAAGTTGGCAGAAAAGGTCTATTGCACCAGGTCGAAAGAGGAATATAGCACAAGCCATGCTAGCACATACTGGGCCCCAGTAAACAAGGAGCAGGCCTCAGGGCAACTGAATCAGTGACAGCAGTGGTGGTTTCCAGACTTCTCAGCTCACAGATGCCAAAGACAGCTTAAGGTCAGTAGGAAGGGGCTGTCACACCTGGGTGAGAGTGGAACACAGTCTAGCACAGGCTGCACCAGTATTGCCCTAGCCCCAGGAAACCAGGAGCAGGAGCTGGGAGCAACTGAATCAGCAATGGCAGTGGCAGTGGTAATGGCTGCTTCTGGAGCTTTTAGCCCACAGATGGTAAGGGGGTCAAACAACTGGTCAGAAGGAGATTATAGGGGTCTCTTTGCTAACACTGAGGCAGGACTCTGTTGCTTTGCCCATACTTGAATTCCGGTTGTAGTCCTGGGTGGCAGTCCTAGAGTGACAAGGAGTGCTAACACACCAGAGCTTGCATCCACAGTGGAGGAGGGACCCTCCTCATAGTTCCAGGGCAGAAAAAAATACTTGTGGTCCTTCACAGACCAGAGTACAGGCCAGGAAAGTAATAAACATTCTCCTTAGATCACACCACTTTGGAAGAACTGAAAACTTATAGATCCCTAGAAATATCTCTGAAAACAGCCCCACAAATACCCTGAAGCTTGGGATAGTATGTCCTCTACCCTGGAAACAGAGCCCTACTTTAACAAATAGGTAAAAGTCAAGTAATAGGCTGGGAAAATGAGCAAACAACAGAAAAACCCTCTGACTACAAAAAGTTACTATGGTGAGAAGGAAGATCAAAATACATGCTCAGAAGATGAAGTCAAAGTTCCTACATCCAAAAGCCTCCAAGAAAAATATGAATTGGCCTCAGGTCATGGAAGAGCTCAAAAAGGATTTTGAAAAACAAGTAAGAGAGGTAGAGGAAAAATTGGGAAGAGAAATGCAAGAAAATCGTGAAAAATGAGTCAACAGCTTAGTAAAGGAGAAACAAAAAAAAAAGTGATGAATAAAACCTTAAAAAACCAATTAGGCCAAATGGTAAAAGAGGTCCAAAAAGCCAATGAGGGAAGAATGCTTTAAAAAGCCAAACCAGTCAAATGGAAAAGGAGGTCCAAAGGCTCGCTGAAGAAAATAATTCCTTCAAAATTAAAATGGAGCAAATAGAAGCTAATGATTTTAGGAGAAATCAAGAAACAGTAAAACTAAACTGATCTTGTAGCTTTAGCTACCTTTCTGATAACTTGAACCGGATATTCAATAGCCTTCTTATACTCATGTCCAAAGTGGAACTCACCATCTTTCCCAGCTAAACCTTCCCACTTGCCCACCTTCCCTATTACTGTACATCCCCACAGTTTCTCAGGCCCTCAACCCAGGCGTCATCCTGGATTCCTTACTATCTCTCACCCCCGCATATCCAAGCTGTTGCCAAGGCCTCTCAATTTTACCTTTCCCGTATCCAGTATGCCTCCTCTCTGACACTACTACCATTCTGGTAGAGGCACTTCTCACCTCATATCTGAACTATTTCTGACTCAGGTCTCTCTGTTCTCTGGTCTACCCTCCATTCAGCCACCAAAAGTGTTTTTCCTTAAGCACAAGACTGTGTCTTTACTCAATAAACTCCAGTGTCTTCCTACCATCTCCAGGGTCAAACACAAAATCCTCTGGTGTTCAAAGCCCCTTATCTCCCTCCTACCTCTCCAGCCTTCTTATACCTTACTCCCCAACACCTATTCTTTAATCCAATGACACTGGCCTCCCGTTGCTTAAACAACACACTCCCTCAGACTTTGGACATTTTTTTTCAGTAGTCTCCCATGTCTGGTAAGTTCTCCTTTATCATCTCTGCCTCCTGGCTTCCCTCACTTCTTTCAAGTCTTAACTAAAATTCCATCTATAGGGAGCCTTTCCCAACTCTTTTTAATCCTAATGTCTTCCCTCTCTTAATTATTTCCTTTTTATCCTGTACATAGAGTGTTTGTTGTCTGCCTTATTAAATTGTGAGCTTCTTGAGGGCAGGACTGTCTTTTGCCTCTTTTTGAGGCATGTAATAAGTGCTTAATAAATGTTTATTGACTGACTGAAACTCCTCCTTTGGTTTCTGTAACATTAACATTTCCTTCCCTTCCTTCTCTGTTTCTGTGTTTGTATTTCAGGTTTTCTTCCTCTTCTCACCTCCTTTGTCTCTTGAATTCACACTTAATCTCTTCTCCCTTTCTGAGATGACCTATTCAAAGCTTCAGTAGTCTGATTTCTATGATGATAACAAAACTAAAGTCATCATTTTTCATCCTAAATCCTCCATCCCCAACCCCATTACCCTTTTTAATATCTGAGGCCAACACAATACTCCCAGTCCCTAAGGCTTGCAACCTGAGGGTCATCTTTGACTCCTCACTGCCTTTCATTTCTCACTCCACCCTCCCTTATATCCAATCTGTTGCCAAATTCTGTCTTTTTCACCTTTTCTGCATTTCTTGAATGCACTCCCATCTCTGATTGCTCTGGTGCAGACCCTTGAATTAGCCAAAATTTTGATACCAGAAACTGACATATTGATAATAAAGAGGAAGTCTGACAAAGTGCAACGAATGCTAGCTAGAGTGATACACCCAAGATTTGAATTTTTCCAATGAGGTATTTTATGTTTTCTGCTATTTTTTCATTCTTTTGATTTTGTTTGACTGCTTCTTGATGTCTCATAGAGTCATTAGCTTCCACTTGCCCAATTCTAACTTTGTTTTGTTTTGTTTTTTGCTTTTTTGGAGGGCAGTTAGGGTTAAGTGACTTGCCCAGAGTCACACATAAAGTGTATCAAATGTCTGAGGCAAGATTTGAACTCAGGTCCTCCTGACTCCAGGGCTGGTGCTCTATTTACTGCGCCACCTAGCCGCTCCCCAGTTCTAATTTTTAATGAATTATTTTCTTTAGTTAGCTTTTGTACCTCCTTTTCCATTTGGCCAATTCTACTTTTTAAGGAGTTTTCTTCAATGTGCTTTTTTTCTATTTTGTCAATTGTATTTTTAAAGGAATTGTTCAATTTTTCTTTTACCTCTCTTATTTGACTTTTAAAATCCATCTTGAGCTCTTCCAAGAAGGCTGTTTGGTCTTGAGACCAGTTCATATTCCCCTTTGAGGTTTCGGATGTGTGTATATTGACAATGTCTTCTCCTGAATTTGTGTTTTGATCTTCCTTGTCACCAAGATACTTCTCTATGGTCATTGTTTTTCTTTGTTGCTTCTTGCTCATGTTGTTTTGCCTTTTTTTATAACTTTTAAAGTTGACCTCTGCTTCTGGGCCACAGGAGGCACTGTTCCAGACTTCTTGTCCTGGGGTCTGGGGGCCTGGTTACTGGTTTGCTGAGGTGGGGCTTGCTGCCAGCTTGCTGGGACACCTCTCATCCTCTACTGGTCCCCTTCAGCCACAGCAATAGGGACCTTTCCTGTTAATCCTCCTAGCTTCCCCAGCTTCTCATATTTTTGCTGGCTCTACTATTTCAGTATTTTTCCTGGGGCAATATTCTCTGTAATTTTGAAGGTCTGTAAGGGAGGGTAAGAGCAACTTACTGCTTACTCCACCATCTTGGCTTCTGGAAGTTGAAATAGGTAACTTTTAGACATTGCTCCTGTGGGGTAATAGTTTCAGGAGCAGCTGCTGCTGTTGCTGATTCACCCAAGATTTGAATTTTTAATCCCAGCTGTAAGTACTTACAGTATAACTTGGCTAGCCATTGACCTAGAATCTTTTACCAACATAATGTATCTTCTTCTTCTTTTATTTTTTTCTCTTTGAAGGGGAGGGCAGGGCAATTGGGGTTAAGTGACTTGCCCAAGGTCATATGGCTAGTAAGTGTTATGTGTCTGAGGCCAGATTTGAACTCAGGTCCTCCTGACTCCAGGGCCAGTCACTATGCTACCTAGCCACCCCCAGTAATGTATCTTCTTAAGGCCAAGGACTGTTCTATTTATGTCTTTGTATGTCCAGTGCCTATCACACTTCCTGGCACATAGTAGGTACTTCATAAGTGTTTCATTGTTGATTTGTAACATTTACTTATTACTATTCAGAAATTTATAATCCTTGAAGCACTGCATAAGTGTGATTCTCTATGACATGGTACAAAATAGTAAATTTTATTGATAGCATTAACAAGTTGAGTTATTAACATGGAAGAGTGAAAAACTTCTTTGTGTACTCTAGGCCCAGGGGTGGAGAACCTTCAGCCTCAAAGCCACATGTGGCCCTCCAGGTCTTCAAGTGCAACCCTTTGACTGAATCCAAACTTTGGATTCAGGTTCCCCACTCCTGCATGACTAGACCAAGTTGCCCCCTTCCTAAGAGGAGAAAGCCATTCTGTAAACAGGCCAATCTCAGTGAACACTACTGACTAGTATACTTCTCAACATTCCACATTAATGATCCATTATAGGTGAAAAACTGTTTAGTCTTCAAAGACCTTATTAGTTCCTGGTTTCCTTTCCTTTTTTGTTTTTCTTTTTTGAATGACAGTTATTTCCTCTGAACCAAAGAACCTGGGACAAAATCCACGTTCAATTAAAGTTGTTTGATGAGCCCTGTGCACAGGGACCCAGTCTTATATTGTCAGAAGCATTTATTAAACATTTTTCTGTGTATGATACTATGCTTTTCAACAAATAACCCAGAATAAGTATGTATAGTACAGGGAGCTTATAGGCTGTTTTCCTAAATATATTCTGACAAGGGCTGGCGGCCTATCGAACAAGAGCCTATCCAAGTGATGGGTGATAATTTCGTGTCATATACTTAATTCATTTCAAGTTATACAAATATACTAATTACATTTTTTGTGAAAGTGCTCTCTCAAGTAACAATGTGAAAAAAAATTGTATCAGGGGAATTTCATTAAGTTTGATTCATTAAATGTGACTTTAAAAGGAGAGCACAGCTGAAATACAGATTCCGTTTTCCCATGCTAGCAAAACACCTTCCAGGGACTGTTTATCCATTTCAAAGTATATGCGTTCAAAGAACTGGCAGCCAGCTAGCATTTATTAAGCATCTCTTATAAATGGAAAACTTTATGATGTTTGAATTCAATGAAATAAACACGTGTTAAGTGTCTGCCAGGCACTGTGCTAGGCCAAGGCCAAACTTTAAACAGTCCCTACCTTTCTGTTCTATCACAGCAAACAACATTTCTATGTGGCAGTGAGGGGGGTGGAGTGGGGACCAGGGCTATTCAGCCAGTCCTCTTCCTTCCACCTGGAGTATTCAAGGAGGACTAGCACCTCTGGTGCAAGGGCTGCTGAGACTTCAGGACTGCTCATCCATCTTCGAAATCCACTTGTCACCCAACTCTCACCTGTGGCTCCAAGAAGATGAATCATGCACAGTAGCCACATTCTGGTAAAACTGTCTCAGAAGATGGAGTAAAACCTGTGACGTCATTGTACCTCTTTGAAAATGAAGGACAAATGACAGCAAGATTCCCCCCACCTCCCCTGCCTGCCCCCAAACCCCAGTGAATACTGACTCATTTCCTAGATGGGTTTCCTAGTATAAATGTTCTCTCTCTGCTCTGCGAAGGTGTAACAAAAAGATTTATTTATTTATTCTTAGCCTCCAACTAGAAGAAGCACTCTGGCAGAACACTTGAGTGTCTTTGAACATCTACCTGTCTCATTCTGCAGGGATGCTTCCCCCTCAACTGCCTCCTCCTGACTACAGTCCCAACAAGTATACCCAGAGTAAACATTATTTATAAAGACAAAGTTAAGAAAGATAAAGCCTCTTCTGTTCCCGGAGGGAAAAGTTTTACGTTCCCATGAGGTACTCAAGGTGATGCAGAAGTGGTACTTTGGATTCTGTTGTGATGGATGTGGTGGTCAATCGCTGGCGCTGAGCCCACAGTATTGCTCATGACAGACACGCAGCTTCACTCCCAGAGTCCTGACCCTTCTCCTTGTGGTCGTTGGCTTCTGTCTGTGGGCTCGTGCTTTCCCAGATGCTTGCGTATGGGGCAGGGGGTGGGCAGAGGTGGCACAAGAGAGATACAGCTAAGTGTTCCTTCTATGGAATTTCTATCAGTTTCACTCAGGGGGCTTGTTCAGATCTCATAAAAGGATCACCTAGTGTTGCATTTTTACATTGAGTTTAACAATTTTTTGTTAGGTCTTGGGTTTTCCAAGACCAGCTCCTTTATACGTAGAGGCAGCCAGCGGCACAGTAGATTGTAGCCTGGAGTCAGAAACACCCGAATTCAAATCCAGTCTCAAACAGATGTGTGACCTTCTTTGCCTCAGTTTCCTATGGAAATTTAATAATAGCATGTACTTCCTATGGTTGTGAAGATTGAATGAAATAATACATGTAAAGTCATTAGCCCAGTGCCTGGCACATAATACATACTGTATAAATGTTATCTATTAGCTGTTATTATTTGCTATTACAAAATTAAATATGAAATGTATATAAAATGATTGTGGGGGGGGGTGGGAGACTGCTGGCCCCTGGGGGGTAGGCTTCCCGCTGGGGAGCAGTTAATGCTCCCGCTGAACTCTGAAGGAAGCCGGAGACTAAGTCAGCAGTGAGGTTGGAGGATGTTCCAGGAACCAAGGACAGCCTGTGGGACAGCAAGCAGGCCACTTTGGCCAGTGCATGGGACATTCCAGGGAGGGTGGTGGGCAATACTCCTAAGAAAGTAGACAGGAGCCGGGTTTTAAAGGACGGTAAGCACCAAACGGAAGAGTTTGTCTTTGATCCTAGAGGCAAGCATGAGCTCCTAGAACCTCTTGATCCAATGAGTGGCATGGACAGGCCTGTGCTTTAGGCCTATCAGTTTGGCCATTGTGGGGAGGGCAGATGAGTGAGGGGAGAGAGTGGAGGCAGGGAGATGGATCAGGAAGCTATTGCATTTAGTTCTAGCTGTGTCGGATAGAATTATGTTAAATTATCTAGACAGGAAACTCTTTTAATTTTTATTAACTACAGTGGCTCCCAGTCACTTCCAGGGTCAAATACAAAAGTCCTCTGTTTGGTTTTGAAAGGCTTTCTCAACCTGCTGCCTTTGAACCTTTCTGGTCTCTTACCCCACTGCCAGCCTTTTGGCTGTTCCTCTCTGACAGTGCTCCATCTCCCAATCTTATGCCTTTTCACTGGCTGTCCCCCATGCCTGGAATCCTCTCCTTTCTTTTCCCCTCCACTTCCAGTTTCCTTCAAGTCTCAACTAAAATCCTGCTTTCTGCAGTGGCCCTTTTCTGGTCACCATTCATGCTAGTTGCCTTCCCTCTCAGCTTCTATATACGTTGTATGTATATAGGGCAATATGAGGGCAGCTAGGTGGTGCAGAGAGTAAAGTGCCAGGCATGGAGTCATAAGACCTGGGTTCAAATGTGGCCTCAGACACTAGCTGTGTGACCTTGTGCTAGTCACTTAACCCCGTTTGCCTCGGTTTCCTCATCTGTAAAATGAGCTGGAAAAGGAAATTGCAAACCACTCCAGTATCTTTGCCAAGAAAACCCCAAATGGGGTCACAAAGACTCAGACATGACAGAAAAGTGACTCAACAACACATGGGGCAAGGATTACATTACTCTAGCACAGTGGTTCTCAATCTTCCTAATGCCACGACCCTTTAATACAGTTCCTCATGTTGCAGTGACCCCCCCCCAGCCATAAAATTATTTTCATTGCTACTTCATAACTAATTATGCTGCTGTTATGAATGGTAATGTAAATATCTGATATGCGGGATGTATTTTCATTGTTACAAACAGAACATAACCCACAGGTTGAGAACTGCTGCAAGTCTAGCACTTAGCCCTGTGCCTGGCACATAGCAAGCACTTAGTGAAAGCTTTTTTACTTTATGAGTTATATAGAAAGTGATGCCATTATTCAGTAGATGGCCCTCCTTCCCTGAGTCATCCTTGCATCGTTTCCTCTTAGATTTCTCAGTTTGTCACCTTTTGTGTCTGTGAAGAGTTCAACATGACCCCGGACAATAGTACATTATGTTTTCTGCTTTTACTTTTAATCCATTTTCTGATTTAGGCTCATTTCCTATTGAAGACTTCTGTAGCTGAGTCATGTGTCCATCCTCTTTGTGTCTGCTAGCCTGAGTCCCCAAGACCCACTTGTCACACATAAAACCATTAACAATTCAGAAGACAGCCTTAGTAATACACTATTAAAAGTTTTATTCACGTCCAAATAACAATTCTTTAGCAGGTATGTATTTATCATTTTTCATCTGAAAACCTTGAGTGTTAAAAATGTGACTTTTTCTTTCCAAGCATAATTTATAAATCCTCTTTGGATAAGAGGATAATGAAAGATTCAGGAAAGCCAAATAGAATATGTAATTCATTTATTTTTGGATGAAGCTTCAGTATCAGTGTGTTAGCAAAAGAATTCTAAGAAAATCCTGAAAGGGATTAAAAAAAAAATTGTGTAAAGTCAAAAGTGTGCCCTTAAATCTTTAATTTAGATTGTCCTTTAAAATTCTAAGGGGATATTCTCAAATCACAGAAGCTCTAGAGCTGGAAGGGGCTTCAGAGGCAATCTAGTTCAACTGCCATTTTTACTAATATTAATTAATAATAATTATATTTTTATTTAATAATAAATTATTCCTTTTTAAATTAATCTCTCCTACTCCCCCCCCCAAGGAGAGGATAAACAACAACCTTTTAATAAATTTTCATAGTCAAGTGATAAAAAATTCTATATTGGCTGAATCCAAAAAAATAGATCTCAGTCTGTACCCTGATTCCCTTAACTCTCCATCAGAGGGTGGGTAGCATTTTTCCTCATGAGTCTCCTGTAATTGTAGAAGATCAGAGTTTTCAAGACTTTCGAAGTTTGTCTTTACAATGTTTTCATTGTTTAAATTGTTCTCCTGGTTCTGCTGACTTCACTCTGTAAGAACTATCAGTCCTTACAAGTCTTGCCAGATTTCTCTGAAACCACTGTTTCTTACTGCACATATTCCATCATCTTCACACTCCATAATCTGTTCTTCTGTTCTCCCTTTAGTTTTTTGTTCTTTTCCACTATGAAAAGAATTGCTGAGCATATTTTTGTACCTCTGGGTATTTTTCCTCTTTCTTTGATCTCTTTAGGGATGTAGCAGTCAACGACTTCATTGCCCAATATCATACAGGTGATATCAAGTGTGGGAGTTAAATTTAGGTCCTCTGATTTTCATGCCAGTTCATTTTCCACTGTGTGATATAGTCCAATACCTTCATATTATAGGTGAGGAAACTTTGAGTCCCAAAACCAATGAGAAAAGAAGGCAAAGTAACTTTGTGAATTAACACCTTAACTATGAACAAATGGCATTTCTCCTAAATTTTAAAAACTGAAATCTATTAATCCATTTTAAAATCAGTCCCTCCTCTTTTTTTTTTAGTCCCTCCTCTTGTAGTTTGGAATATTGACCATCAGATTCTAACTGCCACCATCATTATTTATTAATATTAAAATTTATTCATAAAATAATTCTGAGCATTTACCTTTACACATTGACTTATTCTCTCTTTTGTGAAGTTATAGGGTAAAGATTTCTTCTTTCTTTTTTCCCCGGTTCTTTCTCACTTCCTCCCATCTTCTCTTTGCATTTCCCCCCTCTGTGGCTCCCTTTCCTTTTCCTCTTAGCCTTGCCAGTGGCACATATGGACACTGCTTAACCCTGCTGATCCTCTGAGGGCTGATGAGGCTGCTGACTCCTGATTTAGCTTATCCATACAAAAACCTCAGTAGCTTATCTGCAATTAAGATTTGCTTAATGCAGATTGTGTTTTTTATAAGAGGAATATTAAAAGGAAACATACTCTTATAGAAGCAGCCTCTTGGGCATATTTTTCCTCTAGGAATTCTTGATGAAGCATGGGTGGACTAAATGCCCTCTAAGGTCTGTTCCAACTCTGAGATTCCATGAATTAAATTTTCCCATAGCACTTCCCCCCCACTCCCACCTCATCATGCTCTAGCATGTATTATACTTATTTATGTTTGTCTCATATTCCTTTCTTCTGTCCCAAGGACAAGGAGAATCTAAGTTTGAGGACAAAGAACTTTTTTTAGTCTTTATATCCCTATTGCCTAGCATGGTACTTTGTGCTTTTAAAAAAATTTAACATTTTGGTGTCCATTTGCCTTGTACTTTTTTACCTGTATCTGTAATGTCATCTGTGTAGAAAATCACCTCTTATTTCCACTAAAAGGTTTGTCTAGGTGAAGAGGAGCCCAAAGAGGGTTAGGGCTGCCTGAGACCCCAAAATACCAACATGCCGGGTTCGGCTGAAAGAATTCCACTCAAGTCTTCTCAGCCAAGGAAAAAGTAAAGTTATTTGGAAGTTCAAGTTCGCCACATGGGGTGCTAGGCCATTTAAAGGTGCTCTCACAGAGCAAGTCTATACTAAGCCATCTCATGGTACTCTCACAGAGCAAAGTCTATACCAAACTATTCCATGGCGCTCTCACACACATGGAGGGAAAATGGGGTTCTATATACAATAAAGTTGTGGGAGGAATCTAGGGGTGGTCCAGAGGAGGAGATTGGGGAGGGTCTTCAGGAGGAGTCAGATGAGGTCAGACTCCAGTAAAGAGTGGTTCAGGGTGGGAAGTTGCTGGAAGCTACCTGGAGACCATAGACAATGGTGGGCCAGGCCAATTCAAGGGTAGGAAACTATTGGAACA
>CM053594.1:117599674-117640039 GCA_028646575.1 Pseudocheirus occidentalis | reverse complement strand
AAAAAAGAGATATAAAAAAAAAACCAATGATTGGGGAAGGAAAGGAAAAGGGGGGGGGGGGGAGAAAAGAAAGGGGAAGGTAAAAGAGAAAAGAATAAGCATTGTACTGTATGTACCAGGCACTGGTACACAGGATAAGCACTTTACAATTTCATTTGATTCTAATAACCCTGTGGGATAGGTGCTATTGTTATCACCTCCATTTTACAGTTAAGGAAACAAAGACCAAGAAAAGTGAAAGAAATTATTATTTCTCTCCCACATTAATAACCAATTACTGAATTAGGACCAGGATTTTTTCAGAAGCCTACTTGGTTGTTCAGTCTCTGAAGGGCACTGTTGATGGATGAGATCACCCAAATCCCAGGGATACATGCCTTTTGATCCTAAGTGGGAGACCACACCCAACTAAAGAATCTTACAAAGAATTTAATCTAAGGTGAATTCTGGCTCATTGCATCCCACTCTGGTAGGCTTGGGCACAGGGAGCAGATCTTTTTGCTTAATTATCCTAGATGGGGTGATATGTGATGTAAAGTCTTTACTTGTCCTCATACTAGGGGACTTCAACATACATATTGATACTTTGTCAAATATCCTAAACATCACATTTCCCTAACTTCCTTACTTCCTTCCTTACTCCTCAATACAGATAAGTCTCCCTGTCCAATACTGAGTGATTGGTCATATCCCCCAGCCCCTCACTGAAACAGGTCCACCTCTCATTATAATATTCATTCTTCTCATTAATTGCTAGCCAATCAGAATCAATTGTTACCCTTAGGGCAGCAGTTCTCAACCTGTGGGTTATGTTCAATTTGTAACAATGAAAATACATCCTGCATATCAGATATTTACATTATGATTCATAACAGTAGCAAAATTACAGTTATGAAGTAGCAATGAAAATAATTTTATGGTTGGGGGTCACTACAACATGAGGAACTGTATTAAAGGGTCATGGCATTAGGAAGGTAGAGAACCACTGCCTTAGGGACACCCACTCTTCCAAGGGCATATAAGTGTTGTGTGCGTTCCATAAGGGGTCTTTGGCATCTGAAAGTGTCACTGACCCCTTTTATTATTGTTAGAATGATTAATGAAATGATAAATTACCCAGAATCTCTGTCTTTCCAACTTTTTATACATTACTGAGGTTAAGTGACTTGCCCAGGGTCACAGAGTGTCTGAGGTCATATCTGAACTCAGGTCTTCCTGACTCTAAGCTCAGCATTCTATCTACTATGCCACCTAGCCGCCTCATGATAATTGGGCATCCTGTCACATTTTGGCTCCTCTTTACAAAGAAACCTGAATATTAATGCCATATTGAGTATCCTCTATGGTGTGCTGTTAGCCCTATGGTGGCTCTATATAGCACAGAAGCACCCACCCTACCTGCACCAAAGACGTGGATCTGGACAGAGAGACCTTCAGGGATCCATAGCTCCTGTAACAGGTCTACTCTCAATCCAAGTAATTCCAAACACCCCCCTATGAGGAGTGGGTTTCTTTGGGGAATCATCAGGGCTGAGGCATGGCTCAGAACTGACCCAAACAGCAATTCCTCAGACATCTGTTGTCAGCCCAGACTACAAGCAGATATTTTTCATATCTAGAGAAGGCACTAATAGTACCACGCTTGTCCATACTCATTCCTAGAACCATTTCAGAATACACATTCTATGTCCCTATCCCAAAAGTATATAATAAAAAGTAGGGCCCAAAATGCTTTGAATTTTTTATACATACAAAGCTTTCCTACCTGGATATCAGTAGCTGGATTCCAATCAATATCATACAAAATTAAATGAGAACCTCCAATAAGGTTCAGTCCCACACCACCAGCCTTTGAACTTAATAAGAAGACAAAATCTGATGAGTATTTGCTATTGAATCCATCGACAATTTGCTGCCTCTGTGAAACTGGGGTTTGTCCATCGAGTCTTGAACAATTATATCCATGACGCTTGCAAACCTCTTGTAAAACATTTAGAGTTTGTGTATAATTAGATACCAGCACCACCCTGTGAAACAGAGAGAAAGGCCTCTTACACATTATATTGTGATACTTAGGACCATATCAGTTGCTATTTACAGAGCAAGTAATGAGTTTGGTGTTTTTACAAATAAAAATTTAAATCCCAATGATATTCATAAAATGTATCATTGAGATTACATTTTTATAATCAGTATATGTTTGTATAACATTATTCTAGTATTAATGTAGTATTATAGAACTAATAGCTAATACTATTTACTATATAGTACATTATTGTAGCAATATACTAGTACATGCTAGTATAATAGCTTGAACTGAGCAATTAGAGAGAAGACTAAGAAATATTTACCTCATTTAGCATATCACCAACAGTTATAAAGTACCTCCAGTAGAACATAAATTCCTCAAGGGGCAAAAACACTTTTATTTTTTAAAACTCAGCACTTAGCTAAGTACCTTGCATAGAGTAGGAACTAATAAATATTTGCTCATTCAACTGAAATAGCCATTTTCAACAGTTATAATTAATGCAGTCATTTATACATTAGCAGGGGATGTCAAATGTTAAATTCAAAATACAAATATATTTTAAAAGGACAACTACAAAAAAGAGAATTATGGAGAAGAGCTGTGGAGAAATAAGTAGGCAAGAGCACCTTTTCCAGGAGCAGCGACATAAATGATTTGATCATGGGTCCAGAACTGGTGAATACCTGCAGCACTGAGTGTGAAGGGAAGCATGGCTGAGGTTTAGACATAATAGAGGACTAAGGCAACCATAAATTAATTATTAATAATTAATTATTAGCAAGAACCCCAGGGCTGGAGTGGCAAATTCTTTTTGTCTTAACATTCAAACTTCATTTTTACAAAACACTGTATTATTCATTTTTATATTATAGAAAAGGAAACTACAAATTCAGAAAGGTCAAAAGATTTAGCAAATTTGAGAGAAAATGAGTAATGGACCCTATGGTAATACCCACGATAGCTGATAAATCAATGATTTCATGTTATCACCCATATATTTCATGACTAGTTGGTATTTATAGTTATACTTTGTTGCTGAAATTCAATTCAATAAATATTTAAGTGTCTGCTATATCCAAGTCATTGTGTCAGGCCCAAAGAAAAGTCCAAAGATGTCTTTAAAATATGTATTAAACATTGCACTGACCCCTTATTTAAAATTCAAACCCCTATTTATGGTTTTATACCAAAGGAGGTTGTTGAGAGGTATCATTACACAAAACTGAGTAGCTATTCTATCACACTTTAACTTTCTTTTAAAGAAATTTGGAGAAACCTAAATTCCATAAGTACTGAAAGGTAGCTTACAAAATTCATCTTACTTTTCAGAAGGACTGAGTTCACGGATAACTGCTAACAGTTTTGTCAAGACCTGTAGTTTTCCTGAATCTGTCTCAGAAAATGTGATTGGGTTGTAATCCACAGGATAGGCATCTATCAAGCCTTCAGAAAAGTTACATTCTTCATATTTATCAAAAGATGAGTTACATTCTTTTTCCTATGCAAAATAATTTTTAACATTGATTAGGTTCACATCATTTGATTCAACATGGAAAGAAAAAAAGAGCTGAAAGATGAAGTTGATCCTCATAATTCCATTCAACAAACATTTATTAAGCATCAATGTGTTCTAGATGCTAGGAATGAAAAGGTGAAAATGAGACAGTACAATGAGGAAAAATACTTAATGACAACAATGTGAAAAAACAAATTGCTTACTGTATTAATAACATGATGATCAAGCCTGGCCTTGAGAAAATACACATCTCTCCCTCATTTGCAAAGGTGGGGAGCTATGGGTGTGGACCTTTGCATATACCATATATACTGTCAGGCTCAAAGATATAATGGCTAGTTTTGCTAAACTGCTTTTTCCCCCCTGCATTATTTTCTAATTTTTGTGACAAGAAATAGTTTGTTGGGTAGAAAAAGGGGGAAGTATTTATTTGGAAATGAAGACAATGTAAAAACAAATTATATCAATAATATTTTTAAATGCCAAATATTTTAAATATCTAATTTAAAGTATTAAATATCTTTTAAATGTTGCTATTTCCAAAATTTTTGCATTACAAATGGTAAAAATGAGGCACTGTGAAGCTACAAGATTTGCTCATGGTTATGTAGCTAGTGAGTAAGCAGTAGAACCAGGACTCAAGTTAGAGTTCTGAATTCCAAGTCTAGCGCTCTTTCCACTAAGTCACATTAACAAATATCCATATCAAATATCAATCAAAATAAACTTTGGCAACTTTAAAAAAAAAGCAATCTACCTATTATGATAGGGCATAATGAGACATGTTTTAGAGAAAATAACACACATCCTATTTATTTAGTCCCAAAAGATTAGTCAAAAATAAGGCTGGATAGGAATAAGGTGAGAACCAAGGCAGAAGTGACAGCATGTGGGATATGTGCTTCTACTGCTTTACCCATGAATTCCAACGCTCTCTCCCTTCTTTTACCACTGTTTTTAGCTCTTGCCTTTTAGGCACATCTCTTCTGAGGAAGCAAACTTCATTGCCTTACCAATATGTGGTTAATCACACTCATTCTCCTAGAAATTCTTTCTCCTACAACAATCAGTTTTATCTCAATAAGCATACAGCAAGTGTTTACTACTTTTAACCATATTGGATTTTCTTTGTCCCCAGTATATAAGCCAGTTTTATAACAAAAAGGTTATAAATATCCCTGGCATTTCTGGAAAGATTGGACTGCTTACCTCTCATGAAAATAATGATGGCTAATTTAAGGTTTGCAAAGCACTCTCCTTACATTATTTCATTTTATCTTCAAATAACCCTGTGGGGTAGATGCTACTGTCTTCATTTTACACATGAGCAAACAGAGGCTAAGAGAAGCTGAGTGACTGGCCCAGGGCCAGACAGAGAGGCAGGACTAGACCTGTGGCCTCCCTGACTCCACTGTACTCCCTGCTGCCTATGAGCTGACACTGCTTTGGCTCCAGATCCTTGCTCTGATACCTCCTGGCTCTGGGGCCCTGGGACAGTCACTTCAACTCTTATTCTCTTCATTTGCACAATGGAGATGACAATGCCGCCTTTCAGAGCTGTGAACAAAGCACCTTCTAGAACCTGAAGTACTTGATAAGTGTGACCTAAGATTAGGGAGACCAGACACCCAACACTCCTACGTCACTGGTCCCCAACATTTATCCAACTGATTATTGCCTTCCCGTCTTTGTCCGCACAGGAATCTCTCCCTCTTCTTTTACTCCTACTCAAATACTCTCTTCTTAACTCCTGCCTCTTCTAGGAATTCTTTCCACAGTGATCGTAATATAACGATCCCTCCTCTTCTTGATTGTCCTGAGCACTTACCATCTGCAACAAGACTCAAATATAACAGATGAATGGCTCTAAGTCATTATAGCTTGTTCAGTAAATAAAACTAATTTTTTTCAAAATTAAAACACATAATTCACACAATATTTATACTAATTACAATGTTCCAAGGAAATAGGCAAGTTAACGACTTTCCTTCCTAAGTATTTTAAATCCTAAGCACCTCAAGGGTAGGGACTATTTCATAATTATTTCATAATTTTTGTATTCATTGGCCCAGGAGTAAGCTGTAGTTGTTGCTTTTTAGCCGTGACCCCATTTGGGGTTTTCTTGGCAGAGAACACCACTGGGGTGGTTTGTCATTTCCTTCTCTAGTCCATTTTATAGATGAGGAAACTGAGGCAAACAGGGTTAAGTGACTTGCCCAAGGTCACACCGCTAGTAAGTATCTGAGGCAGGATTTGAACATAGGTCTTCCTGACTATAGGCCTGGCACTCTATCCACTGCTCCACCTAGCTGCCCAACACCACACTTAATCTGTTGAAATGAATGGCTCCTCAACTGACTTCCTATAAAAATGGAAGAATATTTGGACAAAATAGTTTCTTAACTTTGTTTAGGAGAAACAGTGAAGCCTCACTGTCATTTCTATATCAAGGACATACATGTTATAATAATGAAAAATCTCCCTCCTATGGAGAGTCCTTCAAAGTAAAGCACAAGGTTATTCTAAATAAGTTGGTATGTTTTAAACCATCTGAAAATCTTCCTTTTGTAGAATATTTTTTGGCTTCTATTTTTCCTGGGCATTGAGCCCAATTAGATTAATTTTTGTTTATTACTATATACAAAGTCTTTTTTTAAAGAGGTTACTTTATAAATTATCATCTGTGCCTGCTGAAAAGTTATAAAAGTTGACGATCCTAAAGATGTAAAATAAACTGAGTAAACATAAACCATTATAGCATAAACCTCAGAATTTCTGTAAAACTTACATAATGAAGGAAATGTTTGCAATTCATAATATTATAGAAAAATGTAGTCAACCAGAGTTTATATTTGCATATTAAGGTCATACTGTTTAAAAAATTAATTTAACTTTCTGAAAGCTCAACCAACTCATAAAAGGGAGATCTGAGACTTAATCTCATGGACGGACCCAACCCCTAGGATGGACCACGTAACATGCAGGCTTCCTAAATTCATCAGGTTCATGCCCCTAGGGCCTCCCTTTGTTTCTAAGGAGCACCCCAAGTTTTCAGTTCATATGCCACATACCTTTAAAGATTTGAAAAGAAGGCAGGGGTGGTTGCAGAGTTTTTTAAGAGCTCCTATACAAATGAGATGAGGACTATTTTCTAGCACCCCCTGCAAGCAAAACCTGACAGCCTGGGAATCCAACAGTTTCCGATAAAGTTCAATCTGTAGTAGTCCTGGTCGGCAGAAGACTACACTCTCTATTTTAGGTGGAAGATATTTATTTATCACCTCTTGTGTTCTTCTAAGAATAAAGAATCCAGTAAGGCGAGTGAGTTCAGCTGCTCTTCTCTCTCCCAATCGTTTTTCTTCCTATTGATAAAAAAAGGGCAGAATCGAAATTTTTCTAAAACAAAGTGTTCACAAAAAAGGCTTAATATGAATTTTTGTGTGTGTCTGACTACTGCTTACAACCAGCTTTCATTTGATTATTTTGTTATTATAGGAAAATGCAATACAAATGGGGGCAGGAGAGGAGACTGGGAGAGACAGACAGAGAAAGAAAGACAGAAAGCAAGAGAGAGAGGGAGAGAGAGAGACAGGGAAAAGGACCGATATAGATCTCTTTAAATGTTTAGCTTAATCATTAAATTATGTAAAGTCATAGTTTTATGATTCATTGTTTGGTTAGCTGTTAGCATTGTCTGGGCACCATTATAAATCTGTCATCCACAAACCAAATTATTCAAGAAATAAGCCTTAGTTTGATAGACTGTAATAAAATACAGATTGTCAATATCACCCACAGAGAACTAACAGACCATACTAACTTCTTCGGAGCCAGCACAATTTGTCAAGTTAAAGATTCAAGACTGCAAGTAGACCTACATGGAGCTGACTAACAGAACTTTTGGAGTTACCCCAAGGTATTCAGAAAAAAATGCTACTTTTTTCAAAATAAAAATATACCATCCAAACAAAATGTCTATAATTATAATATTCTAATATGTTATATGTTTAAAAATCTAACCCCATATAGGAAGCTAGAAAAATCCATGTTTAATCCTTAATTTTAAATCATAAAAAATGGCTTCAAGCTCAAAAGGGGAAAAAATGATAGACTGGATATTCTATCATAAGTCCCTGAATTCATAAAAATTCAACAAAATTAAGAGAAGTTAGTCTCTGAGTACTAAGCTCTTTTAAGACAAATTTAATTATAGCTAAAAAACTTCATGGATGTCCACTGTTTTCTCCTCAAACCACACACCCCCCCCCTCAACCATAAGACTACAGATGTATAGGTACTGCTTAAAATGTACTTTTTATTAAACAGGAGTTATACTGATTTTCTTCTGAGCTAGAATATTAGCCTTACAATATATCTAAGGCATCTCTCTCCATTCTATAAAAACAATCATTTATTAAAAAACATTATACCTGAGTAGCAGAAGGTTCTCGGGATGCAATAATAGGCTCTTCATATATTTTTCTATATGATGACAAAGAACCTAGTATTCCTGGATTCACAAACTCAATTAATGCATAAAATTCCTGTAAGTCATTTTGGACTGGAGTACCTTGAAGAACAGAAAAATGAAAAAATGTAAGATTATACAATTGAGGACTCTTTTGAAAACCTAATAAATCAATTTATTTATTTGAATAATATAAATTATTATTTATTTATAATTATAATATTATAATAATATAATAATGTTATATTATTCAATTCAATTATTCAATTTAATATCATTCAATTTCTGAATAAATCAATCTCCCCACATCTTATGACAGGCATCATAGTCAGGTAGTAGTACTATGTGAGAAAAAATGTTAACCTATCAGTACAAAATATTAATTGGTTTTAATAGTATGACTAAATTATTCCAGGCTGATATATCTTTTGCTTTCTAAAGTCAGTCAATAAGCATTTACTAAGTGTTTCCTATGCATCAGGCACTGTGCTTTGAACTGGGGATAAAAAAGACATATACCTTGCATTCAAGGAGCTCAAATTCTCATGGAAAAGCTCACATTCTAATATGCAAAAACAAAAGTACACATATGAAATGATATATGTAGTATAAAAGGAAAGTAATCTCAGTGAAAAGGCACCAGCAGTGTGTGGAGGGAGGGGAAAAGGGCTCCTGCAGAAGGTGGGATCTGAGCTGAGTCATGATGGAAGCCAGGGAAGCCAAAAGGCAGAAAGGAAGAAGAGCATTCCAGGAATGGTGAGGGCCAGTCAGAGAAAAGGCAAGAAGTCGGGGCGGTTAGGTGGCGCAGTGAATAGAGCACCAGCTCTGGAGTCAGGAGGACCTGAGTTCAAATCCGGCCTCAGACACTTAACACAAAAACTAGCCATGTGACCTTGGGCAAGTCACTAAACCCCAACTGCCCTCCAAAAAGCAAAAAGAAAAAAAAATTAAAAATAAAAAGAAAGAAAGAAAAGGCAAGAAGTCAGGAGGTGGGAGTAGAGTGTGCAAGGAACAACACAGTGGCCAGCGTCCCTGGATTATAGGGTATGTAGAGGGGAATAAAATGTAAAAGGATGGAAAGGGAGAAGGGGACAGGTGGTAAAATGCTTTAAAAGCTAATGAAATCACTACTTCAACTTAACACATGGGAGAGATTCAAACTGTCCTGGGAGTTACATTAATGACATAACAACAGCTTATATTTATGTATCTCTTTATAATTTACCAAGGCTTTGCTCACGACCAACTTATGCCATAAGTAGTGCAGCAAAATGAAGACTTTTGAATGCTGTGGATAAGTTTATTTACCTTGGTAGTGTACTTTCCAGGGATGTACACATTGATAATGTGGTTAACCACTCATTGTCCGAGGTAGCTCAGTGTTTGGGAGGCTCCGAAGAAAAGTATGGGGGAGAAGAGGTATTAGACTAACTACCAGCCTGAAGGTCTACAGAGCCATTGTGCCGACCTCATTTGTTGTATGCCTGTGAAACCTGGATAGTGTACCAGTGCCATGCCAGGAAACTGAACCACTTCCACTTAAATTATCTTAGGAAGATTCTGAAGATCACCTGGCAGACACTGAAGTCCTTTCTTGAACTAAACTGCCAAGCATTCAAACTCTGCTTCAGAGAGTGCAGCTCTGAAGGGCTGGCCATGTTGTTTGAATGCAAAACGTATGCTTGCCAAAAAAACTATGTTACAAAGAATTCACACAGGGCAAGCATTCACAAAGTGGGGAGAAGAAGCCACCATACAAGGACACTCCCAAGGTCTCACTTAAGAACTCTGGAATTGTGTGACATGGGAGACACTGGCACAGGACCACTCAGCATCGCATGCCTACATCAGAGAAGATGCTGTGCTCTATGAGCAAAGCAGAACTGAAACAGCTCAAAGGAAATGCAGGATGTTAAAATTTAGAGTATCCACCCTAAATGTTCACATGGCCTGTTTGTGCCTGACCTGTGGTAGACCATTCCGAGCTCATATTGGTCTGCTCAGCCTCAGTTGGACACATTGAAACTTGACTCTATCACAGTGATGTCATTTTGGTACTCCTCAAGAATGAAGGACAACAATCAGCGCAAATAATATTTCATACTGTAACTGAAGAAAACAGAGGCTCAGGAGAAATGTCATGCTCAAGGTCTCTCAAAGAATAAATAGAAGAGCCGTCCCTAGGATTCAGGGCTTCAAACTCCAAGCCAAAGGAAACATCTTTTAGGCATTGCTCTGATTTGGATTTTTGGTGTGGGTTTTTTTTGGTTATATATATATATAAAACAGTGATTAAAATTTTACCCAAAATGGCCACTTTGATGTTGGTACTTTCAGTATCACTTTAAAATATTTTTCCTTAAAGGGCATTTCAAATAATAAAAATAAATTGTTTTATTAACAATCATTCCAACTGTCAGAGTGCCTGGCACATAGAAAGTGCTTAATAAATGCCTGTTTCCTTCCTTTGTTCTTTCAGTTTCTTCTTTTCTTCCTTCCCTCCTTCCTTGCTTCCTTCTTTCCTTCCATGACAGGTTTGTGAAGGGATATGAAAATCTATCTACCCAATGAACAGGAGCACTAAAAGGAGTTTTTTCTCCATGGCTTCAACTGCTGTAATTATCAGAGCTGGGTAGGGGGTACTAAGCAAGTATGACATCCATTTAATATCATCAAGCATCATATAAATCTAACAAGAACATGTTGCCAGTCTTAAAATTTTACTATACTGAAAGATTATTACATGAATTCATAGAACACTAACCAGTAAGAATTACTCTCTTCTCACAAGAGAGGCTAACAAGGGCTGTAGTTGTTTTAATGGAAGTGTTCTTCAAGCGATGTCCTTCATCACAGATTAAAAGATCAAATTTTACATTTTTAATTTTATCAAGGCATCGAAGCAGCATCTCATAACTGATGATAAGAACTGAATACAGTGGGGAGTTGATGAAGTCTTCTATTTTGTTATCCTGAAAATAAATTACATGGTTTAATGAAACAAAACATGCGGAGGAACTGTATCAATAAAGCTGAAGAACCAATTTCATGCCAGTTACCTGTTAGGTATTATAATACTTATGCCTCAAAGATAAAAAATCATGTAAGAAAATAAACCATAAATGTCATTTTGAGCTGCAGGGTTGGATAGTGGTATCGTTGGATGAGGGACAGAATATTGCTGAAATATATGCATCTTTAATATTCCAGGATGACTGATATCCATGAGAGTCAGTGGGACTGGAATGACTGGTACCACTAACAGTCTTTTCCACATGCAAACCAGGAAGATTACCCTTCTTAGTTTATGGTTGTGTTTCTTTGTAGCACTTAACAAAATCAATCAGAACTATGCAGACTTGGTCTAGTAAAAATGCTTTCTGTAAATTGGGCCCTCTGCAATGTTTAGTAATTCTCTTATTCTTATCAAAACTCTCCCTCCAACAGCTTTCCAAATCACTTTTTTCTAACCCCCTAGCATTTTTTTTTTTTACTGGGAAGATCAAGGCCATCTGTCTGAGCCCCATCACTTTGACTCTTATCTACATCTTTATAAATCTATCACTAAACTCATCTTCTCATTCTTATAGCAAATGAAAGAAGTGTTCTTTCATCTAAAACTTAATTCCATTCTCTCTTTTTCTGATCCCTGAAAGACCTTGATCCCACACACATCTCTACCCTCTGCATCATCTTCAATCTTTTTTTCTCTCTCCAGTGGTTTTTTTCTTCACCATTTTCAAATATACAACATCTTTCCTCACTTTCATCTTGGAGGAAAAAAATCGTTTTTTTCTTTAACTTGCCACCTCAAACTGCTCCACTGAATGTTCTACATGTGGTGATTCCACCTCTTTATTACCTACTCCTAATTTAGTCTCACAAATTTGGCTTCCATCTTCTCCATCTTGCTAAATTTCACTCTCAAAGGTCATATGTAATATTCTAATCACCAAATCCAATGACCTTTACTCAGTCCTCATTCTTCTAGTCATTTCTTCAATATCTGATACAGTTGACCACTTTCCATCTTGAATTACTTTCTCCCTTGCTTTAAGTGACACTGAACTTTTCTAGTTTCCCTCCTAACCACTCTGTCTCCCTTTGATTATTCCCCCTTTTCTCCTCTCTATGGCTCAATTCTTGGCTATCTGTTCTTTTTTTCTATATAGTCTCTCCCTGAGTATCTCCTTTAAGCCATTATTTGGAGAGGCAGGTTTAGTAGAAAAAGTGCTGCTATAGGAATATTTAGATTTGTATTATTTCATGTTATATATAATAGATGGTTATATTATATTTTATGATACATAAATGTTTCATATTAAATTATATAAAATGTAAACATTTATATGTAAATGTTATCTATATTTATGCTTATTTATATTCACATGTAAATGTTAAAGATTAAATTATTGTTATATATTACATTATACAAAAATATATTTATATTTATATTCAACTTAATAAGCATTTCTTAAGCATTTGCTATGTGCATGGCAGTGGATATACTAGGTATTCTGGGGATACCAAGGCAAAAATGAAAGAATTCCTCTTCTCCAGAAGTTTAGATTCTACAGTAATATACAAGATATATATGTATATATATTATAATGTTTCTAGATTTACAAAATGTTTCCTTCACAATAACCCTGTGAGGAAATATCAGTATTATTATCCCCACCTTATAGTTGAGGAAAAGCAAAGAACAAAGAGCTACTGAATATTAGAGCTGGGATTTTAACTCCAAAGTGAGGGTTTTCTTTCAAAGCTTAATAAAGGTAAATCACTTAATTTTTCTTTTGGCATCAGTATCCTCACCTGTAAATTTAAGCGGCAGGTTGAGATAATCATTAACGTCCCCCGTCAGCTCTAAAAGGCTATCACATATGGCTCTCAACTCCACATACCCAACTCCAAAGTCTTGACGGAACAGCAGTTTCCCATCTACGGCTATCCACATTCTATTACCGTCCAGATGTCTTGTCATTGCCTCAAAGTCGACGTGACCGAGATTGATCACCTTATCATTAAACCTGACGGCCCCCTCAATGGCACCGCCGCATCTCTCCTCCACCCCCTCCACATGTGTCCAGGCTTCTCCCCTCCCATTCCCGCGGCCACTACCCTATTCTAGGCCCTTGTTGTCTCACCTCTTCACTTCTGCAAAAGTCAAACCGGTCTCCCTGACTTGTCTCCTTTTACTTCAACCTAGTAAGAGGCAGCATGGCAGAATGGAGATGGCAATGAAAAAGGAATCAGGGAGTCCCGAGTTCAAATCTGGCCTCAAACATATACTAGCTGTGTGATCCTAGGCAAGTCATTTCACCTCTCTGTCCTTCAGTCTCCTCATTTACAGTATCAGAGAACCAGACCGGATAGCCTTGGAAGTCCCTTTTAGCTCTAAATCTAAGATGTTATGTGATGCTATGATTAAAACCCATCCTAGTATCACCACCAAAGTCCTATCGTGGCTCTGGGTTCTTAAAGCTGTTACCAGGAGAAAGCAAAGTAATAGAATTATAGAGTTAAAAGTTAGAAAGGACGTTAGTGGTCATCCAGTCTATTTCCTCCATTTTACAGATGAGGCAACTGAGGTCCAGAGAATCTAAGTTGCTTGGCTAAGGTCACATAGAGAGTATGATGTAGCAGAGTCAGGATTTGACCCCAGGTCCACCGATTCAAATCCAGCATTCTACTACTGAACTACACTAAAGGTTTTGAAAATAAGTCCAGTAAAATTCCAAAAAAAAAAAAAAATCTGACAGGCTGGCTAAGTACAGAGAGGACTCATCAATGAAAAGTAGGTCACCAGGTAATGAAATTTTGAAACCACAGCAACCTATGAAACAAACAAACAAAAAAATACAACGGAGCTCAGCCTTGATTTGCAATGTTACTTAACTGTTTCATGTATTGTCTCCCCAACTAAGCTTTAAGTTTGCTTGGGACAGGGACCACGGTTTATCAATTCATAAACATTTATTAAGTACCTACTATGTGCCAGGGAGGCAGTTAGGTGGCACAGAGGCTTCAGTAGCTCCCCTATTGCATCTAGGATCAAATACAAACCTCTGTCAGACATGTAAACCCTTCACTGGCTAGCTCCAATTTACCTTTGTGGCCTTATTATACAGCATTGCCCTTCAAACATCCTTTGGTCTAGCCAAATTTGCCTGTTTCTCTTTAAAAAACAACACTCTCTCATCTCCATGCCTATGAAGAAGCTGTTTTCCATGCTTCTAATGTACCATTCCCACGGAGCCCTTGGACTCCCTAACTTCTGGCAGCTCAGGTGACGTCTCTTACATGAATTCTTTCCTGATCCTCCCAAAGATGTTAGTAATTCCCCTAAGAAATTAACTTGTATTTATTTTGTGTGTATATATTTTGTGTATATATATATTTTGTGTGTGTGTATATATATATATATGTATACAGTTGTCTCCCCCAATAAAATAAAAATCCCTCCAGGGCAGGGCCTCTTCCATTTTTGTCTTTGTAACCCCAGGGTTTCCCATAATGATGCTATAGGAAGTTTAATAATGAATACTTATTGTTTAACTGAGTTTTAGTCTGATAGCTAAAGTGACATTAAACACCACAGGCTAATGATAGATTTAAAACTGTGGGAGACTGTCTACCTGGGTGGGAAAACTACGGCCCTGAGGCTGCAGAAATTTGGATTCAGTCAAAGAGTCAAACTTGAGGATCTAAAAGGCCATGCATGGCGTTGAATCTGCAGGTTCCCCTGAGGAAGCAGGTCTAAAAAGGTTTCATGGCTTGTGCTTATCTTACAAAACTCAATTATTTTGACAAATAATGACCAATGCTCTATTCCAGACATTTATCACTCAGTGGACTTCTCTAACATCAAGGGCCTAAATCAAATGACTAACTGTATTAATGTTTCACTTACATTATATTTTTTTCTCCCCCCTCCCCTTCCAATTTTTGGTAGATAGAAAGCAATGAACATTTAAGGAGACATTACTTTAGTCAGCCACTAGATGGCCTCAACAGAAACAATATTCCACTATTTATTGCCCTATTTCCACCAAGAAAACATTTCAAATTCTGCGAGGGAAAATAGCAAATACTATTTATTAGTCCACGGTACAGAAATATTAATTATATTTATTTTTAGTGCCGAGATTTCTGCTGAAAACTTTTCAGGGAGAAAAAGAAATGAAATTTCACTTTATTAAATATCAGTGGTAAAGATGCAAGAAGCAGATCACAGATCATTAAAATACATATACTTCCTCATTCATCTCATTTTTGTTTGATTATTTCAATCTGACAACCTCTCAGAGCACCTGTAAAGAAGTTAGCAGATTATTTACTTCCCTGAATAAGTTCTCAGTTTGTCCCATCTGGCTCAGCTCTCTTTCCATAAGAAGTCTTTCCTGATTGTCCTAGTTTTTACGGCTTTCTCCTCAAATTACCTGACATTTTAAAACTGTTTATATGTTGTATCCTATCCTTCTGGTAGATTTTTGAGGGCAAGGTCCGTTTTTAATTTTAACTTTGTATCCTAATTCATGTTTGTTGAATCATATTACTGGCATAAGATGTCATTGGTACTGAAAAAGAAACAGCAGTAGATGATGGAAGATCCAGAGAATATTGCTGTGAAAGGCAATATACTGCTTTCCTCCACTGAGAGAAGGGCGTAAAAATTAATACAAGGCTCTGTGCAGAAAGGGAGAGTTGAGGTTGGGGACAGGAATATAACTCAAGAAAACAGATGAGACCAAAGAGGTCCTGAAAAGACAAGATACGCCATAATGAGCGAGCTGGCCTTCAGGCTCGCTAGACATACTAAGTAACCAAGGAAGTCATAACTCAGTAAGCCTTCAGTTGCTCCTTGTCTGCACTGTAGCAGACATGAAAGCATGGCTCTTTTGACAACTAAGTTAATCAAAACTCTGCCTCCTCCCTCTCCTTCCCCCAAACCCAGGACACAATAAAAACTGGACCAAGAAACAATCTGAGGACATTCACCCATAAATGAGGGGACTATATTGTTGTTTGCCCTTCATTTTTGAAGATCAGTGACATCAAGGGGATGGCAACTTGCACAAGAACCGTATGTAAGTGAAGCAGAATTGCACAAAGTTGTCAGCTTCACTCTCTCCTGCAAAGTCATCAAAGATTAGCGGCAAAACAAAAGTCAAGACAACTGGTGATGACTGGGATGCAGTAGATGACTTTGGATTATTTGATGTCTGACCAAGCTCAAAGCGCTTCACAAATTCTACTTCAGTCTGACATCATGGACACTGGAACAAATTCAATAGTGCAAAATTCAATAGTATCAAATGGAAGTCAGAGCTCCCAGAGGCGTTCCAAGCCACATACACTGTCGACTTCCCCTCTTGCAAGGAGAAAAGCAAACAATACCCAAAAGCATCAATTCCTAATCACCAATTTCCTCCTAACCCCTTGTATTCTGGCTCCCACATATACCATCCTACTTGAAATTACTCTATTACATGAAACCAATGGCATTCTACATGGCAAATCCTATGGCCTCTTCTTCATCCTCATCTTCCATGACTTCTGCATTTGATACCCTTGACCACCCCAAAGGGGCAGATAAAAAATCTGGCCTTGAACCCTGAAAGGCCTATTTAAAGTCCTACCTCTGATATGTATTGGCTTTGTGATCCCGGGCAAGTCACTTGACATGTTATTGCCGTAGGCAACTCTCTAAAGACTAAATTTCACAGAAGCTGCTGCATGAGGTAGAGTTTCTCCACCAAGGTGTTTCCTGTACTAATATAATCCCTGGGTCAGACCTTATTTCCCTAATAGATTTGGGCTCTTATATTAAAGGGAACTGGTTCTGCCCAGAGGGAAACAGTTTTTTTGTGTCAACAGGTACCATTAGAAAATAAATCATCCAAAGAATGATTGATGAAAAAGAGATTAGCAGTGGTTGAAGACTCCCACTAAGCTATTTATCAGTAAGACAGCTATTTATCAACTTTTACTATAACAAAGAGCTTTGTTGTCATCTGTGGGCATATACCCAGGTGTCTGGCATTCAAAGACCTTCATAATCTGTCTCCTCACGGCCCCCCCTCCACTTTATACCTTGCACTCTCTCCATATACTCCAGTCTAGTGACACTGACCCCCTGCTATTCCTCAAACAAGACATTCCATCTCCAGACTCCTGGCATTTTAAGTCAGCTCATGTCAGAAATCTCTGCCTCTTACCTTCCCAACATCAAACAGCGGCTGAAATCCTACATTTTACAGGGAGTTTTCCCCATTTCCCCTTAGTGCCAGTGCCTTCCCTTTGTTGATTATCTTCAATTTATCTTGTATATAGCTTGTTTGTACACAGTTGTTTATATACAGTTTCTCATTTTAGAATGTGAGCTCTTGAGAACAAGAACTATATTTCTGTCTTTCTTTGAATTCCCAGTACTTAGTACAGTGCCTGGAACATAAGAGGTGTTTAATAAATATTTATTGACTGACTGATTGCAAAATTGCTTTTTTTAAAAAAACAACTGCACTTAGATATCATTAGTTTTCTATGTGCTATATTTTTATGCATTTAAAAACATAATTCTGAGAAAAGTTCTGTAGGCCCCATCAAAGGAGTCCATAATACACAGAAAAATTAAGGACCCCTGCTCTAGTCTTCTCTTCACTCCTATAGCTTCAATTCTCATTTCTCTTTACATCACTCTTAAATCTCTAGCTCTAACTCTGATCTCCCTCCAAAGCTCCAGGTACATCTCCACCTACTATCAACACACATGCACCTCAATGTTCCATCAAACTCAATGTGTCCAAAGTCAAGTTTATCTTTCCCCCTGATTCCATTTCTCCTTCTCCTTAACTACTTCTGCCAGTAACATCATCATTCATCTAGTCTCCTTAATTTAAAACCTTGAGGTTAACTTTGATTCTTTACCTCTTGTAGCCAATTAGTCACCAGGTCCTATAGATCAACCTTTCTAACAAAAGGAAGGAAGGGCAGAAAGATCACCAGTCTTGCAATTAAAAGATATGATTTTAAGTTTATTTCTCAGGGTCTCAGTTTTCTCATATTAAAAAAAAAAGGCTTAGATTAGATAGTTTCCAAAGTACCTACTCTAAGCGTCTATGATTTCTCTCTCCTGCTTCCTTTCCCTCCTCTCCATTCAAACTGCTACCCTCTTAGTACAGACATTCATTATTAGCTCCTTGGATTATCAGAATAAACTCCTCACTTCTCTTACCCCTTCTACTGAGCCTCCCCTTTTACCCCAAACACCACCACAATTCATTCTTCATACAGCTGCTTGACTAACCCTTAAGCAGAGAATGGGTTATATCACTCCTCCACTTAACATTTTTCAGGGATCCCTCTAGCATACCTTAGATCAGATTTCAAACTACCTTACTAGACTTTTCTCAAATCACTCCTCTCTATGTATGTGTTCTTTTATTCCAGGGAAATCAGATTAATTTCAATGCTGAGAAGAAGCCTCATCTCTGGGTTTCTGCTCCCGCTGTTCTCTATGAAGCAGTACATAGCGCTGGATCTTCATAGTGATCATCCCCCACACCCTCTTCACCTCCAACTCACAAAATCTCTCTTCATCAAGACACAGCTCAAGTACCACTGCTACTGCCCTCCATCCCTCCCAAACTGTCTTGTATTTAACTATTTTGTATATATTTGAATTTATTAACTTTATATTTATGCTCCATATATTTTTATATATTTTTTCCCCTCTAGAATGTAATGTCCTCGCAAGTTGGAATTGTTTCATTATTTATATTTGTAACTCTACTTCTTAGCACAGTACCTGGGACAAATAATGCTTAATAAAATGCTCATTAATTGATTATAATAAAGAAGGCCTGGGTTTGAATCTTGCCTTAAACACTTAATAGCAAGTCACTTCAACTCAATCTCAATTTTTTCATCTGTCAAATGGAGTTAATAATAGCACCTATTTCAAAGAGTATTAAGATCAAATGAGATAATGTATATAAAGTACTTTGTAGCTATTATTATCAATCAAGCAAATACACGTTTATTAAGCACTTACTATATTCAGGCACTATGCTCAGTACCAGGGACACAAAGAAAATTAATCCTTGCAATAAAGGAGCATATATACTAATGAGAGAAAACATGTAAACAGTTAAGTAGATGCCTGATGACTTGATAAGAAAGAAAGCATTAACAACATATAAACTGAGCCTTAAAGGAAGTCAGAAATTGTAAAATGTGGAAATGAGAAGAAAGTCCATTCCAGCTATGTCAGACAACCTGTGCAATGGCACAGACATGGCACATTTCCCTCCTCTGAAAATGTCCAAAGTCTTTTCCTTGATGTCAGGTCATATTATAAGACATTTTCATTTTGGCCTTCCATAATTATCAAAGAGGAACTGTGCTAATGGGAAGATTTTCAACTCTGACTTTGGACCCAAAGTCCCATAATAAAAAAGGTGACTTTTTGTCCTAATCCTTCAAAAACAGAAAATGAGCAAATAAATATTCCTTTGCAAATCAATTAAAGTGTCTCCTCCTCTAGGAGACTTTGGCAATCTTCCCTCTACTTTATATTTATCTTGATCTATATATCTTGTCACTTATGTTAGAAAGGAAGTTGCTTGAGGAAGAGGACCATTTTTGCTTTTTTTTTTGGCACCCTCAAAGCATAGCAGTTTTGTACAACACACAAAGTTGAATAAATACTTGTTGATTGACACAGTGCAATCTTAAGCAAACAATCAAAAGAAATACAACATGGAATATCTATTAAATGAAAATTTAGGCAGATACAAAATATACAACGTTAATTAAATGTTCTGTAAGATCACTGGTCCAGCTGAAAGGGACTCTAGAGGTTATTCAAGACAACTCCATCATTATGCAGATTCAGCCCAGAGAGCTTAAATGACTAAACTAAAGTCATATTGGTAGTAAACAAAAGTCAGAATTCAAACTCTGGTCTTAGGGATAGAGCAGAATGATGACTAAGTGAATGAAAATTCTTAATAAAAAGTAGAATTTCTACAAACTTAATGATTTTTAAAAATATTTCCAAGGCACTAGGCCCAAAGCGCTATAAAACTGCACATACCCTTTGATCTAGCAATATCACTACTTACTAGATCCACATCCCAAAGAGGTCATAAAAAAAGGGAAAAGATCCACATGTAAAAAATATTTACAGCAGTGTTTTGTGGTGGCAAAAAATTGGAAATTGAGGGGATGCCCATCAATTGGGAAGTAGCTGAACAAGTTGTGGTATATGAATGCAATAAAATACTATTCTGCTAAAAGAAATGATGAGCAGGTAGGCTTCAGAAAAACCAGGAAAGTCTTACATGAACTGATGCTGAGTGAAGTGAGCAGAGCCAGGAGATCACTGTACATAATAACAGCCACATTGTGCAATGACCAACTATAACAGACTTAGCTCTTCTCAGCAATACAGTGGTCTAAGGCAATTCCAAAAGACTCATGATGGAAAATGCTGTCCACATCCAGAGAAAGAACTATAGCATCTGAATGCAGATCGAAGCATACTATTTTTTCTCTTTTGTTCTTTCTCATGGTTTTTTCCTTTTGTTCTGATTCTTCTTTCACAACATGACTAATGTGGAAATATGTTTAATATAATTGCACATGTATAGCCTAAATCAAATTGCTTGCCATCTTGGGCAGAAGTGAGGGGATAAAGGGAGGAATAAAAAAATTTGGAACTCAAAATCTTATAGAAATGAATGCTGAAAACTCTCTTTACATGTAATTGGAAAAAAAGAACTCAAGTGGGAGAAAAAATACTAGATTATTAAAAAAAAAGAAAAGATCAAAGGAGATTCTCCCATCTCCTATAGTACATTTTCCCTTGTTCCTGCCTTTAAAAAAAATAAAACTACCAGAAAAGACATGAAACTAATCCTTTATTTGATGTGTTTGCCTTTACTAAAGTTTTCACTAAAACAAAGACACCAGAAATTTCAAAAACTATTAACAGCCTATTTTGTAGCTATGCCTTTGATCAAGATTCCAATATTTTTGTGGACATTAAAATAAACCAATAAAATGTATAACGGAACAAAAAACATTTCCATAGCTAGATTAAAATGTGTCTTACCTGATCAACAGTGAACACTTTAATCCTTTCACTTCCTAACCATTTTTGAAATTCTTTCCTCCAATTAATCACCAAGCTTCCAGGGGTAACAATGAGTGTCTTTCTTATTACCGGCTTGCCTCCATAGAGTCCCTGACGCAGGAGCGTCCAGATGAGTGAAATGCATTGCAGTGTTTTCCCCAAACCCATTTCATCAGCAAGAATAGCACCAAATCTGCCATTCATTCTGTAAGATAAAACTACCTTTATTCTTGGTAGGAAAAAAATCAGATAACATGAAAAATACAAAAACTTTATACAATAAAAAGCAAAAATAAGTGACTTCTTTCTCCTATCCTGCAAAAATGAACTATTCAATTCAAGGAACATTTGAAGTATTCTGAGTAGAGAAAGGGCATAAATACATTTACCTATAGGGAAAATAATTCTTATCATGTTGTGAAAATTTGTTTGGAGGGGGGATGGAATGAAAAAGGGAAGACCTGTTGGGAAGTTGTTGCAACAGTTCACACCAATGGCAATGAGGAGAGTAGATGATGGAAATGAAGGTGAGAAAAGAAGGGAGAGATATTTCAGAAGTAGATATGAAAGTACATATGAAAGATGGCAGAGAAGGGTATAAGTATCACTGAAGTTTTAAACATGGGAAGGAGGATGAATAGTCTTAACTACTAATAGAAATACTAAAGTAAAAGGAGGCACAGATTTAAGAGAAAGTTCAGTTTTGAACATGTTGAGGTTGAGATGCTAAGGGCATATCTAGATAGACATGTCTAAAGGCAGTTGGAAAAGCAGGTCTGAAACTTGAGACAGAGGTCAAGACTAGGGGACTTGGAAACCATCTGCAAAGAGGTGAGAATTGAAAGCACAGAAATACACAAACTTGTCAAAGAGAAAACACAGAAAGACAAAGAAAAAATAATCAAAGACAGAATCTAAGGGAATATTCTCCCTGAGTAAAAAGACAAGAAGCAATTGAATGGGACAAAGAAAGAGAATAAATACCTCAAAATACTATTGAGAAGATTATAGTTGATCTTGTATCATTTTCTTATTGATCCTATTTACAATTAATTGATTTTGTCCTGTAACTGCTTAAGTCATGGTTCTTTGTCTCTGAACTTAGTTCAGAGCAGCTGGTCTGTAATGGGTTAAGCTTAAAAATCCAGCATTCTTGCCTCAATGAATTTTGCCAACCTTGGGGAATGTGTGTGAAGAGAAAGTGAGTTTGGGCCTGATACCTTTATTCTGCTAAGTTATCCTTCAAGGACACGTGATTTTCTTACAAAAGTCTGGGCCAATATCTCGTCACTGGGACTAAAAAAACAAGCACTTCTTAGTCTCATAAGAGAAGAGGGGTTGTTGCTAGCTCCCATGACCAAAGTTTTAACCAGTCATGTTGTTCCCTGCATTTCAGCTCTGTAGCCAATCATGTTTCCCTTAATTCCATGATTCCAATACCTATCCTGTTTTGTTCTCTGTTCTATACTCCTCAGAACCTATGGAACTGTCCTTTTGTTTGGGGTCTTTGGCATAAATAGAGGCATTTATTGATAGGTAATATACCCCTGCTAATAAATGTTAATCTTGCTTGCAGATATGCTTAATTCAGTTTAACTTTTTGTTAAAATCTAAGACAGTACACAGGAAAATAATGCTAACAGACCATATTTGGTAGGGAATATATGGAGTAGTTTTTCTATTAGTGATGATGAATTTGTTATCATCAGTTGAAAGAAAACAGCTACTAACATTTTGCTTTGGTTATATAAGGATTTCCCAGCACACATGCTTGTTTTCACCTAGACAAATTATAAAATCTTCTAGAACAGCAGTTCTCAACCCATCAGTTACGTTCAATTTAAATACGTCCTGCATATCAGATATTTACATTACTATTCATAACAGTAGCAAAATTACAGTAGCAATGAAAATAATTTTATGATTGGGGGGTTACCACAACATGAGGACCTGTATTAAAGGGTCGCAACACTAGGAAGGTTGAGAACCACTGTTCTAGAATGTCTCCTATCTGATCATATTCATTACAGATCAACACCTAAAGCAATACTACAATCTTAAATCACAGATCTGAATTTAAATATATTTAACACTGTATGTACTGTAATTGAAATAATCAGTTCATTCTAATTTTGTTGCTTGAGTTTTAAGTACTTTAACTCTCTGCTTTATCAGTGTAGCAGTTTTAGCAATTTAAAGATCAGACATCAAAAGAAAAATAGAGGTTCACTGAGTTGACTCACCATAGGTAACTGGAGCCCAATACAAGAGCTCACATTGTGCTCTAGAATAAAAGTAAGATGGCTGTAGAATAAAAAATACCTGATCTCCCACAACTACTCTAATGTAGTAAAAGCCTGTAATATTGCAAATAACTATTAACATTCTTGGAACTTCATATGGGCAAAACCCTACATGAGCAAGAAACTAAAAAATGGTCCAGGTTATAGGAGTCAAATCTAAATATCCAGTAGCAATATTATTACCATCACCTTCATTGCCCAACTGGGTGCACACTTCTAGAGTCCTCTAGACTTTTCCCATCATTCCTCTATATCAGGTACCTTCTCCACACTTTTTCAGCTTCCTTTTGCCTTTTGCTCCCCACTCCCATTAGAGTGTAAGCTTCATGAGAGCATAGACTGTCATTCTTTTTCTGACATTCCCAGCACTTCAGGTAGTGTCCAGCAATAGTAAAGCTTAACGAATGTTTACTGACTGATTGCTTAACATTGCAAGTTTATGGAACTTTGTATATTTTTCAAAGTCCTTTCACATATATGATATTACAAATTTCAAGTAATTTTTCAATATATTAACTAAAGATTTAAGGAAATGACAAAAAAATTAATTTGTGTTTAGATATAATATTCTAATACTTGGCAACATATTGTTAAGTTACTATTTAATGGTGCAGTAATTTTGGATGATAATAAGACTGATCTAAATAATGTGAGGATGTTTTGGAAGCATTATAATTATGAACCATAAATATAACAATGTTTGGGGGGGTTGCCTATAAAAGGCAAAGAAATAGGTTACAACTTCAAAGTCAATACTATATGCAACTTGGAAAACTGATGCAAACAAATGGTTCACTTTGCTTGGAAATAAATTGGGCAAATAAAATAAAATTTAGTTAAGTCCCTTTTTAAATGTAAAATGTTTCATAAACATAAAGAATTATTAACTACAAATTTTTGTTTTGATGGGTTTTGACACAAACTCATCTCAACTGCTCCATGGTCTTTTTTTTTTTTCAAGTAGTAACAGAAGTGGTTACCTTATTTGTCATTCTTTTTACAGCTGCTACGTATGCCTTTTGGGAGGCCCACTGATTTAAAGAAGTCTATACTCCCCCTCCTTCTTCAAAACCAAATTTAAAAAACAAGGCTTATTATTCTGGCAAACAGAAGGTTGTCCTATCCACTTTCATGACTTTTAATTTGTAGACTGAGGCAATAGAAGTGGGAAGGAATTATGGTTCTACCATGGCCTAGCAGAGACCATGGTGAAAACTGGGAAGAGGCATATATATGCCATCATGGCTAGTCACTGGAAAGCTGTCATCATTACAAAAGCCTAGTGGTTCTCAAGCGTCGTCTGGGGATCCCTGGGTGAGAAAGGGGAAGGGTTTTCCTAGACCCTTTCATGGTGTCTGTGAGGTCAAAGTTTTTCATAATAATACTAAGTTGTTTTCATTTCTAATCTGGTAAATATTGATAGATAAAACCCATATAAAGAAATGCCTTTGGGAGTTAAGGGAATCAGTCATTTTTAAGGGCATAAATGGGCCCCAAGACAAAGAGTTTGAGAATTACTCCTACAGCCTATGGAACATATGCAAAATGTCTAAAAGTAAGGTTGTCAATAAATTGCACATCACATTCTCTTGAGTAAAAAGACTAATTCATTCCTATTCCCATTAAAATACAAAGTTTTCCTCTGCACACCTAAAATTCTTCCTGTAACTTTACAAGTAAAATTCATAGCAGGCTAGATGAAACAAAGAGAACTTATTTTCCTACCTCATTCCCATCACACATTCATAGAGAAACACAATTCCTTCTTTTTGGTGCGGCCGAAGATGACGTACAAGGTAGGGATCTACAACTACATCCACAAGCGGTAAACAGGTCTTATTGAATATCCACTGATGACTCTTATCTGGTCGTGGCATAACTAAGGAATCTTAAAATGAATTATTAAAACACAGATGTAAATGTGTTTTCATTTTAATTATAAGCGATTACATTTGCCATCAATTGTACCGTTATAAAAATACTATTATTAGCAATAGTAATTATTATTAAACTTCTGTTGTTGTTGCTGTTCAGTCATTCAGGCATGTCCGACTCTATGTGACCCCATGGACAAAGTCCAGGTTTTCTTGGCAAAGATACTGGAATAGTTTGCCAGTTCCTTCTTTAGTGCGTCCCCTTTTTAAAGATGAGGAACTGAGGTAAACAGAGTTAAGTGACTTGTCCAGAGTCAGACAGCTAGAAAGTGTCTGAGGCCAGATTTGAGCTAAGATCTTTCTGACTCTGGGCCTAATGCTCTATCCACTCTGCTACTCAGGTGTGTCTATTAAACCTAAGTAATATTGGGAATGTATTATTTAAACTTCAAAGTTTACAAGGAACTTTAAAAATATTATTTCATTTTGTCCTCATGTGAGGACAGGTTCTGTGTGAGATAGGTTCTATTATTATCCCCACTTTACCTATCAGGAAACTGAGACTGCACATAGCTTAGTGACTGACTTGCCCAGGGTTTCACAGTGAATAAATATACAAGGCCACACATATTTGAACTCAGGTATTTCAATGGTGCTAAGTTAGAGAACAAAATTTTAAAAAAGAAAAAAAACTCTGATGCTTGCTATCCCCCAAGCAAGTCCTGCCCAAATGTCTCATTTCAGTACGGCAGATTCAATGAACAGGACCTGCCTAGTTGGAAGGAATTCAAGTATGCATGCAGCTAGCAACAAATAGCTGTTCAAAGGCCAGGCATGGTTAAGTTTGAAGAGGCTTATTGCCATATAGTTGGCAGAAATAAAGAGGTCATAAGAGCAACAAAAGTATGTGATAAAAACATAATTTTCAGTAATATGAAAAATTAAGTGAGCTCCAGAAAGAAATTTTATCCAGTTTTAAATTCTGTGAGGGTGTGAAATCAAGATTAAACAGGTCAGCTACACTGCAGATGATAAAGGAGATTCAATTCAACATATCTTTCCTAAGTGTCCACTGTGTGCTAGGCATTATGCTAAGCACCAGAGAGACAAAGGCAAACAGCAAAAAGGTAACCAGTACCCTCCAAGAGCAACCAACTAGATGCCTAATAAACCGAGAATTTACTGCATATACGTATTGTATGAATCATATGTGTCAGGTAAAGACTGGGAATTAAAGAAAAAGGAGGAAGGGAACAATAAAACAGGAGGAAAAGAATCAAAATTTAATGTCATGTAAACTTCAGTGAGGGACACTTTCCAGATCACATGAGGGGATTTTTACAAAGCCAGGACTATGTTGTCTAACATTAAAAGAAAAAATTTACTGTACCTTAGACTGGCTAAGTCATTAGCAGTGCCTCTGAACAAGCTGGGGTTCTGATGTATCACATATCAAGTAATAAGGGAATAGTGGGCCTTCAGTGACAGTCCATTTATATTTACTACAATAAACAGGCAACTATGCAGCTAAGTCGATAGAGAGTCGGGCCTGATAGGAAGACAAGACTTTAAATTCAGGTTCAGATACTTACTAGTTGTGTGACCCTAGACAAGTCACTTTAAACTCTGCCTCAGTTTCCTCAACTGTAAAAAGGGGGGTAATAACAACACCTATCCCACAAGGTTATTGTGAGGATCAAATGAGGTATCCGTAAAGCTCTTAGCAGTGTACCTGGCACTGCTTCTTCCCTTCCCTTCCCTGCATGACTGCTCTGTTTAAAAAAACAAAAATAAATTTGTGTATGTAGTGTGTGTGCGCGCACATATATATATATATATATATATATATACACACACACACACACACACACATCTATACATTTATACACATAAATATACACGTATATTTATGTATGTATATATGTATGTATGTATCCTAGAAAATATGGTAGCATACAAGTACAGATACCCAAAAGGAACAGAACACTAACAAAATTTCAAAGGGAAATGATTATGCTAACATTAAACCATAGTGTTCTCTGGAATATATCATACTTCTTCTTCTTTAGGTAACAATCTTTTAACCACATTTATAAAGGAGATTATCACTGAGATATTTTAAGTATATAAGGCAACTTTCATGGTTAGTCTTTTAGGAGGTGACTGTTGCAGTAGCTGAATTGGCCAGGAAAAAAAAAAGAGACTATTTCTTCACTCTCCTTAGCGAGTCCTCCAGAAACACAGCTAAAAACCCAATGCCAGATGGCACTAAAGGAGATGCTTTTATAGCTCCACTGAAAGAGGTTTGGCAGGAACCTCTTCCCAGGTGAGCAACACAGCAAAGCCACACAGGTTCATCTGCCTGCTGTACCTAGTGTAACACAGGACCTGTGACTTCAATTGTGGTGTCAATAAAAGACAGATACGAGTGGCAAAAATGACATAAAAACAGAGCAGCACGTACAGGAGATCTTTTGCTTATAAATCCTGTTTATGATGACTGACTCCTGTTGTTGAGAACCAAATAACCAAGCTATAAAAAAATCTGGTAAACATTGCCTAGTCCTTCCAATGTAGTACTTAGGGCTCTAGTCCCAGTCATGCCACTGACTATTAGCTGTACATCCTTGAAGTAAGTAATATAACTTTTTTTGCTCCTCAGTTTCTCATCTATATAATGAGGAGACTGGATTACGTGACCCTAAGTCCCTTTCAGTTCTAAAAATTCTATGATTTTGTGCTTGCAATGGGAAAAAAGACTCAGCAAATGTATCACATAGGTTCTTTGCATTTCTATTGTCAAGACAAATGATCTATTTGCTTATTATAGGTGCAACCTTCATTAAGTTTAGTAGTGCTTTAGAATAATATTTGAAATTGTAAATATATTTGCGGTTCAGATCCTTGTATCTCACCAGGAATCAACTTGGAATCAAGAGGTTGCAAGGCCTAGTGGACAGGAAGCAGGAGTTGGAGTCAGGCATGTGCTGCCTCTGCAACCCCTGGACAAATTTCTTGACCTCTTAGTGACCCACACTACTCACTAAGGCCATAAGTTTTGGAAGAGTTGCTGATTTATATTGGTAGGAGGAATTTTCTGAATGCAGCTTACCAAATCAATGAAATCACAGGTTTGAACAAAAAAGAAATTCTCTTGTAATAAAGGCATAGGGGCTTCACAATAGAAGTATAAATTTTGTTCAGTCACTTTTCAGTGTCTGTGACCCCATTTGGGGTTTTCTTGATAAAAATACTGAAACGATGTACTAGTTCCTTCTCCAGCTGATTTTACAGAACAGGAAACTGAGCCAAACAAAGTTAAATGACTTCTCTGGGGGGTATATAGCTAGTAAATGAGAAGAATAAATCGAATCATAAAATTATAGGTCTAAAGCTGAAAGGATGTCATTAACCATCTAATCCAAGTCCCTCATTTTACAGATGAGGAAACTGAGGCCCAGGGAGGTTGTGACGTGGTCAAGGTTGCACAGGTACCATCAGATATAGCATTTGAACCCAGGTCCTCTGACTACAAAGCCAGGGCTCATTTCATTGTATCCTGTCTCCTGAATTATTCATTTTCTTCCCTACTAAATATAATAGCAGCCATTCAGGTTTACTTGCACTGGAGCCCATATATACATTCCTAATTTATCTACAGGTCTTTACTGAATTCACAAGTCTATATTCCAAATACACATACATGTATATCTACAAATGTGTACATATATGTGTGTATACACACATACCCAGATACATAAATCATATGTACACACACACACATTCCAATATAAATATCTATATGGGCCTCCTTATTTGATTATGATTCTTTCCAAAAAGTACTATAAGATCTTAGGTAATGCTATACAGAACATTTTTTTTTAACTGAGAAAGCAACTTTACAAAGAAAAGAATCAAATGAAAATTAAATTTTGACAATTCCCATGGCTCCATATATCTCTCCAATTTTTAATATATGTTTTAGCATTACTGTAATCAGAATGTACACATAATGTTTTGGATTCTGCCCTTTATCCATTTGATATTACTTAATTATACATTTCCAAGTCAGACACTCGATACCACTGAAGGTAAAATAGCATTCTACTACATCATCCTTGAGCATTCCCTTGAGGTTGGGCATTTGGATCTTTTTTCAGATTTCCAATTATAATAATATGCTATGAACAAACATCTTTGTACATATTACTTGCTTTTTATTTGGTATTTTTTCTCTTTGAACTTTTCAAAACCTCAAATACACACAGAATGTTTACAAATAAAAGCAGATTTAAACACAAAACAAATTATTTTTTAAATCCCTTACTTTGTGCATATGGATCATGACGAGGTTTGAAATTTGTGAAATCATCTACGTTCTTTTCCTTTGTGTTAGATTTGCAGATACTTTTGACCGGATTAGAGAAAGGCTTATGAGTAATTTGTGAAGTTGTGAGGCAGGGGCTCCCTATGCTAGACTGAAAACATCGCCCACTGCTGTAATCATCTGAAGAAATTATACCCATGACTTCTATCTCTTTTCCACCAATCACTGTTGTTTCGCCCTCCTTTAAACTGTCCAAATCTTTCCATTTATATCCAATGCCTAAAAAGGAAAAAGAGAAAAAGAGATTTAGTGACACTGAACAGTGGAACAATCTAATTAGTGACCAATCACCCAGAATTCAACAGCTGGCAATGAAAACAACTATTTTGAATTTCAATAACTTTTCATGACTAACAAGAAAGTATACAAGATCTGTCCTTTTGATTAAAAACCTAAATTAAACTAGGCAATCCATACGGATAAAATTAAGTAAACTTTATTTAGGAGAAAAAATACCTTAACCAGAACTGACCCAAACCACTGACTGTAGAATTATTCTTTCTTAAGAACTAAGTAAGGAAGAGTGAAAACATGTGGCAGAGAAAATCTGTAATAGTCATTGAATTCCAGTAGAACAACTGGTGAGCCACCACCACCAAAGCAACTGGTCATCCACAAATGAAGAAACTGAAGTTGAAAGGTAGGGTGCAGTAATGACAATGAAAACAACCAGTGATGGTAACTGTTACCAAGACAAAGGTTTTGTACCAGCCTAAAAAAGACAGCAGAAGTCTCGCACTGTGCTATGTGCTAAGGACAAAAAGACAGTGGGAAAACTCCCTGCTATCAAGCATACATCCTAACATAAGTGTTTACAAGAGCTTAAAAAGGTCAAGGTCTACTGCATCTGGGGCCATCATCAGTGGTCTAGACCTATGTCTTCCCACTGGACCCCACTGGCTCCAGAGAAGAGAGTGAGATTGATGACTTTGCACAGCTTCCAATCCATCTGCAAGTAAAGACATCACCCTCCTGATGTCATTGGTCCTCTTTGAGAACAAAGGATGAACAACAACAACCTTGGGAGTAAAAGAGATACTATTAGCTAAATTAGAGAATAGGAAAGACTTTGTGGAGAAAGAGGCACTAGAGCTGAGCCATGAAGAGATGCACAGAGGCAGGGATGAGATGCATTCCAGGCAGGAGGAACAGTCAAGGGAAAGGCACAGAACTGGGAAATAGGTACCTTCCTCCTTTTTATAGACTTCTAGTTGCTTACTCTGATATGATAGATAATTCTCTACCCCATCCTTCCTCTCCTTCTCCCTCCTGGTGCATTCATCTTTTAAGATCATCTAAAACATAACAGAAGCACTTCCAAACTGTCTAATTAGATTTCCTCTATGACCCTTGAGAACGAGATGGTTCTGACAATAGACCTTGTATTATCTTCCCATATTAGAATGTAAACTGGTTGTCATTGCTTCTTCCCTTATGACTGCTTGCCCATGTTTGCCTTTTTATAGTTCTAAGTCCTCTAGTTATATTTTAAAGTTTCTATACAATTCCAGTTTTTTCATCAATAATGCTTAGACAGCCTCTATTTCATTAAAAATCTGGTTTTTCCTCCTGTAGGATTATACTCAGTTTTTCTAGACAAGTTACTTTTGGTAGTAAGCCTATAATTGTTGCCTTCTGCAATATTGTATTCTAAGTGCTCAATTTCTTTATATCAGTGGCTCCTAATCTTGTGGAATCCTGACTGAGGCTCTTCAGTACTTTAATTCTTTCCTTCTGCATGTTTGCATTATTTTTTTTTTGATCTACAAACTCTGGATTTTGACTAAAATATTCCTGGGAGTTTTTATTTTGGAGTTCTTCCTGGAGATGTCCAATGAGTTAGTTCTCTTTTCATGTTGCCTCTGGTTCTAAGAGATCTAGACAGTTTTCTTTTATGATTTCTTGAAATATGATATCTTAAAATGATAAAAAAAGAAAGGATAAGAGACTATTATTGGACTCTGAATGAGGGAAAGAGAAGACAGATAGAGGAAAAGTAAGAATACAAAAGAATAGGTTAGAGAGAAATACACAATTAACAATCATAAGTGCAAATGTGACAAATTCATCCATAAAATGGACTAGAGGGTAGAATCCAATGATCTATTGCTTAAAATATATTGTTCCTTACAGGGGAAGCTAGTTGTTAATGGAGAGAGTGCCAGACAAGGAGTCAGGAAGACCCTAGGCAAGTCATTAATCTGTTTGCCTCAGTTTCCTCATTTGTAAAATCAAGATAATAACAGCATCTAGCTCCCAAAGTTGTTGTGAGGATGAAACAAGATTAATTATGAAGGACTTGGTGCTTGGCACATAGTAGGTGCAATAAATATTTGTTATTATTATTCATATTTACTATAGGAAATATATTGAAACAGAAATATGTACAAGGGTCCAAATAAGGGCCTGGAGAGAAATGTAATATCCTTTAGCTGAAGTAAAAAAGGGCAGTAATACCTAAAATGATATCAGACAAAAAAACATACTTAACTAAAAGAGATAAACAGGAAGACTACTCTTTTTTTGCTGAAAGGAACTATAGACAAAGAAAAACAAAAATTTTAAACATATGCATCAAATGGAATAGTGTCTACATATTTAATGGAGAAGCTAAATGAGTTACAGGGAGAAATGGACAACAAAAATATAATAGTAGAGGACCTCAAATTATTCCTCTCAGATTTAGAAAACCTAAACAAAAAAATAGACAAAAAAGAAATTAAGTTCCTTGAATAGAATTCAAGAAAACTTAGAAAAGATAGAGGAAATTAGTATAAATCTATCATGTTGAAATGATCTCAAAAGAATGGATGGGTAAGAAAAAGAGATACAGGAAAAAAGGGGAAGAGAGAGGAAGAGTGGAAAAAAAATTACCTCATGCAAAAGAAGCAGGCAAGGAAGAGTTTTTGCAAAGAACAGGAGAACTGGAGAGAGAGGTAACAGGCAACTTTTGAACCTCACTCTCATCTGAACAGGTTCAAGGAAGGAAGAGTACATATATGTACACAGCTGAGTACAGAAATTTTCTATCGGAAAATAGATGGGGAAGAGACTAAGAAAGGAAAGGGGAATGATATGAGAGAGGGTACACAAAAAGAGTCAGTGGTCAGAAGCAAAATAGACTTTTGAGGAGTTGAGAAGGTTAAAAAAAAGGGATAACTAGAAGAAAACAGGATGGAAGGAAATACACAGTAAGCAATCATAACTGTAAATGTAAATGGAATGAACTCATCTATAAAATGGAAGAGAATAGTAGCAAGGATTAGAAACTAGAATCCATAATATGTTGCTTACAAAAGACACAAACAAGTTTAAAATAAAGGGCAGAAACAGAATCTATTATGCTTCAACTAAAGCAAAAAAAAAATCAATGATCATGACCTCAGTCAAAACAAAAGCAAAAATAGGTGTGATTAAAAGGGATAATAAGAAAACGACATTTTGCTAAGAGGTATCATAGATGACAAATTAATATCAACAGTGAACAAATATGTAGCAAATGGCATCAAAGACAAATTCTTGAAGGAAAATTAAATGACTTTTACAGGAAGAAATAGACAATAAAACATGTTAGTGTGGGTACCTCAATTAACCCTTCTCAGACCAACACAAATCTAATTATAAAATAAATAAAAAAGAAGTTAAGGAGAATTTCAGAAAAGGTAGACATATGAGAGCCTTAGAGAATACTGAATGGGAATAAAATGGTTTATACCTATTCTCAGCTGTGCATGGCATCTTCACAAAAACTGACCATTTACTAGGGCATAAACACTTCACGATCAAATGCAGAAAGGCAGAAATATTAAACATACCCCTGTTGGGTCATAATGCAGTATACATTAAATTCAATAAACAGCCTTGGAAGTACAAATAAAAATTAATTGGAAACTAAATAGTCTAGTCCTAAAGAATGAGTGGATCAAAATATAATTCATAGAAACAACCAAGAACTTCATTAAAGACAAGGACAACAACGAGACAACATTCCAAAATTTGTGCAGTACTCACCTGAAATATCATTGTAGAGATAACAGAATAATATGAAACAACAAAAGAATGATTTAAATCAGTATGCTAAACAACTATTTAACTACAGTCAAGCCCTTTCCTTTGCCTGGCAAGTCTTCTATTGATCTCTCAGTCTATTCTCAATGATGTCTGTCTGTCTGTCTGTCTGTCTACCTCTCTCTCTCTCTCTCTCTTTCTCTGTCTCTCTCTCTCTCTCTTTCTCCCCCTCTCCCTCTCTCTGTCTCTCTGTCTCTCTCTCTTTCTCCCTCTCTGCTCTGTCTCTCTCCCTCTCTGTCTCTCTCTGTCTCTCTTCCTCTCTCTGCTCTGTCTCTCTCTCTCTCTGTCTCTCTCTGTGTCTCATGAATTATCTTCTCCTGTCTATAAACATATTTATTAATCACACACACACACACACACACACACACACGATTTCACTTCATGCTATCAAGGAACTTATCTACTCTTTCAAGAAGTCTGGCAGTGAATGAAACAACAAACTCTATGACCACTGCCTGCACATCCTCTCCGCCTGGCCACACCTCCATCCTTTCCAATTAGACACTTATCTGAAAATTCCTCTTTTCAGTAACCAGTTACCTCCTAACCACAAATGGATTTCAGTCAGTCTTCATTCTCCTTTATTTTTCTGTATCATAACACTCTTATCAAATCACTCTTTCTCTAAACTCTTTCCTCCTACATTCTCCTTGTTGTGCTACTAGTTTTCTGACACAGTTTTCTCTTTAAACTGTGCTGCCTATTCTTCTACCAATGCAAAGTGTAGGCATTCCCCAAGATTATTCAACTTTCTTCTTCTCTCTCTAATCTGGGTGATTTAATCTAATTCCATGACTACAACTATCATCATCATCTGCACACGGATGACTTACGAATCTCTATTTCTAGCTACACCTTCCTCTGAGATACAGTATCACATTTACAAGTGCTGACTATTGGACATTCTGTCTGGATGTCTAGCTGACAGTTTGAGCTCCATAAGTCTAAAGTCACACTCATCATTGTCCTTCTGAAACTAACTCTTCCTTAGTTTACTATTTTTTGTTAATATCACAATTGTCTCAGTCACTTATTCTTGGTACTTTAGAGATCTTTTATTTCTCTTTCTCCATTAACCCAGATATTCAGTCCTCAAGTCCAACAAATTTTACATTCAACACCTCTAATGCCCATCCCATTCCTTCTAATTCTCACTACTGACACCACCCTTTCATTTCCTCTTGCCTAAACCCTTAATGATGGCCTCCCCTAATAGCTTCCCCCCATACTAAATAATTCATTCTATACACCTCTGCCCAATTAATCTTTCTAATGCAAAGTTACTAATATATCATTCCCTGCTTCAAACTTTCAATAGTTTTTAACTGCCCAACCAAAAATTCAAAGAAATCCTCAGGCTAGTTTACAGGGCCCTCTATAATATGGAACCAATTGATCGTTCCAGGCCCACTCCTACTACTACCATATAAGAAAAGCCTGGCAGCCAAAAAAATACAAAGAAATACCTGAAGTCAGTGACAAAAGTGAGAGAAGGGTATGGCACTATGTGCTAAATGTGAATCACCATCGGCTGAATAAAATGTATCATCCCACTATCTGAAAAGGTAGAAGATTTATCTTAAATAAACTAATTCATGCTCAAGAAATAACCAGTAACCAGCTAACCCATGAGCTTAGCAACCAGGCAAAGCAAATGGGCAATCTGCCATGAAAGTTAAGTACAAGAGTTATTGAAGAAAACAAAGGAAATGGATCTTGCTTTCAAGCCAGTATAGTGAATAAGAATTATTCTGCAGTTACTTACAAAGTCTACTAAGTTTGCGTTTCTGCCAGTATTAAGTAACATTTGTGTATACACAACATTCTAGTTGGCCTTTGTCCTGAAAGAGAAAACTGGAAGAATGTTATTTTTTTTTTCTAGATTAGAAGGGAAAATGAAATACTTCATTGTAAGAATGAAAGCTATGGCTCAGTTAAATTTAATGTAGGTTTTTAAAAAAGTCTATGTAACAAAAGTTCAGTTTCACATATAATACTTTTTTCTGTTCCTTGTGTGTTGAAATGTTCATATTTGCCAACATTTTAAAAGTTCCTAACAAAAAAAAAATAAACTAAAAAGATACATTTCACAGGAGAAACAATGAAGAAAAATATGAATAACCAGAGAGGAATTATCACCTGCATCATAAGGTAGATGAAAGAAATACTTAGATTTCAACAAAGAATTTTACATAATTTCACAAGCTATTCTTAAAAGCAATGTGGAAAGACATATGTTAGATGACAAGGCAGGCATATTTACAACTGGATGAATGACTGGACCCAAAGAAGGGTCATTAATTTGTTGATGTCAGCTTGGAGGGATTTCTCTTGCAGAATACCCTATGCAGCTAGTCTTTGCACTGTACATTTCCACATCTTTATTAATGATATGGATGAGGTCTATCCTCTCATCTCACCCACCCATCCATCTTGATAGTAAGCTCCCAAACAAGCTGAAGTTGACTACATTTGGTTTCATCAGATCATGAAGCTGTCACCTTTACTCAGTGTTGGATGCCTTAATCCTTACCAAGATAGTCACAATAAAAGCGTAGGGTCATTTAAAAAGATATTTAAATCTGCTGCAAAGACTATGACTTAGTCATCTTTTTGTTATCCACAGCATGCAGCAAAGTGCCTACACTCACTTTGACTTCCTCAACCAATTATGATGCCAAAAACATAAAGAGTCTGAGACAAGGAGATGATGATAACATTACTTAAACAAGGCCCCTCAAGTAAAAGAAATAAAACTGAAGCATTGACCATACTACCATGCCATGACCATTTTGTGCTTTGAGTCATGTTTCTACACTACTATACTTAGATATATCCAGAGATATGCTAATAAATGTTTAACAATTGGCTCTCCAAAAACGCATGCTACATTTTAAAGTTTAATTTGCTTTATTATTTTCTCTATCATTTTCTTAAGTCCAGACAATCAACAAAATAATAAATTAAGCCTTAGTTTGTAGGATATGCCATTTCCAAGGTGCAAATGCTCACACTAAAAATTTAACAGTTGGCTCTCCTGAGCCATTATAAACTGGCTCCAGCATACTCCTGGACATATGGGGGAAGGGAATAATCATTTATTAAGCACCAACCATGTGTGAAGCACTATGATAAACATTTTACTACCATTTATCTCACTTGGTCTTTATTCTCACAACAATCCTTCAAGGTAGGTGCCATTATGACCCCCACTTTGCACCTGAGGAAACCGAGGCTGACAGGAGTTAGGTAACTTGCGAGGTTTGAACAGGGTCATTCACTAAGCCTTTAGCAGCCTTTATATTGTATACCATGTGTGTGTTTGTGCAAGCACACATGTGCTTATCTTCCTAAGAAGTACCTCAATAATAACACCGGGGGGGTAAGGGGTGGAAAGAGAAACCACATCTCACCCTCAGCAGAAACAACCAGCCATGGATTTATGTGGCACCTATGTTTATGGGATATACTGCAGGAAAAAAACAGAACCAAGACCACTTAAGTACATATATTATGTTACTTCAGCGCATAGGGAAGCATAGGGCTTCAATGCCATATAAACCGCAGCCCTAGGAGAACCGGTCACTGCCCACTTAAATGAAAGCCACGCACAGTGCCTGATTCCTACTCAAGGACAGTTGAACACCTTCCTGCCATCTGCCACAGACTGGGCAAGAAGAATGGATTCCAAACCATCTAACCAGTGCCTGGTATCAGCACTCAAATCAATGTCAGTCCTTCATCTTGGCAGGAATGTATACTAACTGCAGTCACACTCCCAACATCTCCCCACAGGACAAGGTTACCTTTTCCAATGTCTCTGCCCTCCAGGTCCTTCAGGGAGAATGATCTTCCACTCACAATAAGGACAGCATCACCTTCCCACTTCTTGTGCTTCTTCTTTGAAACTTTACGCCAAATAACACTGAAATATTTTGTCACATGGCCAGGTACGGCTCCTTTTCCCTCTGACTTGGCTATCTCTGCTGCTGCCACAAGTGCTGGAACTACAAAAATGACAAAAGATTAATGGTACCAAAGGTGAACATTAACATCTGAATGAAATGATTTAGATAACATCAATAAGAAAGTCATAAAGTTTTTTAAGTAAATAATATGTTGAGAGATATAAAGTATGAAAAAGAATTTGGCAATACATGCATGATGAAATATATCTTGGGATTATGCTTAGAATGGTACTAAGAATCTTTTATCAAGAGAGTACAATAAATGGGATGCTCTTATCGTCTTATATAAACTCAGCTAAGATTCAATAACCTAATGTAATAGATATAATCAATATTATAGGCTAGAAATTGAAGATAATACTAAACAAACTTAACTACTGTATTAAAGGAACAACTAGTATTATATACATTAAATAACCCAAAGAAAAAACAAGATAAGTAATGCTATCTAAGAGGAAAGTCTCCCCTCTATCAGCGTAAGACAAGTATAAAATAACAGTAAGACATCCCACTGACACAGAGCTTTAAAGATTACATTTTATACTCAGGATAACCCTGTAAAGCCAGAAAATGAAAGTATTAACATCCCCATCTACAAATGGGAAAACTGGGGGGTAAGAGGTTATCATTAACAATATCAGGGGACCAGTAAGTAGTAGACTGAAGCAGGCTTTCTTCAGTCCTGTGCCCTTTCCCATTACATCAAGCTGTCACTAAAAGTAAACAAGGAACCAGTTCAATTTTTATTAAAATATTCTTGCCTGATGGCTAAGAATTAATCAAACTGGTCCTCTGGATCATTTGAGTACCCAGGATCACGTGGCACAGAAATTTTTAAAACCTAGTAAAATAGAACTGTGGGGCAGTGGGTAGACTGAAGCTGCAGTGAGGAAGACCTGAGATCAAATATGACCTCAGGTACTTAATTAGTAGTGCAGCTACTGTGCAACTCTAGGCAAGTAACTTAACCTCTTTTTATTCAAGGTTCCACAAATGTAAAGCAGGGATAATGACAGGACCGACCCTCACCAAGGTGAGGATCAACCAAGGTAGTATTTGTAAAGCAAAGTACCTGGCACATAGTAGTAATGCTTATTCCCTTCTCTCCCCACCCTTTTCATCTATTTGGAAATTCCCTCCAATAATGCAGATTGCAACTCATCACAACAGGGATGTCATGGAATAATTAAAATGCCATTCTTGGAAAAACTTGGCCTGCACTGAAAACTTCATATATAAGGAACAAAACAGATCCAACCAAGGTAAATGAAAAAACAAACCAGCTCATCCCTACAAATTGTTGGTTCAAATGAAAACAGGAATTCTTACATTAGATAAAAGTTTTAAAGAGAAACAACCTATCTATAAAAAAAAACCCAACAGATTTTTCTATAGTTGACCACATCTTCACAGTCATACAAGTAACTAAAAGGTAGAAAGAATACAATAACACAGTATATTTACTGTTTATTGATTTTATGTTTTGATTAAAAAAAAACCTAGGGGGCAGAGCCAAGATGTCGGCATAGAAGCAACAAGGGTCTGCAGCTCCCACACCGCCACCCTAAACACCCAGAAAATATGAGCCCAGACAAAGTCTACGAAAGTCTAGGATTCTCAGACTCACAAAAACACAGAGAACACATCTCTCGCTGAAGGCAGCTCAGCAACAGGGCCTCAGCGGCCACCAGAGCGGAGACTGGAATAGCCTGAAGCCAAGACCAAGGCCAGGCCTGGGACAGTGGGAAGGAGCCAGGCTGAGCTGAGCCGAGCCCCGCAGCCAGCCTGCAGTGGTTCTACAGCCTCCAGCACCTCCACATCTGCCAAGGCGTGAGAGACTGGATGGGAGAGGGGCAACTCCAGGAGAGGGGCAACTCACACTGCAGGGGAGCAGAGACCCAGCCAGCACAAAACCGCAGCCAGGCAAGGCCCCAGGGCGGCTACGAGGAGCAGAGGAGGTGGAGGAGTGGAAGATTGGAGGATTGGAGCCTCCCAAATCCTAGCTTGAGTCTACTTAAAAGAAAATCTAAAGCACCTGCCTGAGGGGAGCTTCAGTCAGAGATGGTTAGTGAAAGTTGAAACTTTGAAAATTAATTTGGGGGTGATAAAGCAGTTCGGCCATTCTGCCCCCGAGGCAAGGAAGCAGTAGGGGAGGGGAACTACTGGAACCAGCAGTGGTGGCCCCCACCAGGCTGCTTCAGAGCCCCTGGCCTGCGGACCCCACAGAGGGGCTGAATCGATTGATCAGGGCCAAGTGCTCTTGTGTTGAGTAGCCTGGATCCAGATCGTGGTCTTGGGTGGTGGTCCTGGGGTGCACTTTCAGTAGGCCAAAGCTGGAGAGGACTTGCAACACTCCCCTAATAGCTCCGGCAGTTGGGAAAACCCCAGCGATTTGGAACAGAGCTTCCCCCCTTGGAAGCAGAGTTTCACAGACCTAAAAAAACCAACCAATTAATTGACTGGCCAACAGGAGAAAGAAGAAGCAAAATAAAAACACCAATAAAACTCCAGAATCCTTTATTATGGATAAAAAGGGTCAAAGCATGGAACGGGAGGAAGAGAGCCCAGAACTCAGAACTCCCACACCAAATGCTTCCAAGACAAT
>CM053594.1:117579184-117599174 GCA_028646575.1 Pseudocheirus occidentalis | reverse complement strand
AGGGGGGAAAGCTCTGTCCCAAATTGCTGGGGTTTTCCCAGCTGCCAGAGCTATTAGGGGGGTGCTGCAGCCCCCACCAGCTTTGGCTTGCTGAAAGTGCACCCCAGGACCACCACCCAAGACCCTGATCAGGATCCAGGCCACTCAACACAAGAGCTCTTGGCCCTGATCAATCGTCTCAGCCCTGTTGTGGGTCTGCAGGCCAGGAGCTCTAAAGCATCCCAGTGGAGCGGTTGCTGGTTACAGCAGATCCTGCCCTTCCCCCACTGCTTCCTTGCCCTTGGGGCAGATTGGCTGAACTGCTTTTCCTCCCCCAAATTTAGCCTGAACGCTTCACTTTCACTGACCTTTCTTTAATCCTTGCTTTTCACACCTTGATAGCTGTGAAGATTCCTCCAGGTGCTGTAGATCTGCTCCCTGGGGTAGACTCAGCTGCAGCTTGGGAGGCTCGGCCCTGGGGCCTGGCTGTGGTTTCGGTTTCAGGCTGTGCTGGCCTCAGCTCCTGGCCTACCACGTTGAACCCCTCCTGCCAAGCTGCCTTTAGCGAGTGATGTGTTTTCTGTATTTTTGTGAGTTTGGGACCCCTAGAATTTGTTTAGAGTCGTATTTTATGGATATTTGGGGTGGCTGTGTGGGAGCTGCGGAACTTTGCTATTTCTATGCTGCCATCTTGGCTCCACCCCCTCACTAGTTAACTTGCAAAGTCCCTTTCAACTCAGATCATACGGGCAATTTCTCCATGAACAGTATGATTTCTTAGGTTGTCTGATTTTAGTAAACTCCAAAGGCCAAATTACATTCTCTAAAGCATATATTTTTTAAAAACATTCTTTGGCATTGATCACTGTTAAATATTCTTCAAATATTCAGGTCTTTAGAGAACTCTAAGCATAACTCTACTTGAAGAGTTCTAAACTTTTTTGTGTCTTAGACTTCATGTGAAATATGGTGAAATATATAGACCCCACCTCACCTTTTCCCCCCCGACCACACCACTCAAGTTCTCTCAGCCTCAGTTTCCTCACGTGTAAAATGAGGGTAATACCTGACTTGGGACTGTAAGGATCTAATGAGATAACAACAAACTGCTTTACAAATCTTAAATCACTATGTAGATATTAGTTATTATTATTATTATCAGTAAGCTCTAGGGTGGATAACTAAGAAACCCCCCCCCCAAACAATTCAACCTGACAAATAGCTCTAGTCTTCAAACGGTATTTTATTTCTAGATCAAAATAATCCCATTATTTGAAATAACTGAATATTTAGATTTTTTTCCCCTACACAATTAAAATAATTTGCCAGTAGAGATTTGGATCATGAAGACACATCAAATTACCTCTATGCATGAATATTATATTCAATACACAACAATTTAGCAATTATCCTACATAGCTTAGAATATAGGAGAGGGAATATGACTATCACTGCTTGTGGTTAGGAACTGTGGGGACTCTCTGGACTCTTCATTTTCCATTTGCTGTCCACAATGGTAAATTAGACAGCTTGTGCCTTAATTCCAGACTTTAAGACTCATAACTAAAAGGCTACCAAAGAAGAAAAACATTTGGGTTTTTCTTTTTTCTTTTTTTTTTTTTAACAAAAGATGAACATATACTAAAACATTTCAAAGAGTAAATTAACTTTTTAAATGAGAGATACCTGGTCAAAAAAATGGTAACAGAATGTGGAAAGAGGAAAAGGCTAGAAAAGGTAAGTGAAACAAGGTTAAAGATGGCATCATATATAGGTATAGGATATTTATCTATCTATCTACCTATCTATCTATCTATCTATCTATCTATCTATCTATCTATCTATCTAGATACATAAATAATGCATATCCTAAAAAGATAGGAGTAGGGGATTGTGGGAGCAATCTGCTGGAGAAGACAGAACCAAAGGTACAAAGAGAAGAGTTAGAATTGGTAAGGAAAAGGCAAGCCTCTTCATCAGAAACTGGAGTAAAGGAGAAGAAAATGGGGGATAGTGTTTAAGAGATTCTGATATATAGAGAAAAAAGATTGGTAAATGGTCTCTATTTCCTTAATAAGAGGCAAAGCGCTCAGTGAAATGGATTGGGAGGATGGGGGAGGAGCACAGAATGGGACAAAGGAAAAAAGTTTTTAAAAACCTCTAAAAAAGTAGGATAGAAAACCAATTTTATTGTTTTTTCCTTTCAGGGGGCCCTCCTAAAGTGCTAGGTGATCACAGACTAGAAGTGTACTGTCCATGTTTTAAACTCAGAGATGCTACACAGAGAAGTTCTCCCTACCTGAAAGAGATCTTGCTATAGGTCTTTTTATATTTTTTGGGTTTTAGGTCATTAGCAAAATATGCTGAAGCTTATTTGTGCTCACAAGCCTTTCCACTGCTGGCTGGGTCACTTTCATCTCTCTCTTCAAAAAATGTGTTATTTCATGATTTCCAACCTTAGAGTACCCTCAGAATATCTTTTTGTTTGTTTGTTTAAAAAAGACATTTGGGGGATTTTTTTCATCCAGAAAAGAGGCTTGAGATGGTTGAAAGCACAGCACAATTTCCCAAATCCCTGATGTTCTTCCTCGTCATTTCTAGTTCCAACTCATTGTCCAGAAACACTGTTTATAACATTAGCACTGTGTTAGTAGTGATGTAAATAAATTATCAATAAATTATCCATCTTACTGCATGTCATTGTCTGAACAATAGAAAATTTTCAATCACTGAATTATTCTTATGTAGATCAATAACCTTTGAGTAATCCTGGATTTCACTGAGAAGGCCTGTGATGTTATAGGTATGAATGGGGATTGGAGTAAAAGAAGAAATCCTCTAACATACCAAGCATTTCTAGCAAATGCTTGTTTTATGGTTCATTTCTTGTTAATAATCAGAGGGTTACTTGAACAGCTATTTTTGTGGCTGGACTTATCAACTATACATGATTGTGATACATGCATGAAAGAATCCCTGTTAGAAAAGAGTTATTAGGTAGCATTTTGTTCTACCCAGTTAAATATTTTCTATAATCAACAAACAATAAGCAAAGTGGGATCCTGTGGCTGCTGAACTTGGGACTATACAGATGTGGTCTATGGCAGAAAATCATTCTTCCTTCCTGTGTGAAATCCTTCCTGTTCTTTCATATTTTCATTAAGCATAATTTTGACATGTGTATAAATCATTCTCATTTTTTTTACAAAGATAAGAAAGTAGGTATAAAAGAATCAGTAGTTACTGACATTTCAAAAAAATTCACCTACCATTTTTTCCATTCTTTTGGTATCTTGGCCTATCTGAAACTTAGTAGTCTTCTTCCGTCCACTTTTCAGCTTATCAGTGTCCTTTCTAAAAAATGGTTGCTAACTGGCATAGTGGATAGAGTGCTGGATTTGGAGTCAGGAAGACTAGGTGACTCTGGTCATATTGTTTAACCTGTCAGCCTTAGTTTTCTGTTATATTAAAATAAGAATAGCACCTATTTCCTGAGGCTCTTGTAAAAGAATATGCAAATATCTTGTGAGATATTTGCAAAATGCTTTATAGACCTTAAAACGCCGTATATAAATTCTAGGTATTATGTAGTTCCCAAAACTGAACCCATTACTTCAAATGTGGTCTAAGCAGCATACAGCAGTACTATCACATTCATATTACTGGAAGCTATGCTTCACTTAAGCTCAAATTAGCTTTTTAAACTGTTTCCCTTTGTGTGGCATCAAGTCTCAAAGGGTACTGCTGTGCTACACCTCATGACCAGAATGCTCTCCTTCCTCATCTCTGCCTCCTGGCTTTCCTCAAGTGCTACTGAAAGCTGAGATCAAATAATTCCTTTGGGTTTTATTGGGAACGATGCTTCACATGGTCTCTTGGCCAGGGTTCTCTATACTTATAAAGCAACCAAAATTCTATCCAATAAGTGAAGCCAGCTTCAGTACTGCGTTAAGGGGAGGGAGTATTTATTCAGAAGTGCATCAGAAATGATGTCATCAAAGTGGACTCAAGTTTTCATCTCCAAGGAAAGTAGTATCCTTCACATCCTTCCAAGTAACTCTGCTATGGATATGAGCTTAGATGATGCATATTTTGCCTCTCCCATCTGATCTGTTTTCCCCTTCAGGTTTATTTGGTAACTGGAACTCAGTCCCAGAGATGGAGTCATGTTTTTGTTACTGTTCTATATGATGCTTTTTTTTTTTTTACTATACAGTCAAGTGGTTACACAATGTAATTATTACAACCTGGAAAAACTCTCCTTTCTGCGATTACCTGTTGATGCCACCAGCTGTAGAATAATATCAATTTCAAAATTTTCATACTCATTGCTGCCATGATCATTTCCTCTGAGAGAGATTCTTCTCTTCAACATATAGACTTAGTAGAGTTCTTATTAATAGTCCTATTGTGAATTGTTAATATTGGAGGACTGCTGCAACCAGTGAACAGAATAAACAATACTATTATTTTTAATCTTGCTTCTATTCCTAACCAAGCCAATAGCACTTTTCCCATCAAAGTTTCCTTTTGAGTTTATCCTTTTGACCTTAAGTGATAATGGGATTCTCTGGTAACTGTCACTCATCCTATTTCTTGACCCCTGGGCTAACTTTTTCTAGTAGCTTTCCTAAAGGAAGATGTCACACTTTTCAGTTAGTAATATCCCCTACTCTCCCTTTAAGTGAGTGTGGGAGAGAGTGGTAGTTCTCTTGACTTTGACTATTATTGCTAATTCTACCTTCTTTCAGGATATGGGCTTGCCTCCTATACAGACTTGACTCCACTAAGACTTCTGGTTAATCAGAGTAACTTGAAGATGGCCTTAAAATCATAGATTTGGAGCTAGAAGAGACTTTGGAGGTTCAGAGAGATTAAGTGACTAGCCCAGGATCACACAGTTAATAAAATAGGTATCTGGGGCAGAATTTGAACCTGGGTCTTTCAGATTTCAAGCCTAATACCATGTCCACTACATCATGCTAGAGCTCTGTATAATGGAAAGAAAAGATGGCACAAAATAAGTTACATTCACTTCATTCCTTCACTGTTACCCAGTCTCTATGTCCGCTCTACTCTTTGATTCAACTGACCCATCAGAATGGTCATGAGACTTAGGCATATTCAAATGAGACAAGATATTTAAAATTCTTTGCAAACCTTAAAATATCCTATGAATGTTAGATATTATCACACAAAACTTCCTACCTACATCCCATTTTATGAAGTGGCTTTTTCATCATGACTTTCCAATTCTCCATTTTCCCTATAGCTTAGGGTGTTAAGGACATGAGAGAGCGATACAACGTCTTCCTCACTGGTCCAGCCATGAATCTTTTTGGTGAAGTGTGGGCCTTTGGCTCAAGGAAATGTTGGCTAGGACTATAAAACAAATCTCAGTTCCTTTGATTGTGCGGGCCATCACTGCTTCTCTTCCCAGAAATGCAAATACATAGCCTGACTGTCCACTCAGCTGGCATATAAAGCTTCGTCTGTGGTGGGAACAGAGATCTGTTCCAAGAACACATGCCATCTTTCCTCATGAATCTTTTTTGTTACTGTTCTATATGCTTTTTTTTTAATATACAGTCAAGTGGTTACGCAATGTAATTATTACAACCTGGCAAAACTCTCCTCTCTGCGATTACCTGTTGATGCCACCAGCTGTAGAATAATATCAATTTCAAAATTTTTGTTCAAGGTGGATAAATGGGGTCTCATGCACTAAAAGCAACGTTCTGCTAGCATTCCCCTCTAATCCTGGGTCAGTAGCAACCCTCTCTCTAATTCAACTATAAAACAAGGAAAACAATAGCGCCTTACTTTCCAGGGTTGTTCTTAGGATCAAATGAACTAATATTTCTAAAGTACTTAGAACAGTGCCTGGCACAAAACAGGCATTTAATAATACTTCTTTCCCTCCCTCTTTCCTTCTCCATCACTCCTTTATGTTTTTGTTACTCTTTTCAAATCTTATGCATATGCATTATTATCTATCTATTATCTATCTACTTATCTATCCCTCCCACTTCCTTCCCCCCAGAGAACAAACATAAAATAAAACCCTCATAACCTTCCCTGAATCCTCCCTCTTTCCAAATATCTCTGCTCCTACCAAAGATACCACTGCCCTCCCAGTCCCCCAGGCTCACAATCTAGATGTCGTCTTCAGCTTCTCATTATTTCTCACCCTGCCCCATCACCCATATCCAATCTATTTCATCTATGAAACATCTCTCAAATATGCCCCCTTCTCTCCTTCAATATAGTTGTCCCGCTGGTACAGACCTTCATCACCTCACTCCCAGACTACTGCAATAGCTTTCCAGTAGATATGCCTGCCACAAGTCTTACTCTAGTCCATCCTCCACCCACACCACCAAAGGGATGTTCCTAAAGTCTGGGTCTGACTATGTCATTTCCCTCTTAAATAACTCCAGTGGCTCTTTATCATCTTTAGGATCAAATAAAAAACCCTCTATTTAGCATTCAAAACTCTTCATAACCTACTCTCCTTCCCCACCACCTTTCCAGTCTTCCTACACCTTCCATCAGCACCCCAACACATACTCTTTAATCCAATGACACTAGCTTTTTTGCTGTTCTTCAAAAAAGACACTCCATCTCCAAACTCCCAGAATTTTCACTGACTGTCCCTCATGACGAGAATGCTCTCCTTCCTCATCTCTGCCTCCTGGCTTCCTTCAAGTGCCAGCTCAAACTCTACCTTCTATAGGAAGAATTTCCAAATCCCTCTTAATACATATGCTTTCCCTGTTGACTACTTCCAATTTGTTACAACTTAAGTATAAATAATTGTTTGCATGCTGTCTCCTTCACTGGATTGCAAGCAATTTGTGGGCAGGGACTCTCTTTTGCCTTTCTTGATATCCCTAGTGTTTATTAGCATGGTCCTGGCACATAGTAGGCACTCAATAAATGGTTATTGACTGACTGACTGTCTATGATCTTAGACAAAGGTATCTATTATTGGGTCAGTGAGGCATGGGGAGTTCCTCAGTTTTATTTCAAATTTAATGGATAGGGAAGTTTGCCCAGATGGGGGCAGAGATGGCTAAGATAAGAGGCCATAGGGGTATAAGTGGTATACAGGCTAGACCAAAATAAATTAAAACTAGAGGCTAAGTTAAGTTAGAATTTAAACTAGGATTTACACAAGCCAGGTCAAGCCAAAGTTTAAATACAAAAATATATTTACTAGGTCAAGCACATAAGCCCATTTGCTAAGTAAGGTTCATCTAGAGTTCAAAAAGAGAAGCCTATTAGCTCAGGTTAAATCAGCATTTATAAACAAGCCTATTCACATAGGTCTATAAATCTAGGGTCTCTCTTAAGCATATTCAAGATGATAAAGCAGCCCTTCTCCACTTGCCAATTAAGAAAAAAAATTAAGTAAAATAGTAAAGGTTAATAACTCTCAAGAAACTTAAGAAATTATTTCAAAAATATTATAATGAAAGCCCTATGTTACATGGAACCAATGAAAATCATCATAAAAGGAAACCAAAAGATCCCAAAAAGCACCTTGGCAAACATGTGACTTGAAGACAACCAAAGAGAACATCAGGTAAGAATATAAACCCATTTTGTACAATCTCATGCAGAAGAATAATGGGTAGTTATGAATAGTATCATCTTATAAAGCAGGGAGGAGGAGTACATAAAACTAGTTTAAAAAAAAAAGCTTGGCAACATATTTAACTAAGCTAAGTCATCCCAAGGACGTTCAAAATGAAAATCTAAGGTCTACAAGATGAAAAGGATTTGCAAAAATCCTTTTAACAAACAATTTTCTCAGTTATAAAGAGAGTAAAATCACAACTGGCTCCTAATATCACCGTGCCAGATGTACTTATGGAAGAGGAAGAAATGGTACTGAAGAGGACAAATATGGGAAAAGGAGTTGGATTAGAATATGTGAGTATGTACATATTATATATACATACACACATATACATGTATATACATGTGTACACACATATATGTATACATAAAAGATGATCACACAGGAGGAAATATAACAATGAGGATACTGAGGGATCTCATACAAGGTATTTGAAAAAGTATAACAAACCAAAGGCATGGAAAAAATCTCAGACTATGAAAACCAAAAAAGCCCAACAAAATAACATCAGTAACTACACACACACACACACACACACCAACTCTCATCTGAATAAAATACTTACTAGAGAAATCCATACAAGAATCAAAGGCATACTCAAGTGTATTCAACAGTAAGGGCATCTAGTAGTAGGGAACAAAGCAGGCTTTCCTAAGGGATACCACATCTTTTCCATTTCACAATTAACTGACAATAAAAGATATTTTAATATCTCATTGTGCTTATTTTTCTGTTGATTACAAAAAAAATTTGATTTAGTAGAACAAAAAATATTTCCATATAGGTGGGCTTTTTTTTTTTACAAGTTTTTCCCGATTCATCTAACAAAATCATCCAAGACAGATCTCCTTCAAACAGCCTTAACAACACTTTTGATTATAAACATCAGGCAAGACATAAAATTATGAGCAGCTAAGTAAGACAGTGGATAGAGTGCTAGGCCTGGAGTCAGGAAGACCTTGTATTCAAATGAGACCTAAAATATTTACTAACTATGTGACCCTGAGCAAGTCACTTAACCCTGTTTGCCTCAGTTTCCTCATCTGTAAAATGAGCTGGAGAGGGAAATGGCAAACCACTTCACTAGCTTTGCCAAGAAAATCCCAAATGGGATCACAAAGAGTTGAATGTGATGGAAAGGAGTGAACAAGAATAAAAGCATAAAATTGAGACATAAAAGAGATAAAGGGCCAAGTAAAGGGAGGTATCCTCTGTGAAGGGTAAGGTTTTGCTTATACATTATACTAAATAGTAACAACCACAAGAACAGTGTAGAACTTCCTTAAAAAAAAGAGAGACAGAGAGAGAGAGAGAGAGAGAGAGAAGGAAGGAAGGAAGGAAGGAAGGAAGGAAGGAAGGAAGGAAGGAAGGAAGGAAGGAAGGAAGGAAGGAAGGAAGGAAGGAAGGAAGGAAGGAAGGAGCTGTCATCTCAGGAATATGGCTTGTCTATCTACACAGGAAAGACCAAGAGGATGAAGAATGTTTATTGCCTATATTTCAACGTGCATTCAGATGAACACCCTTTAGAGCTAATGACATAAAAATAGCTAGGATTTATATAGCTTTTAATGTTTGGAAAATGCTTAACAAATACGATCTCACTTTATATTCACATCCCTGGAAGGTTAAGTGCTATCATTATTCCCATGTTACAAATGAGAATTCTCATGTTGACAATGGGTAAGTGACTATACTAGGATGATCCAACTATTAAAAATTTGAGGAAGAATTTGAATTCAGATGTTCCCAACTGACCTAGTACTCTATTCACTGTGCCATCTAGTGACCTTAAAAAAGATAGGGCTTGTAAATCAGTATGTGTATGTATGTATACATAGATACATACATATATACATATTTATGCATTCATTCCTTCATTTAATTATTTCTGGAGCAGGGACACTACAATTTTCCCTTGACAACAAAAGCCCATCTTTTTAATGCTAAAATTCTATCAATTTTGTGATGTGGTAACAAGACATGGAATAAAATTGAAGAATTAAAAATGAGTATCACAAAGAGGGCAAAGGAGGTGCACATGGTGAGTACAAACAGGCTACCAGAAAAGTGAAACTAAAGGACATCATCAGGTGATATGATATGATATGATAAGAAAAATGAACTAGTCACATTGCAATCAACCAATGAGCATTATTAAGCAAATTTGTATACACAAATCCAAAAAAATTCCTATTCCCTACTTATATTGTATCAGGAGAGACAACATGTACATGCATATATATATACATATATATGCTCATATATATAATATAAATATGTATATAAACATATAAAATACATACTTAATTTAAATATATAGAGAATATAAAATACAATTAAGTTAAATTCTGTGATGAATATAGCATAAATAACAAACATACAAAGTTGTTAGGTAAAGAATACACTACAGTTAGGGAGGTTAGGAAAAGCATGTAGAAAGGGGATATTTGAGTTCCATCTTGGAGGAAGAGAATGATTCTATGAGCTAGAAATAAAGAAGTACATTCTACGCACAAAGACTGGACAGAAGGACCAGGTTGCCTGAACCACAGACTGAGGGAAGGTAAATAATATAGAATGAATGACTGAATATCATTTATTAAATAAACACAAAATGTGTGAGACAGTCTTTGGCCAAAGGAAGATTGCATTCTAATGAGAAAAAACAATACACACAGGAGAGTAATGGCAAGGGAAGAGAGTTATGGTTTGAGAAATAACTAAGACTGTAAAAAGAAGATGGAATGATAGAGCAGGCCATTAATGCACACTTTTTCACAAGTAAATTTCCCTACTTCTAATGAAGGTACTACTATTCTTCTAATCTCTAAGGTTAATAACACTAGTGTTTTCCTTGGCTCCTCACTCTCCCTTGTCCCCATGTATACAATCAGTTGCCTAATCTTGTCCGTTCTACTTGCACAATCTCTTACATCAGACCTTCTCTTTATTCACAAAGCCACCATCTTGGTTCAGGGCCTCATCACATCTTGTCTAGACCGTTGTAATGGCCTCATAATTGGTTTCCCTGCATCAAGTCTCTTCTTATCCTCTACATCACTGCTTCAGTGACTTTTCCATAAACATAGATTATATAAGACAAAAGATGAACTGGTCATATGGCAATTAATCCTATATTTGGCTTTTAAAAACCTTTGCAACCTTGACCCAATCTATTTTCCCCTCTCCACACTCGCATTTCTATCTTTCTTAGAATTATATTCAAATCATACTGACATTACTTGAGTAAAGAGAAGAGGTCACATCATTTGGGAAATGGTTGAACAAGTTGTGGTTTATGATTGTGATGGAATACTACTGTGCTATAAGAAATGAGGAGTAGAATGCATTGAGAAAATCCTGGGAAGACTTACATGAACTGATGAAAAGTGAAGTCAGCAGAACCAGCAGAACACTGTACATAGTAATATCAAACACTGTTAACAATGATCAATTGTAGAAAAAACCTAGCTACTCTGATTAATAACAATGATTTAAGGCAATCTGAAAGGCCTCATGATGAAGAATGCTATCCACCTCCAGAAAGAGAACTGATGAACTCTTGAGTACAGATTGAAGCATATTTTTTCACTTTATTTTTCTTACTTTTTTGCCACATAGCTAACATGGAAATGTTTTACATCACTTCATGATGGGGAACTGGAAATCACACAAGACTAGGACTGGACATATAGGGTTGAGAGTCATTTGCATTGTGATTAAACCCAAGGAAGATGATAAGGTAACAGGAAGAGTATATAGAGAAAATAATATGTTCTAAGGATAATTAGACAGATAGGAGAGAAATCAGAAAAGAGAAAACCCATTGAAGAGAGGATTTCCAGGAAGAGAATGTGGTCAACAGCATCAAATGCTTCAGGACGAAGACTGAAAAAAGGTGGTCAGATTTCATTATTAAAAGACCACTGGGAAGAATGAGAAATGACAGGTGAAGAACTAGAGAGCTCCAATGTTACAACATCAAGAGAAAGTGAGACGCTCTCCAGAACATTTAAGATGCTGTGGAAAATTTATAAAAGGACATGATTAATAGTTTAAGTTGAATAGCATTTGGCTCAATGTCACGCACAGTTGAAGATTCATTAAATTCTGTTTGGATGAAAAAATATATAGGATATGGACAAGAGTTCAATAGGGTAGGTAGGCATCAATGGACTATGAGCAGTACATTACTCATGGCCCTTAACAACCACTTGGCATTTAAATTTAGTTGACATAAACAACTCAGATAATAAAAAATCACTTATGATTAACTTTGAAATGCAATGAGATATAGCCTACATGGCTCAAAGTACCAGTGAAGGAATAGGACTGGGTTTTTCTTTGGTGTGTGTTGGCTCCTGTTGTGCCAATTTTTCTAGAATTACGGAGGATACATTTTAAGATCTGACTGTTTCCCAGTGTGATCTTGTTGCCATTTCAATGTCTCTATTTGGTGCCAGCTCCACATGGGACGTGGGGTTCCTTATAAGGATGCTTATCTCTTTCTAGTACCCATGTGCAACTTTTTATTCCATGCTTCTTCCTTGTCTGAGCATTCCATCATATCTGGAATTGGAACCCTTTTGTGACCCATGAAGAGGGGAAAAAGTTATTTACTTGCCTTATAAGGCTATATTGAAAAGTTAATAAACTAATTTTGGTTTTAACACTGTGAATAAATATTTCCTTTCTATTAAAAAAAAGAAAAAGAAATGCAATGAGATCCCTATACACATACATAAACATATTCTTCTTTTTCCCTGACCCCTTTTCATTTCAGCTTTACTACTGGTGACTTTAAACCCAAATAGACAATGGTACAAGAAATTATCCAAAATATACTTTAGAGAACTGATAATTGATCATATCAACAATTACTTGGGACATATAGACTCAGATACGTAGAATCTAGATTCTAGATATACTAGCGCTTCCCAGAACACCAGTCCCCTGCCTAAAAGAAATGACTGAAAGGTATATAGAAACCTCTTTAAGAGTTTGTAAAGTGTTTTACATGCATCATTTTATCTAAGTTTGTGAAATAAATACTATAGAAAACATTTCCTCTTTGCACATAAGGAAACAGAAGCTAATGTTTGAGACAGGATTTTAACTCAGCTCTCTTCCTGACTCCAAGCTCAGCATCTAATCCACCTATGCTCCACTATATCTACTTTAATCTTAGTTTGCACTTCCAAGTCTGGCTCTGTCCTCTTTTCCCTTTGACAATGGTATCATACTTTCTATCTCTACTTTAAAAGCAAACAAAACAACAGAACGAAACGAAGGATAAAGGAGAGCTGAATGGATATAACTATAAAATTGTACTACCTAAATGGTTACATAAAAAAGCAAAACAAAAAAAACCCAGATGAATGAAAATATATTCATTTAGGTATGTAAAAGCAGAGAGTAAAAGATGCTGTCCTTACACATATGAGGCTACATGTGCATATGAATTCATATCTGAGCACGTGTATATATGGGTTTATAGAGGGCATAGGATCAATTGAATACAAAGGGATGATATTTTAAAAGGCAAAATTCTGAGGTGGGAGAGGACTAGAATGAGAGGAGACAGGGAGAGACAAAATGGGGCTAATCATCCCATGTGGAAGAGGCAAGGGATAACTGCTACAACTTTACATTCATTTACTCTCATCGAATCTGGCTTAGGGAAGAAATGGCATAAACTCTAAAATGGGCATCATGCCACATGAGAGAGTAGGGGGCGTGGGGATGAAAGGTGAGATGACGGAGGGGAGGGCATGGTCTGGGGGAGGGATGCTGGATGCTCACACTTCAATAAAGGGACAAGGACAGGGCAGAGAACAGAACAAGGGGGGGAGGGATAGGAAGGATGTCCACTATGAAGATGTCCTGTATAATCACACCTACACAGCCTGTATTGAATTGGTTGTCCTTCCAGTGGGGGTGGGTTACAAGGGAGGAACCGAAAGAATCTAGAATTCAAAGCTCTGCAATACCTGCAACTAGGAATCAAGATATACAGGGGCTGGGATAGGGAGATCCTCCCTCACCTACCAGAAAGTTAGAGAGCAGATCAGGGCAGGGGCTCTACAGTGGGATCGCAATGATGGGGTTGGGGTAGGGAAAAGACGGGGAGAAAATTTGTAACTCAAAAATCGCATGAAAATGAATGATGTAATCAAAAAAACAAATAAAATTTATTACATTAAAAAAAAGATGCTATTACTTTAATGCTGAATGTCCTCAGTTAGCAAATTAAAATCATAAAAAGTCTCTCTAGGTTTGATTAATTTTCTTTAAAGTTTTCTTACATTTTTAATTATGCTAAGAAAATCTAGCATCCATACCTTTTGACCTTCACATTCCACTATTAGACATACCCCTATGGTCATGCATAGGAAGAAAAGTCCCACATACACTAAAATATTTATAGTGGCTCTTTATATCAGCAAAGAGCTGGAAACAAAGTAGATGTTCACCAATTGGGGCATTCCTCAAATGATGGCATAGTGATATAATGGAATATTTATGCACTATAAGAAACAATATGAAGAACAGAAAGAAACAAGGGAAGATTTATATGAACTGACCAAAATAATGAAGTAAACAGAATAAGAAAAAAATCCACATAACGACAATTAAGATTAAAAAAATAAAAAATGAACACTATGTAATAAAAATGAGCAAGTCTGGCCTCCAAAAGATAAGAGAATGCATATCCCTCTCTTTTTTGCAAAGATAAGAGACTATGGGAGTGGAACATTACACTAAATTTATGACTCCATGAATATCTTCTTTCCTTTGGTTTAACTGTTCTTTTCTCCTCTTCATTCTTTTTTATTTGTTGTGATAAGGATATGGGAGGTGAAATATCATAAGAAATGAATGCAATATAAAAACAAAAGATACAATAAACATTTGAAAAATAAATGTTTGCATAAACCAGTGATGTCAAACTCAAATACAAAAAGGGGCCATTAAACAATACATAAGGATTCTATGAGCAATATATTGACTTGGAAAACCACTTATTAACATTATGGTCTACTGTATTTTTTGCTGTTTAGTTCTTTAAGTCATTTCTGACTCACTCGTGGAGATCCCTTTGGAGTTTTCTTGGCAAAGATCCTGGAGCAGTTTGCAATTTCCATCTCCAGCTCATTTTACAAATAAGGTACTGGGGCAGAGTTAATTTACTTGCCCAGGGTCACAGTTACTAAGTGTTGGAGGACTGCTAAGTGGCAAAGTGGATAGAGTGCTGGGCTAGGAGTCAGGAAGACTCATCTTCCTGAGTTCAACTTTGGCCTCAAACACTTCCTAGCTATATAACCCTAGGCAAGACATCTGACCCTGTTTGCCTCAGTTTCCTCATCTGTAAAATGAACTGAGGAAGAAAATGTCAAACCACTCCAGAATTTTTGCTAAGAAAACTCCAAAATGGGGTCACAAGAGTCCAACATTGAGTGAACAACAAAATCACCTATTGTGTTTTTATTTATTTTGCTAGCTTCGAATTAATTTTAATCTTTTACAGCTCACTCTGGGACACTTCTAGCATAAACCACACCTTTATACATAACCTTAATTTAATATGGAAATCTAAATAGTCATTCATTCTGTTCTTTATTGAGGCAATGCCCTATATAAAGCAAAAAAATCTGAAGATTCATTAAAAAGTTATTTTTAATCAGATTCAGAAGTGTTTAGAGACTGCAAATATTACCTTTTATAAATTGATATTTTAAAGACAAAACTTAAAAAATACAACACTAAAAATTATCTGATCTATACTAAACACAAATATACACCATAACGTAAATAAAGCTTAAAACACTTCTCTGAGTTTATTGAAATAAAAATTATCTAAAAGTAAATGCATTAAACCCTTTAATATCAGCAGTCTTCTATATTATTTTCTTTTCTTGGTTAATAAGCTGGTTATTTTTGGTCATAATTACTGCTTGCCCATTATATACAAGGCATAAAATATCATTTTGAATTTTAAAAATGGAATATTTGTATCAAAAGGTCACTTTCAGATTAGTATCTTAACATTATAGGAAATATTTTTTTTATCATATTATTTTAGCAAGTCACAATTCAGTAGTAAATTTGAGACAAGAACAATAGCAAATAAAAACAAAATTTTAAATTATAATTATCTTAAGAATAAGATTATGTAGTACGATTATGTAGTAATGCTGAAGTTATTTAAGTTATAAAAATTTTTTAGTAATTTCAAACTTTGTGTCCTTCAGTTCACTAGAAATGGAAATCTTAATGACTGAAGTTCATTTTCTTTCCATTTTAAATTTGATTTGGTTAGAAAAACTAAGCACAGTAAATAGCTGTACAAATTGCAATACATATAGTTAGCTGATAATATATTTATTGTATAAACATTATTTGATTAATTTATGAATTTTTAAGTGTATACTATTTACATATATACTGGTATGACTCAATCCAAAATGTGATATTCAACAGTAATTATTAAAGGATATCTACAGGGTGTTCCAAAATTTGCACTAAGAGTTCTGAGACTTTAAAACCGAACTATTCTAAGAAACAAATTACTAAAGTTTTACAACTGCACCAAGACTTTTGGGACACCCTGTATAGCTAATATACCATGCTAATTTTTTATATGGCATAAGATAATTTTAAAACATGATTCCTTTAATGTTAGTATCAGGTATATAATTTTCAAATTATCTTTTAGTATACTCTGGGCATTAAAACTACATTTCATGTTATGAGTTTCTTAAAACCATATAATTTGGATTTACAAATAATTATCAACTTTGGAAGATTTTTATTCTTGAAAGTTTGAACATATAGATATGTAAGAATCTTAAAACAGGTATATGCATTTTAACATGACTATGTGAATGAATGTTTCATTCATTTCTAAGATATTTTTCCATTATAATATTCTATTCTCTTCTTTAAATAGAACTTAAACAACATGAACAATAAAAGTAACAAATGTTTTATTTTATATTTTAAAAGAACACTTAACAAAATATTTTCAAGTAGGTTCATGCATACTCTATAGTTAAACACAATTTATTCCAATCCACTGTCTACATTATTTAAACATAACTATTTGAAATTTGTGAGATTACTCTAAGGAAGGCACATGGAAGATGATACATATTTTAAACATATTCACCTAAATACACTAAAATGATTACTTAAAGAAATAGTTGGGGAGGGAAGAAGTCATTCAAAAATCAAATTATACAAAGCTGATTTCTCAAGAAACAAAAAAGGGAATCTGATGCAATTACAGTATTTCAAGAAATCTAGAGGCATGTTAAAAGAGCTGAGAGGACTTCATTTTTCTCAGAATTCATGTTTAATTTCCCCATAAAAATTTATTATGTATAATGCCATATTTTCTAACAGCCATCACTTAAATATAAAGAAACAGCATCATTTAGCTAAACAGGCTTAAATATATATACCATTTATTTGATTTATGCTAAAGTTCATTTCTTTATGAAAAATCTCAGTACACTGCAAATTAATCTGGAAAAACTTAAATGGTGCTTTCATTTTAAATAGAAGTAAAACAGGAAGCAGCAAAGAAAAGAAAGATTCCTGCCTCTGGAGTCAGAGGACCTACATGCAAGTAACACCTTTCACTTAAAATCTCTTCATCTCCATGCCTTCAATTCTCCCATCTACAAGACAAGAAGGCTGAACTTGATGGTCTCTTAGGTCCTTTCTAATTATAAATCCAAGATCCTATGGACTATGTTGTAACCATTTTCAAATGTTAAATTGACTTTAGGTGCTTGATATATACATATGCACAAAGCTAAGTTAACTATAATTATTGGGGGTGGCAAGGTGGCACAGTGAATAGAGCCTCAGACACTTAACACAAAACTAGTTATGTGATCTTGGGCAAGTCATTTAACACAAAGCTAGCCGTGTGACCTTGGGCAAGTCAATTAACCCCAATTGTCCTACTTTCCCCCTCCAAAAAGGGAAAAAAAATTTTTTTTTCACTATAATAATTGGTTAAATCTAACCAAAACTTACCTATGCTTTTCTAGGCATACAATGTTTCAGAAAATGAACTATTACTAAGTTTCTGGAGAAAGGTTAACTCTTCTTCTAAAATGTCACCTACCATCTTTCATAGAATCACAGAATTTGAGATCTGGAAGGGACCTCAACAACCCTATATGAAGGGAATCTTTATCATAACATAGGTGACAAGTGGCTATCCAGTTTCTGCTTGAAGGCCTCCAAATAGAGACAAGCCTCCACCTCTAAAAGCAACCCATTTCACTTTTGGAAAGCTCTAATTGTTAGAAAGTTTTTCTTAACATCAAATATAAATTTGCCTCTTCAATTTCTACTCACTGCTCCTGGTTTTGCTCTCTGGAAACAGACAGAACAGCCCTTCCAATATCTGAAGTTAGCCATCATGTCCCTTCTGAATCTTCTCTTCTCTAGGTCAAACATTCTCAATTCCTTACATGGAATTTTTTAGCATCCTGTTTGCCCTTTCCTAGATACTCTCCAGATGTTTTCTTAAACTGTGGCACTCAGAACTAAATATTATATTCTTGATGAGCTCTATCTAGGACAGTGTACAAAAGAACTATCACCTCCTTATTCCTAGAAGTTATGCCTCTCTTATGGAAGCCCAAGAACACATCAGCTTTTCTGGCTGCCACATGAGACTGCTGGCTCATACTCAATTTGCAGTCTCCTAGAACATCAAGACCTTTTTAAGACCAACTACTGTCTAACTTTGGCTCTTCTATTATGTACACATGAAGCTATTTTTTTTTCAGTCTAATTGTAAGAGCTTAGTTTTGTCCCTCTTCAATTTCATCTTCTTGGATGCAGGCCAATGTTCTAAAAAGTCAAGACCTTTTTGGATCCCAATTCTGTCATCAGGAATCTTAGATATTTTTTTTCTAGTTTATGCCACTGGGAAATCTGATGAGCATGCTATATATGCTTTTATCCAAGTGTTTGCTAAAAACTGAGGCACTTCAATGGAGATTTCTTCCCATGCTGACACAGAATCACTAGTCTATGAGTCCCATCATTCATTAGATTGAATCTGATTATATTAGCATATAGTCCTGATCTCTCCATTTTTTTCAACAAGAATACACTAAGATTCTTTACTGTATACTTAGTTTAAATCTAGGCAAATTATATGTACAGCATTCAAGATGACCATTAGCAGGTCCATGTCTCAAAGGTAGAGAGGAAGAACTGACAGGGGTCAAGCCAAATTCTTGCTTAACTTAATCTATCTGTAGGAAATATTTGCCACTTCCACCAAATCACTGAAGAGAATTAAAAAAATAGCTGAAGGAGGATAGGGTATGGGTAGCACAAATAATCCTATCCATTTTCTAATCTATTGACCACTTACTACACCTTGTGTATGTTAGTGCAAACATCAAGGAATGCTGCATAAAGTTTAAGAAATACACAAATTGATAGTTCAAATATATGTGAATGTATTAACAATAGTACATTAAAAATAAAAATTCAAGAAAACAGTACTTTGTATCTCAAAGTAGACCATCATCAAGGCATCTTAGCACTATGGATGACTGTACCTCACTAGCAGTAGATTTTGGGATATTGGCAGTTCCTCATAGTAATCAGGCTCAATATCATCCAAAGACTCAATATCATTCAAACACTCCATGCCTGTAAACCTCACCTCAGCTTTGTTCAAGGATCTGCTTAAGTGCTATCTCTCTATCTCAGCCTTTTTTTGAACCCTCCAGTTGTGAGTACTCTGCCCTTATTAAAAAAGTATTTTATTTCTGCTTTGTACATATTTTATACTTATCTGTGTGCACACTATCCTATCGTCACTCTCATCTTCTTTCTCTCCTCATTTCCCCCTCATAACATAAGCTACTTTTGCTTTTCTATCAACAGTGCCTGGCTTACTGGACAAAAGCTTACTGAAATGAAGAGGAAAATGTCCATAAAATTGTTCTATTACTCCTAAAGAGTAATACTATACTCTCCTTGGAAGTTTCAATTAAACTCACCCTTAGCAAAAAATGGAAAACTTTAGAAAGTAAACTCCTAAATCTGTAATATATCTGACAAAGAATTCAGGATACAAATAGAAAAATGAAAAACAAAAAGAAAATGAACTATGTTTAGAATTTAAGGTACTGGGGGAAGCTAGGTGGCACAGTGAAAAGAGCACCAGACCCGCATGAACGAAGCTTTCGGGGACACCAAGTTCTCGGCCATTCTGGTGGAGCCCCTCCCTGCCCCTATCCCAGGCCCTGGCCTGGCCCCTCCTGAGCTGGTGGGGGGCCCCAGTGATGGTAACTGAGCCCTGCCTGCCCCAGAATGGCTCTG
>CM053594.1:117526851-117578684 GCA_028646575.1 Pseudocheirus occidentalis | reverse complement strand
CTAAAAAAAAAAAAAAAAAAAAAAAAGAGCACCAGCCCTGGAGTCAGGAGGACCTGAGTTCAAATCTGGCCTCAGACACTTAACACACACTAAAAAAAACTAGTTGTGGGACCTTGGGCAAGTCACTTAATCCCCAACTGCCCTCCAAAAAGAAAAAAAAAATTTAAAGCATTGCAAAATTTAAAAAAATATATATGATTTGAAATTTAAAAGAATGCATATATAAATTTCTTCTAACAATTATTTCTTTTCCCAAGGGTTTCTATTTCTGCTCTATTTAACCAAGAGACCTAAGCAATCAATATACAAAAAGCATATACCTAAATTTTCTCGGAAGTTCATTTCTAATTAACAACATTATGGAGAAAACTGGCAAGAAATAAAAGGCTGATGGGCCTAGAAAAAAAATTTTCTAATATTTAAATACTTTATTTCTTAATGTGTTTCTATAATTCAACTGGAATGTTTCTATTAGCTATCATTAAACATTAAGTTGCAATGAGATATTGATTATGTCTTTACAAACTTATTTAGACAAAAAAGAAAAAAATTCAATCATCTATACAATTTAATAACTATTCAAAACACCTGATGATGTGGATTATCAGAAGTATCTAAATGATGATGGTAGTTCCATCTTCTTTTTAAAATTTTGTATTACATAGACATACTGACAATTTCCTTCTTCATTGCTTTTTATTCAAGAATAAGAGTAAGACATACTTTGAAATTTATTTTTAGAAGTCAGGGATTTGTTTGCAAAATCTACAAACACTGGAATAAATTTTGAAAACACTTTGTAGAGAATCAGATTATATCATTAGAGCACAAACATATATGGATATGCTACCTTATTTTGGTAGATCTGACACACTACTATTTTAGTTTTTAAATACTGATTTTTATTGAAATACTACTAAACATTGAGAAGTATTAAATTAAGGGAAATTTTAAGGTTAAATTAAACACATAAAAGGTGGATAAGTTTTCTTCATTTTGTGCTAAGTAAAACTAATTTACAAAATTGCCTTGCCATTACTAATTTATGCCACTTTGAAATGAATTATTTAATGAAACATCTTTTTATGTGTGTGTGTGTGTACACATACTCAATATGTATATGTGTGTACATGTATATTTGTCTATATATGTGTGCAGGTATACATGCACTTTTTTTTTTTTGGCTAAGCTGCTAACCACAATCAAGAACATTTGAAGTGGTTGGTGGGATTTGTGGTATAATAAAAAGATGACTGGACTCTAAATCAGAAACAAGTTCTAATCCCAGATCTGTCAGTAACTAGATTGTGACTTTTGCTAAGCCACTTAATTTGTCTGCATGCCAGTTTCCTCCTCTATAAAATGAGAGGGGGTTTGATCTCTAATGAGGTCCCTTCTAGCTCTAAAATTCTATGGTTGCATGATTTAGTCTTTAAAAAGATTAAGTTGTGACCTTCTCTTTTTCAGGAAAGGGGTAGCAGACTTATACCACTGCAGACTATTGTATACACTGGCAGTTAAGGTCACTTGTATCTGGTGTTTTTGCTCAACTGTTCTCCTTTGTTACAAGGGAGGACTCAACTGTGGGGCAGAGAATGGCAGTAGTTCCAAAAATGATTGTAATGTAAAAAGGCATCAAAAATTTTTATTTTTTTAAAGAGAATAAAGTATGAAAATCAGTGTCACATAGAGCAACTAATTCTTATTAGATTATCACAAGACCTAATAAGACTATTGGAAAATCTCTAATTGTCATTTTCCCTCTTTTAAAGATCAACTTAAATATTTCTAGGCCAGAAATGCAAGTTTCTTCTGAAATTTTACAAACTTCAATGAAAAAAGTAAAAAACATCTTTAAGACCAGCTATTAAAACTCCTCATAAATAAAATTTAGGAGGAAATTTTAAAATGTATAAGATAGACATAGGAAACAATTTAAAGGTTTGACATACAAAACTTTTCAACTAGTATTATAAGAATATGTATTCTGATCCAGCACAATCCCTTATGGAATTGACTTATCCAAACCATTTAATTAAATAAATCACAGGTGAGATTTTCTGATTATTCAAACAAAGAAGATAAATATTTAGAGACTGTTGTATTCAGGAAGATCACGTCTTAGACGGATTGCTCTTAGTCTTTCCACTTTGATTTTTGCTTTTAAAAGTTCTTCTTCAAGTTGTTGCCTTCTCTTTAATCCATCCCTCTTTTCTTGAACATACAGTCCATATTTTCTTTGATTTTCTAAAATTATCTGATGTTCTTCCTTCATCATTTGCAATGTTTGTGGATCATATCCAAATAATGGTCTAAAATGTTCTCCACTTTCATGTCTAAAAAAATCATTTCTCCTTGGAAGAGAAGATGGCGATAATGTCATTCTTGTATCAACAGAGCAAAGTGAAGGTGAAGCTCTTTCCATAATACGGACCAATTCATGTTCTTCTCTTTGCTCTAATGTGTCATTCTGTTGAGAATCTACAATTAGTGAAGGAGGTGGTTTAATATCTTCTTCTTGGTCCAACTCCACTGTAATAGCAACAGGATGGTGATCCAACATCACCTGTGCCAAACTGGTACCTGCATGCGCTTCCTTATCCACGTTTGCACTAAAGCACACACACATCAAATGAAATGAAACAAAAGCATATTTAGAGTACATATTTTCCTAAATCCTGTAAATTCTAAACATTTACAGCTACTTCATTTCAATTAAAATACTAATAAACAACCATATTCTAAAATTCTAATCTTAGAATTACACATTATATGTGAGAAATTATTATTTCTCTCTCATATTTAACAACTATTGAATTAGGACCAAGGTTTTTCCCTTTTTCTACTTTCTCATCCAGAAACCAACCAGTGTGGGAAATCTCTCCTAAATATTTACCCAGTCCAAATTTGGACAATTCTAAGTCTGGACTAATGGGTACATTCCTGCTCATTGTGTTTGCTCAGACAGGTCTGAGAAAGTGTTGATTCTTTCCTTCTGTCAGAGAGGTAATATGGAAATCTTCGATCAAGATTTGGTTGACAAGTCAAATACCCCAAAACCTCATCATAACATGGCCCACCCTCTCATTGTAATATTCATTATCTCATTAACTGCTAACCCATTAGGGTTGATTGGAACACCTGCTCTTCCAAGGGTATATAAGCTGTGAGCTCACTACCATGAGGAATCTGGTGTAACGTGGTCAAATGGCCATCTTTTTATTAATAAATGTGCTGACCTTATTAATAAAATGATTAAATTATCCAGAAATTATGTCTTTAGAATCTTTTTAAATTCCACATGTGTTTTTATCTGAAAGTCTGACAATCATTTGCAAGGAAAATACAAATTAAACTCACATTCTTAAATGCATAAACTCAGGGAATAAGACAAGACTAGAAGACTGATTCCAAGGGCCCTATGACTCCTAGTCAGTAAAGGATCACATGGTAGCTTAATGCTTTCTAGGTCTTCAGATGTGTATTTTCTCTACTTCACCCTAAATCCTCAAATCCTTCTCCCTATTCCACTGAACTCTGCTCTAAGTCAAAATTAGATTACCTATATACAGTGGCCTAAATTGTACTAAGGCAAATATGAATTCTGGTAGGAAAGAGCAAGGGATCCCTTTGTATGCCTGATTTGGGAGCATGCACATTAGACTGACATTATTTACTTTATTTGACTAGAGAAAAATCATGGCAGTTTTTATAATTCTAGAGGACAGGAAAGCATTATGCTACCATTCAGCTTGTAGGATTTTTGAGCTACAAAAGATCATTTTGTCCAAATTGCTCATTAATCAGATGAAAAAAATGACACACAGAAAAGATAAATCTCTTGAACAAGGATATAATGACAAGTACTTTGAACAAGGATCCTCTGATTCCAAACCTATTGCTCCCCCAACATACCATGAAGCAATAGTATTTCCCCAGCCATCCTATTTTTTCCACCCATTAATTTAATGCTATTAAGTGACTAGCAACTTGGAAAAATAGAATAAAACTTAATTGGGGGAGGGGAAAGAGGTAATATAGATTTACATTGTAGTATAAAATTTAAAATATACATATCACAAAGTAAACATTCTTGAGGAAACATATTTATTGAAATATTAGTTTCTGTCAAAAGGATGGAATCTGTTAATGATCCCTAATTATATATACAAAGTCTCCCAAAATTTTAATTTTAAAGTATTACCATTTAAAATTGCACCAGACTTTTGGGACACCATGCATACAGTAATTCAGTAATTTAATTCTTAACACCAAACCCAGTGACTGAAAGTTCCTGCAGGATCAACTATTTTCTCATCTAAATCTTCTATATCTCTTTCTACCCCTGCACCTAAAAAATACAGAAGCTTTTTAAAAGTTTGTTTGGGGGAGCTAGATGGTGCAGTGAATATAGAGTACCAGCCCTGGAGTCAGGAGGACCTGAGTTCAAATTCAGCCTCAGACACTTAACACTTACTAGCCTTGTGACCTTGGGCAAGTCACTTAACCCTAAGTGCCCTGCCTTCCTTGCTCCAAGAAGAAAAAAAAAAGTTTGTTCAACAAAGGAGTAAAATATGCCACAAATATTCTGTTTCTTCCATTGTTGTTTTCCTGAAGAAATACTCTCCTGTCTAATTTCCTTTTAAAACTAAAAAGTATTAAATGTAAAATCCTTTGGGAAAGAGCTTGATGGAATTTAAAAATTCAAGTTTACAAGTTTACCACTTGTTTTTTTTTAAAAACTAAATTATCTGCTTAAGAGACACAAATAAATAAAGAATATGAAAGGTGCATATTAAGAAAAAATATTAAATTGGATAACTGAATATTGGCTAATTTCATCCATGAGTACTTCCTACATAGATGCAAACCAAGCCCTTCCTCACTCTAGTTCACAGTTTTGTGAGTAGCTGAGGGGGGGAAAAAGTCATCATCTAATGGCCAATCTTTTGTTAAAGAATGAACTTGTCTAGTCTGGTTCTCAGAAAATAGACTTACAGTATAATACTGAGCCACAACACACAACTGGGCCATAAAACCCTTTCTAGTTTGATACCTCCACATCGGGACTTTAAGGAAGGGCTGACACAATATATTAAAATATATATATATATATCTTACAACTATAGACAAAAAGTTACCATCTCTTTGGAACAACCAATGCTTTTTATTTTTTCAAGAGCTCTGAGCCATTATTTACTAGCTGTGTGGCCTTGGGCTAATCAATTCACCTGTCTCAGTTGGATTTCTCATTTGTACTAGTAGATGAAGCACTGCCCTTAAACTCAACAATGCCTGTGTTTGGATCCTGCTTCTGATATTTAACAGCTGAGTGACAGGGATAAATCACTTAATATCTCCAAATCTGTTTCCTCACACACAAAATGAGGATAATATTATTTGAAGTATTTACCTAAGAGTATTGTTAAGAGGTTCAAATAAGATAAACTACTCATGATTGTCAGTTAATATGAATACCTGTACTTCCTACCTCACAACTTGTGAGGAAAGTGTTTACCAACTCTAAAGCACTAAATTATATATATATTTTTAAATTTCTAATCCAGTCTATAGAGTGAAGGAGCTTCCTCAAAGACCTCTTTCCCAACTGTCTTTTTTTAGCATTTGATTGTTAAACATCACCCCCTCCAAAATCAAGATAAGGAAATAAAGATATAATTCAAATCAATAAGAAGTAAGTTTAATTCTATATTAGCTGCTATGCTCAAAAATCTGGATGGAGAGAGGTTTAAGTGACTAAAACTGAGCTTTCAGTATTACTCTAGAATAGTGGTTCTCAACCTTCCTAATGCTGCGACACTTTAATGCTTGTATGTGGGTGTATCTGCATGTGGGCAGACCCACCTGGAGACTGATAGAGGAGAGGTGTCTCGGTTCCTAAGACCATCAGAAATGTGTGTTTTAAGATGGTCTTAGGCAACCCCTGTGACCCCTGTGAAAGGGTCATTTGAGCCCTAAAGGGGTCGCAACCCACAGGTTGAGAACCACTGCTCTAGAATCTAGAGTCTATATTTTTTAACCTTTGTCACATCTGTTCCCAATTAGGTATATTAATCTCCACTAAGAACAAACATAATCCCAAGTAAATTAACAGCATCATATAAATAATCCCATATTCCATTTTGGTCAGAACATTGCAAAAAAAAAACATAATGAGGGAAAAATATTCTAGAAAAGGTCATTTAAAAGCTAAGGGATAGGCTTTTGATATTCAAAAAACAGATTTTTTTGGATGCAAAATGTAATAAAAATGTAAATCCATTAGTATTAATATGTGATTAAAAAAGAGAAATGTCAATTTTAGAAAAAAAGAACATAAAAACCAAAGAATATATAAAACAAATTGTACAAAAATAGTACAATCAGATATTCTTATTCATAGTGATGTTCTTCCTTTTGAAGAATGAACAAGGCATTTGATGAAATCAATAGACAAGCTATTTTATAGTTTTACTGAATCATTAATAGTTAAGACCTGGAAAAGACTTACAAATTTGGTTCAATATCCTTACTTTGTAGATGAGAAAATTTAGAACTAGAGATGTTAAGTGACTTGACCAATGCCACAAAGCTATCAATTGAAGAGCTGGGACTAGAGCTTGAGTCACTTGAATTACAGACTCTTGTTTTAAACAAACAAAAAAAAAGTAATGAAAAATATAAAAAGATTTATAAAATTATTTTAGGGCATCTGAGATTAATTAGGAACATGTAAAACTATTTAAACTATATAATAAATACCTATAGTATTAAATAGGAAAATTCCTAAAGGTTATTAATATTACAGAAGGAACCTAAAAGAGGTCACCATTAACAATAGTAGGAGAAAAGTGAAGATAGGTGGAAAAAGGAAATGTAGAAGACAGCAAAAAGTACAACACATACATTGTACAAAATAACAAAGTACACAGTCTTTTAAAGACATGCTCCATAATCCAACTCAACCTACTTTGCATACTTTGAATATTCATTATAGAGAATGCATATCAACTAACTAGTTTCTCTAATACACTCAGATTTCTAGAAAACATTAAGTGACAGGCAATATGGTGAGGTGGAAAAAGCACTAGACTTGGAATCAGAAGAGCTAGTGTTTATTACAACTCTATTACTGATTAGCTAAAAGACCTTGAACAAGTCACTTCAACTCTATAAGCCCAAGCTCCTACACCTATAAAATGGAAATAATCATAAACTATTCATCTCACGGTTAGCAAAGGGATCAAATAACCCATTGTAAATTAACCATTATTATTAAAGTATATTTCATTGGACAGTTCAAAAAGTAAAAAGACATACCCATTTATGGTTCATTCTCAGTAATGCACTTTAAGAAATATATAATCATCCCAAATCCTTTGTGTATATTTTTCCTTGTAATAAGGTTGCAAACAAGAAGCAGGTACAAAGTCATTCCTTATATTACTCAAGGGACCCTTTCCCCTACAATGACAGAAAAAAGCATTTTCTGATAACTAGCTAGTGGAAAACTATAAATTTCCTGGTACTGTATGTTAAATTTTGAAAGCATATGTCAGGCTAAGATAGAACATCAGTAATTATTCTATTTGTTTTAATTAATATCACCATGAATTAGATCACTCACACCTACATTCTAGTTTCCCTTAACTATCTGTCCTGTATTGTCAACTAATTACAATCTGGATCTAATTGTACAAGTGAGTTATTTTTTCCAAACATCTCTTAGCTAAGTACAAAAACAAACTGATCTCTCAGGTAAGTACAAAAACAAACTAATTTTTTCTTCTAGCCTCCTTCCTAACTTAAAAAGCATTTAACCAGCTAATAGCAATTCTAGAATTATAAAGTCTAAACAAAGAGGAAGAGTTCCAAAGTTTTATTTGGAGGACAATGGTTGTTGAATGAATGAAAAGTCACTTAAAAGGAGTCCACAATAAATGCAAATGAATGTTATCTAATCAGAGCCGAATGCTAATAAAGCAGACCTTTTTAGCTTTCTCACAATTTAAACTTGGATTTAAGTTAATGTCCTTGATGATTCTCAGCTCAGTGCCTAAGTGTACAAATTTTACCAAAACTGAATACAACTGTCCTCTCACCCTAAGAAAAAAATTGCTTGTTTTATTACAGGCTGGAAGTTTAACATAGTTAGGAAGTTTTAAGAGAGAGCTTTCAACGCTTTTTTCACCTATGACTCAGATCAAAATTAGTCACTTAATGAATGCTAAAACACAACAAAGAGAAATTATCAATCTTAATGCAGAAAAAGTCAAAAAAGCAAAAACTCTCCTACTTAAAAATACGTGTTCTAATATAGACTAAGCTGGTAAATATTATTTAAACTTTTTTTAACATATAAAAAAATGTTTTCATTACTCATTTAGGGTTGCATTTAAGTTGTTTTCAATTAGAAGTATATTAAATATATGAGAGAGAGAATGATAATTTATGAATACCTTTGGGAGGTATTACAGGGTCAGTTTATCTTTCATGATACCAAATTGAAAATTTTATTTAAAGTTACACATATAATATAGCTCTCGTGAATAATTAGCCTAAAATAAGCAGTGGAGGTGGAGGGATAACTTTTTTGAATCTTTATTTAAATAATTCACTGTTAAACAAGATAAAGGATATGGACTGCAATCACAAATTTCATCCCCTTCATTTTTCTAATCTCTCACTACCTGGAAACTGGACAAAAAGTAAATATAAAAACGTAAAAATAAATTTAATGCAGAGAAATTACAAGTTGACATTTTCGCAATTAACAAAGCAAAACAAAGGCACCATTTTCCCATTTGTAGTGAAGCTTACTACTGCACATCTGTATCTCAGTATGACAGCAAAGCAAAGCTCAAAAGATAGGAGGCGCCATAATTTTCCAGTAAAAAAAGTAAAATAAATCTTACCTTTGTATATTGTTCTTGTCTCTTCCTAGGCATACACTGGAAATCTGGGGAATCATTTCCACAACTTTCTTGGTTGGCTCAGAAATACTGCTCCTATGATCTAACAGAGTCTCCTTTTGCTGCATGAGCTCCTGTTTGGCGTATTCTTTGAGCCTTTTATAGAGGGTACGCAGGCCTTGTGCTGTACGAGGAGGGCGATCTATTCCAATAGCATTATATTTATCTGCTATGATATCCCAGCATTTGTTCTTTTCCACTATTACTGAATGTTTATTAGTGTGCTCTTCAAGAATTTTAACATATGGTTTCACCAGTTTTAGCAAATCAAGCTTTTCAGATAATGTAAAATTAGAAGATCTAGCCTTTCCAACCATTGTTATTTCCGAATTAAGTAGGCAGTTTCTGAAACCACCATGCAGTCTCTGGCTCTGCTCAGCTCTTTTTCACAAACAGAAAAAAAGATCAGGCTTAACTAGGCTAGCCTCATTTAGGCCCACGCCTACAGGGGAGGGTTTATTAAAATTCCTCCAGCTTAAGCTGACGCAGGTTCAGGAAATCTGCTTAAGCCAAGCCTGACCTACATAAGGCTTTTCACTGAAGAAGACAGGAAGGCACAAGCAAAACACACTTGTATGTAAAGAGAACAGCCCTAAACAGGATTTAATACACAAAGGTCCAAAGATAAGCATGGTGCCCTTCTAAAAATTACCTAATTTAATGAGAATATCAGTTTCTCACACATGTATAGCTAGCTGATAAACTGAAACTGCATTGTAGCTTTGCTTTAGTGAAAACAAATGAAGTAAAAACTGTTTTGTGCTATTTATTTGCAAACACAGGAAACAGAAGAATGAAAAACTAGAGAGTGGCGTGTGTAGAAAGATCCCTAACAGAGCCCCTGATCACTGTTCCTTAGCTGCTGTTCTCTCTTACAGTATTTGCATAATGCTAGTCCTGCTGTCAATCATGAATTGCATATCCTCTAGCTAGTTAGGTTACACCCAGACTCAGACTCCACAGTAAAGCTAAGCTTCCCCTCCATTTTCCAGTCTCTACCTTGTCTTCTTGTACAGTTTTTCTTAAAATGTAAAAGGTTTGGTTGGAAATATAAACTAAAAATTGAAGGTGGTAAGATTTCCTTTTGTTTGAAGAATAAATTATTCTTACTATAATGAAACTCTTAAATATATGCTGATATACTGTATCACATTTAAAATCATCATTCACTGAGACCTAGCAAAATCAAGCTTTAAGCCAGCAAGCAAGCAATAAAAAAATGCATTTAGTATAACAGAAACAGATATTAGCTTACCTCTGTATGCATGAGTAAACACACACATACCACACACACACACACTCTCTCTCTGTCTCTCTCTCTCTCTCTCTCTCTCTCTCTTTAGACCACAAAAGGAAACAGAAGTACCATTAGTTGATCGCATTAGTTTGTCCATTTGAATCCCAGTTTGAACAAAGCATAGTCATTAAACTCTAGGATTATAGAGATTTCTACATATATAAATGAACTATGATACATATTGATCAATTCACTACAACTGTCATAATTTCCCAACTGATCTTATTATTTTTTTTGAGAACTAGACACAAATAGAGAAGCAATTCATGCAATGGCAAAAGTAAATGGCAAAAGTAAAACATTCCCTGCCCTCAAGGAACTTACAATTCTAAGGAGGGGAGAGGAAGGAGAGATAATATGCTGCAGTAAGTTATTCTACAAAGCTGTCTGATCAAAAAAAAAAAAAAGACTTATATTTAAGCCTCTATATAAAGGAAAAAGTGGTAAACCACAGAATAAAGAGCTAAGCAAATAATATTTTATAGTCTTATCTTCCTTGAATAATAAATAATACTAAAGTTCCTTCTTGAATATCGCAGGATTTCAACTTACCGGATATTCTAGGAAGGCAGAGATCAGAGAATTAACATACTGTTTTAATGTGAATGAAAGGGAAAATGTTGAGAGCAGTAAAGTAACTTGTAAGATGTTAGAAACTATAAAGAATTGTTTTAGGAATTCTACGTGTACTGGTCCGGGTCCCTCTAGACAGGGTTGAAAAAAGAAGTATTTAAATGCAACAAAAAAGCAATATTTTCTTTCAGGGAAGAAAGCAAAATGACATTAAGTGGTTTGAGGGAATAGATTAAACTAGGACTTGTGTAGCTAAATAGATTTCAGTAGGAGGTACTATTTATATGGTGAATGAAGTTAGTGATAGATATTTTAAACAGATAAAGTACTTTTCAAATAGTAGGGTTTTTTTGTTTTGGTTTTTTTTTTTACGTTTTTCCTTATAGCCTTTAATTTCAGACACGGTGGAAAATTTTTTACAGACACATGGAAAACTTAGACATGATCACAATTTTGATAGCATAGACAAACTAACCAGATAGCTAGCTGTACTATCAAGTCTGCCTTCATACCAACACGGTACCCTCTCAACAGTTGCCTAGGTAACAGGTAAGCTAAGTGTGTTGAAGTGACATGCTGCAGAGTTGTATGGAAGGGGTAACTTAATACTCTTCTCTTTCCTCTTCACCCTCTCCTTCAACAGAATCCACACCAACCTCCTCATAATCCTTCTCCAGGGGAGCCATATCACAGTAGTTTTTTACAGCCTTTAGTGGACAATGGATGATTGCCCAAGCCTACCACTCAACAGAAACAGAAATAACACTTCTGTTTTACATTTATCTGTTTTAATGGTAACAGTCAATGTTAGAGGTGTAATGGTTCTGGTACATGTGCAGAGCACCTGGGAAGGCTTCTCCACATGTAGAGAAGCTGAAAGGCCTGACATGGGGAGATCTGTGATGTTAGATATTGGAAATATATTAAAAGAGTGGGAATCATTTGACTTTAAGATATTCTGTAACTGATTCTGGTTAGGAGAAGCCTTTTTCAACTGGATGAATAACTATGAGGACATCTTCAAAAATTAAGCTGGCCTCCACATAGGTCCTTCGGTCATTGTTACTTTATGTGTCCTTTGTGATGTGACTATTGGGGCTTTTCTTTTTCTTTTATGTGACCCTGTGAAAAGTGGCCTCTGTATTTGATCTTTTCCTGTTATAGGTGGAGGGAATGGAGCTTCCAATCTTGAGTGTTTTAAAGTCAAGAGAATATGCTGCAGGAATCTGGGAGTCTTCCATGCAGGGTTTTGCAGCCAGCCCAGCATCAATGTCCTGGGGAGAAAGGAGTGATCTTCAGAAAGGATCTTCTGGATTCGGGTAGTTGAGATGAGGATTTGTCCATATACTTTTGGCATCTGGACCAGAAGTTGTTGGGACCAATGCTAGGCAGGAACTGAGCTAAGGCTAGGTTGCTGGGGGAAGAAAGTTAATATTTATAGATTTATTCTTTTTATATCATCCAAGTAAATATCCCTCTGTAAAAGCTAATTGATATTAAGTGGTAATAGAAATAGGGCTACTAATCACTGCTGCTTTACAATGGGAGGGGGCGAGATAGAGGACACAATTAGAAAATGGGAGAACAAGCCTATGAGAGAAAAAAAACCCTTCAGGTACCCTAGAACCTTGAGGAACCAATGTAGCTGACCTGGCTCTGAGAGAGTGGGCCACAGCATACTAGCTAGAGATGCTATGGATAACCAGGAACACAATACTCTGCTGGAGAACTTGTGAATTGGTTCATTCATTGTAAAAAAATAATTAGGGATTATGCAAAAAAAAAGTGACTGAAGTGTCACTGAATCACAGCAGAGTACTTCATCAACCATTTAATCCAACATAAATAGGAATAACATGATAATAATAATAATCATAACAAATAGCTAGCAGTCACATAGTACTTTAAGGTTTGCCAAAGTACTTTACATATATTATTTCATCTGATCTTCACTACAACCTTATGTTATTATTACTCCATTTTACAGAAGAGGAAACAATGCTGAAGAGATTAAGTGATTTACTCAGAGTCAACAGCTAATAAGTGGTGGAGGATGTGAATTCTAGTGTTCCTGATTCTAAGTTCACAACTTTGTCTACTACTCTGAATTTCTGAAGGTATACACCCAAAGGGGGAACCCAGTGTCAGAGAGTAGAAACAATTTAGTTACTTTATTAACATAATTCCAAAATGCTTTCCTGACAGATTGCTTTTATAGCTCATTCACAGCTCCATCAAACACTTACTTATCTTCCCATTGTCTATCTAACACCAGTTCTGATTTTTATTATCTTTAGAAACTGTCTAGTATTTAAAGCCCTTCATAACCTGATTCCAATCTACTTTTCTCGATTTATTCATTATTCCTCTTGACAATACTCTAAAGATCCAATTGTTACTAACATGACATTCTACCTCTGGTGTCTGACCCATTTCAATATTCCCTAATCATACTTGGAAAGTATTTCCTCGTCACTTAAGCCAGTTTGAATCTTGATCTTCCAGGTCAAGTACTACCTCCTACATTGATGGTTGGTTGGTTGTAGCCCTTTTGTTCTGGAAGAGGACCAAAATGACATCACTTTGTTGGAGTCAAGGTACCATATGTCCAACTATGACTGATAAGACAAACATGAGCTCAAAAAGCTCTACCACCGGTCCGGCATGAATAGTCCACATCAACATTTGAAGTGGAAATGTCACTAAATTTGTGCATTTCATGTTTCTTTTGAGCTACTTCAATTCTGCTTCACTGATCAAGCACAGCACCTTCTTTGATGCAGGCATGCCATGCTAGGTGGTCCTTTGTCAGTGTCTCCCATATCACACAATGAATTCCAAAGTTCTTTAGAGATATCTTGAGAGCGTGCTTGCGTATTACTTCTTCTGCCCTCCATGTGAGTTTCCTGTAAAAACATCTTTTAGGTAAGCATACATTCAGTATTCAAGCAACATGGCCAACCCACTGGTATTACGCTTTCTGCAGTAGAGCCTGAATGTTCAGCTCAAGAAAGAACTCATATCTGGTACCTTATCTTGCCAGGTGATCTCCAGAATCTTCCCAAGACAATTCAAATGGAAGCCATTCAGTTTCCTGGAATGGCTCTGGTAGACTGTCCAGGTTTCACAAGCATACAACAATGAGGTCAGCACAATAGCTCTGTATACCTTCAGGCTGGTAGACAGTCTAATACTTCTCTCACACTTTCCTTTGGAGCCTCCCAAATAATGAGCTAGCTCTGGCAATGCATGCATCAATGTCATCATCTATACTGCCAAAGAAAGTGAACTTATCCACAGCATTCAAATTTTCTCCATTTGCTGTAACCGAGGGTTCTATACATGGTTGGTGTGGTACTAGTTGGTGGAGAACATCTGTTTTCATGATGTTAATTATTAGGCCAAAATAAAGTAACAGCCAAAATAATGGTTGATGCTCTTGTATTTTCCCAGCCACCAAGAGAGTGAAACAAATCTATATGTTTGCTCCCATGCATGATGTTTTGAGCAATGTTTTCAGAAGCCTTCAACTGGATGAAAAGGGCATTACGGTCAGCTATTGCACTTGACTGTAAGTCATTTAACCTGAAAAAGCTACAAGTCATGACTAAAGTGGAGGAAGAGTTAGTGCATGATTTTTTATTCAAAGGTGATTGTACACTCAATACAGCTTCTGAGTATGGATTCTCTGTTTCTGGTGCTAATTTTGGCCTAACAATTAACACCAAAAGAACCCTCCTGTATAAAGCTTCTCCTAATCTTTGCCTCCTCCCAAGACTTACCTTGTATTTACTTTATATATAAAACTTCCTTGTTTTTATATTGTTTCTCCCAATAAAAATGTATGCTTTTTGAGGGCAGGGGGTGTTTTATTTTAAATTGTTGAATCTTCAATGCCTAGGTTAAACAGAATGTCAAATTTGTCTCTCCTATATACTTTCAGGCCACATATTGACTTAGAAAACCACATTAAGCAACTACTTTGGGCTTGTTACAGTGCTAAGCTCTGGGGATAGAAATATGGAAAAAACGATAGTACCTACCTTCAAGGAGCTTATAATCTAAAGGATGGACAAAACCCAAACAGAAGATGAAAAGCAGGGTTGGGAGGTGGAGAAGATACAGACAGTTGGAGAAGTCAGACTAAGTAGTGTAATGAGAAGAGAAATAAAGGAGCTATTGGAGCAGAGCTCTCTCCTACAATAGAGATCTAGAGTTCATGGCCCCACCCTCCAATCAAAAAGGCAGAGGGTAGTAATGGAGGAGCAGTACCAAAGCTGATGTGGCCGTGGTTGTTGATGACCAAAATTCAGGAGATCTTACTGAGGCAGGGTGGAAAAGTCAATCAGAAGTCCCAAAATAGTGCAGACAGATTAGAAATTAATTATCTAACATGTTACCTATATTGTATTACATTTTTATTTATTTTGTTACACATTTCCCTACTAATTTTAATCTGGTTTGGGTTGCACTTGGGAGATTTGCAATAGTGGGCCACTTCTACCCTCAGCCACTTTCTAAGTCTGTAAATTCCTAAGGAGTCAATTTGCACTTGAAGAGGGAGTTCAGAGAGTTCCCTTACCTGGCAGTTCCCTATGCCAATGGTATCACAAGTCCAGTCCTGAGCATGATACCTGGAACAAAGTTCTTAAGTGCTTACTGACCAAATGATTAGTTATTTCTATCACTATGTAACTTTAAACAACTCTCTGTTGCTGACTCCTTCTATATCAACTCCCCTCAAATCCTTAATGTTTTTGCATAGAATATTCAACTTTCAAGTTAGTGATTAAGCTTAGTGATTACTTCTCAGGAGTGAACAGAGTACTGGGCCAGAGTCAGGAAGTGCTGAGTACAAATTTGACCTCGAATATATTATAGCTGTGTGACCAGGGACAAGTCACTTAATCTCTATCTGCTTATTTCCTCAACTACAAAAATGGAGATTAGCATCTGCTTCTCAGGGTTGTTGTAAAGATTAAATAACATAATCTTTGTAAAGCACTTAGCAAAGTACTGGGCACACAGCAAGTGCTTAATAAATCTTTGTTTCTTTTCCTTCTCCCTCCCCATATTGCAGTTACAGATACTATAATTAAGAAGCCAAATCACTAAGCTGATATTAGAATAAAAGTTTGTGGCATATGTTCAATTAGCTGATATTTGGAAATTTTAGCTCCCTAAAAAAATCCCATTATAGAATCACGTACTTAATAAGAGAGGCTCACAGAGATCATTTAGTCCAATCTATGCATGAATGAAAGGCAAAGTGGTGTCAATGAAAAAGCACTGAACCTGAAAACAAGAAAAACTACAGTTTAATACTTGCTAAGGCATTACTAGCCTTTTCACACAGGGCCAGTATTTAGTCTCTCTGCACTCAATTTATTCACCTTTTTAAAAAGCAAAAATAATACCTATACTGTTGTCAGCAGTTAGCACTGAATCTGGAACACAGTAAGCACCTGATAAATGCTTATTGGCTGTCGATTCTTTCCTAGGATAATTGTGAGGAAAAAAATAACATTTTACAAACTATCAAACACTATATAAGGTATGCCAGAAATCTCAGTAAGTTTTAAATTTTAATACTTACGTAGCTTAAAGCAACACTAAGATTTCTGGGACGCCCAGAAATATAAATGTATAAATATAAGTTATTAATATCTATAACCAGATTCAAATTGTTTAGACACTGTCATTAAAAAATAAATAAATGAATGAATAAATAAATAAATAAAATAAGCACTGTCATTGACAAGAATTCACTATTTCAAAAGAGTTCATTACACTTTTACCTTAGAATGAACCAAAATCTGCTTCCTTTTCATTTTCATACAATGATTCTGATCCTTCTAATAAAACTGAAGTGAATAAGTTCAATTTTTGACAGGCTAGCTCTTCAAATATTTCATCTACAAGATAAACAGCCCCACTTCTTACAATTATTCCCTAAGAAAGTTCTGTGTTCCCTCACAAACATAGTCGCCTTCCATTTGTCAATGTTCTTAAAGTACTGCTCCCAGAACTAAAAATATATGGCTTAAGCAGAGTACAGTGGGACTATGGTTTCCCTTGTTCTGGATCTTCTAATGCTATTATTGTAGGTTAAGTCTGCATCAGCTTTTTTGACACCCACATAACAATTCTGACTCATAGTAAGCTTGCAGTTATCATTTTTCACATTAGTTAATCTAGCTCTTATCTTATTTGTGCAGCTGATTTTTAAAACTAAAGATTTTAAAACTAAAACTTTTTCAAGATTTAACATCTCTCCTATTGAAATTCATCTTGTGCAAAGGTCCACTCTCAGTGATTCCTCTCCCCCCTCAACTACCATGGATATATTATGTTATGTTATGCTATGCTATGTTATGTTATGTTATGTTATGTTATGTTATGTTATGTTATGTTATGTTATGTTATGTTATGTTATGTTATGTTATGTTATGCTATGCTATGCTATGCTATGCTATGCTATGCTATGCTATGCTATGCTATGTTATGTTATGTTATGTTATGTTATGTTATGTTATTATACACATTGTGTAGGCTAATAAAACGTAAGCTTCCTGGGAACTAGAAGTTTCATTGTTATCTTGAAACTTCAGTACCTAGCATAGTGCCTGGTATAAATATGTCCTTTACTAAATGCTTGTTGACTGATGATGACTATGATGCCTGCTGGAATTTACCTAGCACTTTACATGTTAATTTATTTATACAATCCTGAAAGCTAGGTGCTTTAATTATTCCCATTTTACAAATGAGGAAATTTAGACTGACAGAAGTTAAGTGATCTTAAAGTAAGTACAATAAGCATAGGAGGCAGGTTTAGAAACCAAATCTTACTACAATTTTAGCACTCTTTGTACTTCATCTCTAATTTTGATTGATTCTGAGCTTCCCTAAACCTGTCTTCTGCCTCATAAAATCTGAGCAAATAAAGCTTGTGTGCCATGTGTAAGCTTCAGCTAAAACTACCTAGACTAAACTGACTAGCTGATTAATTATTCTATCCATATGGATCTTTAAACCACTCTATGTTGCTAACTACTATTATCAATTCCCCTCAAATCCTTAATGTTTTTTCACAGAATATTCAGGGATTTAAACTTAGTGATTAAGTGATTACTTCTCAAGAGTGGACAGAGTACTGGGCTGGAGTTAAGGCACTATTTGGGGATTTCTCTGATAAACTTCTCCACCAAGACTTAGGGACACTCATTATTGGGATAATCTGATCATCCAGCAAGATCTTATCAGCTTTGGTACAGCACTGACCTTGGCCTTTCTGATTGGAGGTTGGAGCCATGAATTCCAAACTCTAAACTCCAAACCTTCATTAGAGGAGAGGGAGCTGGGATCCAAAATCTCCTTATTTCTCACCTGGCTACACTATTCTGGTCCACTCAGTCTCACTTCTCCACCTATATCTGTATCTTCTCCTCCTCTCAACCCTGCTTTTTCATTTTCCATTTGGGTTTTGTCTTCCCTCTTTAAATTGTAAGATCTTTGAGGGAGGGACTGTCTTTTTTCAATATCTGTATCCCCAAGGTTTAGCACAGTGCCTGGTCAAAAACAGATGCTTAATGTGGTTTTCTAAGTCTGGAGGCCACATACTTAGTTGAGTATGAAGCCATTGGCAGAAAGCACTAAGAGGTTTGTGACTTCTCAGCATCTCATAAACCAGCATGTGTCATAGGTTGGGCTCACCTCTGTGCCATGCTATCTTTCTTGAAGGTGAAACAAACCTGACACTCTGTTTAGCCTAGGCAATGAAGATTCAACCATTTAAAATAAAATACCCCCTGCCTTCAAGGAGCATACATTTTTATTGGGAGAAACAATATGAAAACAACTAAGTTTGTTTTCAAATAACAAATTTATATGTATGTATGTATGTGTATATATATATATAAATACAAGGCAATTCTTGGGAGGAGGCAGAGATCAAGAGTGTCTAAACTCTAGACATAAAATATAGAGAGATATGAAATTTAGTTACTTAATCAACATTTATTTAGATAATTTAAATTCAAATTCAACCTAGCTAGTTTAAACTTAATTTTCATCTAGCTAAGCCTGTGTCCTGCTTGATCCCTTTCAATCTCACCACCCATGGACCATTTGGAACATACTTCTAACACTTCCAAAAGTGTGTCAGTCTGGACTAGACTTTTCATGAACAAAGAATAACTCCTCTCCCTTCCCAAGAAAGAGAGGGGATAAAACCTTTCAGACTCAATTAAGACTTCACTACCTACCACTCTCCTTAATTGTCTACAGCCTAGCTTCCAATTTTGTAACTCAACTGAAACTACTGTCTCTGAAGATACCAATGAAACTTTTAATTGCTGAATCTGTTCTTTCAGTCTTCATTATTTTGGACCTATGGCATACGTTTATCATTGTTGACTACTCTGGTCCTTTTATTATTTCATCTCTTGGTATTCATAGCACTACTCTTCCCTGGTTCTTATCCTGCCTATCTAACTGCTGCTCCTTATCCATATTATACCCCCAATTGTGGGCATTTCCCAAGGAACTACTCCAGTTCCTTTTTTCAATCCCCTCTAGTCATTCTCCATAATCTTATCGGCTCCCATGGGTCTAAACTATGATTTCTATGTAGATGATTCATAACTATATATATATGTGTGTGTGTATATACATACATGCACACATGTATACATATATGCACACATGTATACATATATACATAGTATATATGTATACATATACACACACACACACACACACACATATATATACAAATGCATACATGCACATCCAGTCCCAGTTCCTATCTTAAGCTTCAATCCCACATCACAAAATGCTAATTGGGCCTTTCAAAATGAATGTACCAGAGACATCACAATCTCAACCAATCCAAAACACAATTCATTATCTTTCTTCAAAACCACTCTTTTTCCCAACTTCCTTATTTCTGTCAAAGGAAACAAAATCTTTCTAGTCTTCTAGGTTCATATCCTTGAAGTTAAATTCAACTCTTCATCTTCACTTCCCCTCACAGATATACAATGAATTGTCAACATTTTCATTTTTTAACTATACAACACCCCTCCTATCAGACTCCTGACTCTCTAGTCACACAGTTACCACCTGAGTTCAGGTCCTTATCTCCTAATTCAGAAGTTCCCAAAATAAATACCTGGCCAAGAAATTCACTTTCTTCAATCCTTTAAGAGTTTTTAAAATTTCCCTCATATCAAAAATATATTAAATATTTTAAAATGCTATATCTTAAATTTAATAATTTACTGTAAATTTGTGGGGGTTTTCCTGCATTGAAATTTCCTGCAATCTTGCATCATATAACCATATAGTATCATACCGTAAATAAGTCATTACACACACATATTCCTGACAATGCACACTGAACTTCCTGACAATGTACAACATGGTCACCTGTCAACAATTACTTGTTAAGATCTGTCAGTGGACTTGATCACTGATAAGTTATAGTTTGCATTTTGCATGTTTATTTGGAAAATAATGTAATCACTAAGACTTTAACTCTGTTACACAACAGATGAAACATATATGAATGGTTTCTCAAAATTTTCTTATCTTCTCTCCTTATGCCTCCTCCAGCCCCTTATTTTTAATTCAACACCAATTGCACCCCTCCTTAGATCATTCCAGCACCCCCCTAGGGGGTAGTATCCTCCATATTGGGAACCTCTATGACCTAACTGGTATCCCAGCCTCATGTGTCTCAACCACTGCAGTCCCTCCTCCACGATGCTGCCAATGATTTTACTTAAGCACAGATCTGACTATGTCATCTCCCTAATAAATATACTCCAAGGACTTCTACTTGCCTCTAACATCAAATTTAAATTCCTCTCTTTAGTTTTTAAAGCCCTTCACAATCTTGCCCCAATCTGTCATTTCCAATTGCACTGGATGTTGCTTCCATGTCACACTTCATAATCCAGCCAAATTGGCCTTCTTTTTGTTCATCACTAAGAACACTCTACCTCCAACTCCCATGCTGTTTGAGAAATGAGTAATTGCTCTCTTGGATTTAATAATTAATTATTATATTAGGACCAAGGTTATTCCCCTTTTCTCTTTCCTCATCTAGAAATCAAGCAGTGGGAAAATCTTAGACAAAGATTTACCCAGGTTAAGACCTAATCAGACAGTAAAAGAAATTCTAAATTAGAGCTAATGGGTACATTCCTGCTCATTGTGTTTGCTCAGAAAGATCATGGGGAAGTGTTGATTATCCCTTTTGTTAGACAGGTGATAAGGAAACTGATAAGACTCAGTGACCAAGATTTGGATGATCCAAGTCCCATACCCCAAAACCCTCATTGTATTCTATCCCAGCCTTTCATTGTAATATTCATTTTCTCATCAATTGGTAACCAATCAGAGTTAACTGTTACCCCAAAGGAACACCTACTCTTCAAAGTGATGAGGTGCAGGCTCTGGGACCCCCCTTGAACTCTCCTTGAATCTTTGAGGTACAGGCTCTGGGAAACCCTTGAAGTCTGATTAAATCTTCCCACTTGATGAGGCATTTGCAGAGGTATACAGAAAAAGGCATCTTTGAGATCTAGGGTGGAAAACCACTGAGTATTGTATATGGATTGGGGACTACAGGGTGTATAGGGATGACAGCTTTATTAACAGCCCTGAGATCCTGAACCATCCAGCATTCTCCATTAGGGTTTTTCACAGAAAGAATTAGGGTGTTACATGGAGATTGGCAAGGGACAAGGATTCTATATTTTAGGAATTTTTCAATTAATGGTTGTAGTCCTTCCCATGCCTCGGGCTTGATTGGATATGGATGGTGATAGGGGAACACATTAGGATCTTGGAGGCGAACTGTAACTAGGGTAGCATGAGTAGTTCTCCCAGGAATTCTCTGATCCCAGACAATTGGCTCAACTGTCTCCTACACTTCTGGGGGAATATAGGGGGGTCTGGTGAACAGAGGGCAAAGGGAGATGGGAAGTTTAACTAGAGAAAATCAGCTTCCCAATTTCACCAACAGATAGATCCCTTCCCAACAAGGGGAAGGGATAAGAAGAAAGCTTAAGAAAGAAGTGTTCAAACAGATCCTCAAATAGGTAGGGATTGGGTATGTCTGGAAACATCCCTTAGTTTCCCCCTTCAATGCCCCTGACCTGACTGGTCAAGGGGAGGGTAGAACCAATTGGTTAGAACAGAGAACTTAGCCATAATAAAGTGGCTAACATTACCTTCAGCCACAATGCTTGCCTGCAACTCATTGAGAGATGGAGAAAGTGGAAGCACTGCCAAGTCCCATGCTTCCCTATCGCTTCAAGTCTTGAGAAGACTGGAGGACCAGGTACGGGGAGGTGGCTCTGCCACTTTTCCAACCTCAGGGACAATCCTTCCTCCAATGTCCCTCCTGGTCAGATGGGCACGGTGCTAGAGGCATTGGTTCCTGGGGCTCCATCGGGGGGGGGGGGGCACCCTGGAGGGGCATTCCTTGGACAAGTGACCCTCCTTGTGGCATTGAAAGCAGGTTTTCCCACCACTCAAGTGACTGGGCTTCCCCCAAGAAGGTGCCCTGGGTGAGGTTTTCCTGGCCATGGCAGCAACCAAGAATCAAGCATGTTCTCTGTCTATGATTTGTACCCTGTATTATTTCTCCTCTGCTACAACCATGTCTCTGTTATTAGACTCCAAAAGCCATCTCCAATAGTTGGGCCTGAGGTGTTTGGGGTCCCATTGCCAATTTCTGCAGTTTCCTCCTAATATCGGGGGCAGACTGATTAATGTTAAGGATTGCTGTCCCTTCTACAGAGTCAGGATCTAAATTTGTATACCTTTTAATAGCTTCTACCAGTCTATCTAGGAAAAGGGAGCAGTTTTCTTGATTTGGCTGAGAAATTTCTTTAACTTTCTGATAATTTACTTGCTTTTGAAATACAGTTCTTAGGCCTTCCAACAGGCAAAGTACCATATGGTCTCTCTTATCTCTATCCTCCTGGATTTGATAATGCCATCCTGGGTCACCAGTGGGAACAGCAGTTGTTACTGGGGGGCATTTTCTGGTGTCACTGCTAGCCAAACGATTCCCAGATTCTGGGGCTTGTTCTCAGATTCTCCTCTTCTCCTCAGTGGAACAACAGGGAGAGAAGAGGATATGCAAATCACCCCAAGAAAGCTCAAATTGTAGAGATAAGTCCTGAAAGCCTGCAGTAAACTTTGTGGGGCTTTCAGAGAACTTACCCAACTTCTCTTTAATTTGGTTGAGATACAAAATGGAGAATGGGACATGCACTTTAGTTGTCCCACCAGCCAAGAGAGCCACTTCCCTTAAGGGAAAAAGTCCTGAAGGTGCTGTGGAGACAGAGGTTGGGAAGGGAGACTAGAAGTCCCACTTCCTGTGAGAGAGTGACTGGGGGGTGCTGGCTGAACTGGATGAGACTGCAAGCCTGAGAGATCCGGCTGGCAAGGGGGAAAGTCAGCTGGTACATGAGGAGGGGAAGGGGTCAGAAGAGATACCCCTAATACTGCTGTGGGGGTAGGACCTGAGGCCTAAGTGGGTATTGCCTCAGGTGAAAGGGCCACAGAGAGAGGCACTTCAGCAATACAGGTAGTTGGAATCTGAGCAGGGGTCCTTGAGGGGTGACGGACCATGCTGGGAGATGCAGGGTCGTAGATATGGATGGTGTAGGGGGCAGGAAATGAGGGGTGTTAGGCTAGAGGAAAAGGGCAGGGAACCCAGGGGGAAAAGGGGTGGGGTGCAGCAGAAGGGGATGGGGGAGCTGTCTCAGTGAGACCAGTGACCTGGACCTGAGCAGGAGTCCCTGAGGGGGGAGGTGCTGGGGCCGAAGCCACAGTAAGGAAGTCACTTAATTGGTCCCCATTGCTTCTTTGTGGAGAGGCTCTAGTTTCAAACATCTCACAATCTTTCCTGAGAATTGTGTTCCGTGAAAGTTCAACAAAGGCCATTAAGTAGGCAACTTCAATCCATTTTTCTTCTCTATGACTGTATAATTCAAACTGCAAGACAGTATTTATCTTTTAAAGTCCCCAAAACAGGCCACAATTCATAGTTTTCTAGGCAATACCTAGGCCAGTGTTGACAAGAAACACTAGCTTTTCCTTTTTAAGGTCTCCAGAGAAACTAAATTTTCCCCAATGTTGTAACAGACAACACAAAGGCGAACTTTTGGGAGCTACAGGAATTGGGCCTGGAAGTCCCTTCCTCCATAAAGAAAGGTTTGAAAGAAAGCCTCAAAAAATAAACAAAACGGCAAAAAAAAAAAAAAACTACCAAAAATGCCTTGAGTTTTCCCAGTTCCCTAACGCTGAGAGAATTGAAAGAATCCGGCTTACACTTCCAGATGAAGCATCTATCCTTGTCCTCCATTGTTTAAAAGCTGCACACATGTCCATTTTCTCCAAAATAACCAAACAGGACCGAGAGCCTCAGGTCAGGCTGAGTACCTAGCTGTCTGGCCTAATGGGACCTGAGAGGTCAGGCCCACAAAAACAAAACACAAAAAACATGCAAAAAAAACCCCACTCCCTTAAGGTACTTGGAGAACAAGAAGGCAATGCAATAGGGAAAGAGAGAGGCATATGTGCCTTCTAGTCCAGGCTAGAGAAGAGCTTGAACTTAGCAGTGTTTCCCGGTCAGGGAACCATAAAAATGAAGAGGTTACCCATAAAGAGGGTCTGGGTTGCTCTGGAGACTCCAATATACCAAAAAGCTGGGTCCTGCCAAAAGAATTTGACTCAAGTCTTCTCTCAGCCAAAGAAAAGTAAAGTTTATTGAAAGTTTGCCATATGGGGTAGACTCTTAAGGAGCCAGTCTATGCTAAGTCATTCTATGGCACTCTCATACCACATGGAGGGAAGATGGGTTCTTATGTACAGAGGAATCTAGGGGTGGTCTAGAGGAGGAGTTTGGGGAGGGTTTTCAGGAGGAGTTAATGAGGTCAATGCTAGGGTACATTAATATTTTGATAGGCTCATGGTTGAGAAGTAGATGGACAATGGAGGGCTAGGCTAGTAACAGAGGTTTGGGCCTAGCCACAAGGAAAAACTTATGGCCTCTGCAAATGTCTCATCAAGTGGGAAGATTCAATGAGACTTCAAGGGGTTTTACCTCAAAGATTCAAGGCAAGCTCAAGGAGGGTCCCAGAGCCTGCACCTCATCAAAAGAGCACATAAATTGTGAACCCACCACCATGAGAGGCCTTTAGTCTAATAGAGACAACCAAATAAGCATCCTTTTATTAATAAATGTGCTGGCCTTATTAATAAAATGACTAAATTACTCAGATTTTATGTTGTCTCTCAAACCTGTTTAATCATCACACTATTTCCCATACCTAGAATTTATTCTCTTTCCATCTCCATCTCAAAAAATCCTTCTTTTTCTTTAAGACACAGTTCAAACACCACATACATTAAATCTTTCCTAACTCCCTCAATTGCTATTACTCTCCCTTTCAAACTATATAGAATTTAATTTTATTATTCTTTAAATTTATGCTGTATATATTTATGTATGTACTTATTGCCTCTCCTGTTAAAATGTACACTCCTAGAAAGTAAAGACTATTTTATTGGTTGTCTTTGAACTTAATTTGAAATGCCCCAAAGAATGCCTGACACTCTGTAGACGACTAACAAATACTTGATTGAATTTGTTCTTCATATTGTCCTTCCACGAAGTGCTGCCTCTAGCAGTAGGTTGCTTGACCTCCTGGTTCCCTGTCAATAGCAAAGACACTCTGTAAACTAAATGGTACCCCAGTGCTGGTCATCTAATGCTACCTAGGTTACTCATCTCAATATGACCTAAACATGACTAGAATCCAGCCACCATAACAAACAGGTCTACTCTAAGCTAAGAAAACCACCAACTATTAACACCCAAAGCCAGGATCCAGATCAAAGGATTGAGTAATGTCATCCTTTGAGAAAGGGAATTTCTTGGTGGTAGACTGTGAGAAATACACTTGTGGGGATAACAGGACTTCCCAAGTAGGGTCAGGGAGTTAGCCTGGAATTACCACTCCCCACTACTTCCCTAGCGACCCTTAGGAAGATCCACAGGATGTATCCCTTAAAACAACAAGCCCCTTCTCACTGAAAGAACTCAGAAACAAGAGTGCGCAGAAGAAGGTGTTTATTTAACCCTTCCAGCAAGGAAGCAGGTGTGGTGCTCAGTAGGGACACACCCACACTGATACAGAAGCAGGAGTGAGGTTCTACTATTCTGTCCTTCCTGGCAGACTTAGGGTTAATCAAATTGTTCAAATTCCTCACTTTATTTCCCTATGTTCCCTCTATATATGCAGATTACATAGGCCTGGTAGTGAGGACACTAGAGACTTGACCAAGGGTGACTTCTTCTAAGGTCCCAGCTGTGTGCCACACTCCCATCTTTCTAGTTTCCTCTGGCCATGGTCATAGTTCCAGGACGGCCAGGGTTTTAGTAAAATAAAATAAGCAAGTTACCTCACAGCTATTAATTATCTTCGAATAACTTTTGTGGGAGGAAAACAAGATGCCATAATATCCCCTCTTACAAAACCAATCACATTTTTTTTTTTTGCTTTTTGTTTTTGGCAAGCCAGGCAGTTTATGACTAAAAGATATGAATGCATGTGAGTCCCCAACCCTTTAGGCAAGCATAGGCAGTGGCTCAGTCATAAGCTAGCTGCCCAGAACCCTAGATCTATGGGTTTTGTTGTTGTTGTTGATTTCTTTATTTTTATCTTTAAATAATAAATTTTTAGTTTTCAACATTTACTTTGATAAGATTTTGAGTTGTAAATTTCCCCCTTTCCTTCCCCTCCCCAAGACGGCATGGAATCTGAAACCAACTGTATTTTTACAAAACATTATTGGTGAGCTGACTATTACTAGAGCAGCAAATTTCACATTTTATTCATAAACCTTTTACACTCTTAAATACTATTTATATCCCCAAGAGTTTTTGTTTGGATTATATAGATTTATATTTAAAATGAAAATTTTCTAGTATTATTTTAAAAACAATGATGATATCTAGGACTCCAAAAAAAGTCTGAAGGACCCCAGAGATCCCCAGACCACACTTTGAGAACCAACAAACTAGAGAAATGAACTCACTCAAGGATCCAAAAGAAGTTATGAAAAGAAATAACACCAGATCGGAAGTTCTCAAACTTCCTAATGCCTCAACCCTTTAATAAAGTTCCTCATGTTGTGGGGACCCCCAACCATAAAATTATTTTTGCTGTTACTTCTTAACTATAATTTTGCTACTGTTATGAATCATAATGTAAATATCTGATATGCAAGATATATTTAAATTGAACATAACCCACAGGATGAGAACCACTGCACTAGATAGTCCCATTTTCTCCTTCTTTGCTCCAGTCTCTGATGAAGAGGTAGTGTGATCTAAGGCCAAACCCTCTACATGGATTCTTGAACCTATCTCCTACAGCAGAGAGCTCCTACAATCATACTCTCCTTTCCTCTCTGTGTTTCCCCCTTTTTTCTTATCCTCAGTCTCTCCCCATCTACTCATTTCCTGCACCTATGAACATACCTGAGAAAAATGTCTTAAAATAGGTAACATTTACATACAAAATCTGTCTACACTTACTGCCTTCACTTCCTTTTCTCTCATTTTTCCACTCTTTGCAATTTGGCTTTCAACCGCTCAAGTGAAACAGCTCCCCAGAGATAGGAATGTAAATGCTTATCCTTCTCAACTTCCCAATTTCATTTAACACTTGAAAACCTCCTTCAGTATACATTCTTCTCTTTTAGGCTTGACTGACCTACTCTATCCAATCCTTATGGCAAGTCTTTAGCAACTAACCAACTGCTAGTATTTATATGCATACAAACATTCAAAATGCAAAATAAAATCTTAGATTGTTCAAGATAAACTAAGAAACCACACAAATTCCTTTTATATTGTCCTTCATTTGCAAAAACTAAGCATGTTTTTCCCTCAATAGCTAGATGGTGGAAGAATTTTAATTATTTTCAATCATCCGAATTAGTGATGCTAAATTTTTTTAAATAGCTAGGATTTCATAGTTCTATAATATAATCAAAATTCACAAGAAAGCTTTGCATTTTAATAACGGTTCTAGTCATTAGAAAAGAGGTTTTCTTGGTTTTTCAAAAGAATATGCTAAGCAGTTTGACATATCTAAATTTTTTCACAAAAATATAAAATCTTGTATAAACTTTTATATTGTCATGTCATAATTTTAATTCAAAACTATACTATCCAGTATATTCTTATAATAAAGAAAAGTCCCATTTATTAAGATATAATATTACCTTCACTGATTACATGAAAAGTTATCTATTCAAGATCACTGAATTAACATTAAAACAATATGAAATCTCCTTAAAGAAATAGAAATGTAGCTTCTTTCGAATTTCACCTCTAACTTGTAGTTTCAAGTATAATCTTCTTTTTCTGTTCTGCCTTGTATATGGGGAAACTCATTTTATTTAGGAGTTCAAAAAAAATTCTTTTTTTAATCAAAGTTACCTTTATTAGGATACCCTTCTTGAGATAGCTCTCTGGAAGGGAGAAAGAAGAAGAATATAGTGGGAAGTATAAGTGATGTTAAAAAAAAATTTTTTTTTAAACAAAATCTACCTCCTTCTAAAGGAGGTAATCTTCCAAACATTTCCATTGGGGATTAAATCTTTACACATTTAAGTCTTCCTTCCACAGTAGTAGTACTTTCCATCTTGAGTTTCATTTTTATGTAACTACTAAGTATACGTATTTCAAAAAAATTTTTTTAGAAGAATGACTCAAAGGAACAGTATAAATGTCTGTAGTACCTCTACTTTCATTAATATATTTCCCTAATTTTGAAAGTCCTTCAAATCCTTCCCAGGGTTCTGTAAGAGAGTTTCTTTTAGCAAAGAATTGTACAGAATAATTAAAAACCAATGCAGCTCCTTGATTTGCTTAAGAGCAATCTGCGAAGACTTAGTCACTAATTTTGTTCTTCAATCCATTTTTATTGTTATCAAATACTTTACATAGATGTTGTTCATTAAATTTAGAACAGGTAGCTGCTCTGAATATTAGTCCACATTTACACTGTACAAGTGCCATACTAAAATGACAGAAAAAGTTCACAAAACAAAATTTATTTTTTCTAAAAAAATTACAAATCCATTCATTCTATGATTTTTTTTTTAGTCAATGAATGAATTTCACTGGTAGTGAAACTGTCCTGATACTCCTGATACGAATTGAGATAAAACTTCTAGTCTTAGAGATGGCCTAGGCACTATGAGGTTAAGTAACTTGCCCAGAGTTTCCATCAGTATCTTGCCAAGGGGATACTTTAGCCCATGTCTTCTTTACTCTAAGGCTAGTTCTCTATTCACTATATCCCTTTGCCTACTTTAAATGAAATAATAATTTAAAATAATGACTATATATGTTGCTAATTTCATGCAACACTGCTACAACTTATTAGTAACCAGTTGTATTAGTTGTATAACTCAAGATTATATTTAGCTCAGAAATACTGGAGCATGACTGATATACTTCAGTACCTCAATAGACAATTTCACTGATATCAAAGAGTTTTACATCCCACCACTGGTACAGAGGACAAACCACCCATTCTTTCTTATCCTGGATAATTCCAGTTATCCCCATAAATTAACAGATTTTCTTAGGCTTTCTACCCAATATGCTTGATGCATTATTCTTGACCTCTTGAATGGGTATCAAGATTATCCATCCATTATTCTTCATTCTCTTTACATAACTGGTTCACACCCTTTTCTAGTCATATAGTTCTTTGATTATATGTTTTATGCCACTTAATACATGTAATTCATCATTTGTAATATTTATAGCCTATTTATGTTCAATGGGTCTCTCAATGGCTCTTTGGCTGAAAAGCAACTTGAATCCTTGAAGATTATAGTACTTGAAGATTTGCTGGCATGTAACAGCATCAGAAGAAGACTCTGGTTAGGTTCAGATACTTGGGAATTCCTGAAATGAGTCCAACTGAGCATCAGCCAAACTAGCATCAATGATGTCATTTAGTTTAGAGAAACTCTACAGCACTGACAGGAAGCCAAGAAATCATGTGTCTGCTTTTGGAGACAGAATTTTGCATAAGGAAAACAGCAAGAAAAGAATCAATCAGTTAACAAGTATTTAGTGAGCTCCTACCTACTATGTGTCAGGCACTATGCAAGGCACCAGGGTTACAAAAAAAATGAATGAAACAATCCTTTTTCACAGAAAGCTTATATTGTGATGGGGAAAACAGCATGAAAATTAAACACACAATACACACACATGTGTATATACAGAATAAAGAGAATATATGCAAAGTAGGCATACAAAAATGATGCTTCATGATGGTATGCAGGTAATTCTGGATATATGTTAGTGGAATATATGCCCTGGGCTGGTTCTGTCAGTGACATATTGTACCTTCTTTCTGAGAACCAAACTATATAAATAGAAAAAGTTTCATTACCAATAGACTGGCAACTAAATAATTATTTGACAACAGCAACCCATGAAACAAAAATACAAAATGACACTCAGTATTATGTGACTCCTACTTCTACAATAACTATAGTAAAGGGGTGGAAACAGAGAGATGGAACTAAGAATGACACAATTTTTTAATTGTTGGTAAATATTAACTATTGTCATGACTCAAGTACCTTTAAAAATCAATTGAAAGATCTCACTTATTCCAAACAAAATTACAAACAAAAATCACAGATGTAAGATATAAGAGTTGAATTTAAACAAAAATGAGAATAAAATATCCACAAAAATCATACAGTTAAAAGGCTCTAAAAGTAACAACTATTATAAAATATTTCAGTCACAAGAGCTGAAAGTGTACTCAAGAAAATATGTGGTATAAATTATTATATTGAAGAGCTTTTACACAATTAAAATCAACACAACAAAGATATAAAAGGGGGACTGTCAAATAAGAAAAAAAATTTATATCAAATATCTGATGGGATCTGATATTCAAAAGATACAAAGATCTAAGATAAACATATAAGACCAAGAGAAATTCCCCAATAATGGTCAAAGAATAGCAAAAATTCTCAAAAGAACAACAAGTTATTAACAACGATGTAAAAGATTGCCCCAAATAACTAATGAGAAAAATGTAAAAATAACTCTGAGGTTTCACTTCACACCAGCAAATTAACAAAGATGAAACTGCATGGAAATAAACAACACTGAAATGGTTGGAAAGACAATACTGAGTCTGTCTCATAACTGTTGAAAGCACACTAAGTATATTGCTGGAGGTGCGAATTAGCACCACCATTTTGAAAAGTAATTTTAAAAAAAAGAATAGCATTCTAGCATTTATTTTTAAAATTTTTTCGAGTTTACAATTCTCTCCCTTCTTCCAGTTCCTCCCCCAACTCAATGAGAAGGCAAACAATATATTATACATGTGAAGTCGTACAAAACATATTTCCAAATTAGCCGTGTTAAAAAGGAAAAAGCAAGAAAAATAAAGTGAAAAAATATACTTCAATCTGTACTCAGAATTCATCAGTTCTCTCTCTGGAGAGAGAGCATTTTTCTGAAAAGTAATTTTGAAATATCTGAACATAAAGTGACTAAGATGTCAATACGAGGTATATACTCCAAGGAGATCTAAGATAAAAAGAAAGGTACTACATAATAATTACCAAGCTCCTCCTCAAAAAAAAAAAAAAAAAAAAAAAAAGAAAAGAAAAGAAAATTCATCTCCCTTCATAAGAGGAGAAGAGAACTATGAATATGTAACACTGTTTGCAAATTTGATTTGTAAACTGTCAGACTTGGTTAATGGGTTGTTTAGTTTATTTATTTTCTATTCCTTTTTTATTCTTTGTGACAATGAATGACTTATTGGTGAGAGTGGGAGAAGCACCTATTGACAAAGAAAGGTAAATAAAAACAAAAGAAATTTTTAAAAAATTTTCAAGACAAGAGAAAATATATGTACCATAATAACTGACAGTGCTTTTAAGATTTGCAAAACACTTTATATACATCATTATTAATATTTAAGTTTCATAACAAGCTTGTAAAGAAAGTACTGTATTATTATTCTCATTTTAGAGATAAGGAAATTGAAGCTGAAAGAGGTTCAGTGAGGCATTTAATGGTCACTCACTAGTGTCAGGTGCAAGTCAACATAGACTTTGTGACTCCAAGTTCAGCATTCTATTTACCGTCCCATAAATGTCATTACAGTTCAAGAGTTCCCTAGTTAACTGCACAACAAGCTTTCAAATTATAAATTAAATGGTGCTTCAATTTGGCAGCCGTTATTCTGGTATCTATCAACAAAACTTATTTGACGGCATAATTTGTCACACAGCTAGAATTGGGAGTAAGCAACATGATTAGTCACCTAGAGCATAAATTTGTGTGATGAAGGGAGAAATGGATAACAAGGAACACATTATTACTTTTCATAGATGTACATACTTTTAAAGATTAAAAAAATCCTACTGTCTATGATGAGTTGTTATTTCTTTGGTGACTATGTTGCCTATGTCATATTATAGTCTGAAAGTTTTCACTGAATAATAACATAGCCAGGACACAATTTTCAAACTTTGCCTAGGGAGTATATTTGACCCAACTCAACTTTGTCCAACTAGCATTTATAATAAGTTAATGTTACTAAAGGATCATTAATGGGGAAAGTAGCCCTTGAGCTTTCAATCTGAACAGAAAACAAACATACTAACATAATAAAAATCAATCTAGTTATTTAATTTTATTGTTTCGTGCATTGGAATATAGGAAATCAAATACACTGATTTTTAAAACTTCACTCCTTTATACATATATACATATATTTTTTTCTTGTTATTTCCTTCTATTATTGTCATGATTTTATGTACTTGAAACAGAAAGCACTCAAAATATTAGTTATATCAGGTCAGTGTTTGTAATACAGTTCTCATTTAAATTCTTCTTTTGGCAACATACATCATAAAAAACTAAACTGAGCAATGAAGTAGGGCATCCCCAAAGACATACCACCACTAACCCCAATTAAATTTCACTCTACAAAATACAGGTATAGAATTAAAAGCATTTTTTAAAATAAAAAATTTTTGTTTCAATATTTTGAGTACAAGGACTTGAAAGAACTTGAAAATTATAATAGTAAAACAGAAATTAAATGATGGTTGAAGTAATTAACAAAATATTTCCTGTAGTATGTTTAATAAAGTAACTTGCTCTATATTTGTATTACAAGAGAAACTCAAGAAAATTATATTCATGACTGACTTTTTCAACATCTTATTTACCAAATTCGCAAATAAAAAAAAAAAGGAAAAGTACATAAAAATCCAATAGGGCAAAATAACTAAACTAAAGACTCTGTAATTAAGTTCAGCTTAAACAAATTCTAACAAACAGTCCATAAATTTTCTTTTATCCAAAATAAGTTCAAAAATTATACAATGCAGTTCAAAAAAATTAAATGAATTTCAAATCTTTTTACTAAAGTCCTCCCAAGAAAGTCGTCCCAAACTAAAAAGATCTAATAACATACTGGTATCTATAGGTTTTTAGAAGCCAATAAGATTGTCTAGGAAGCAATCAATTTCTTGTAACCATAGCAATCATCAAGATCATCTACACATGAATGGAAGGGTTGCAATTTGAATTAAGGGAGGAAGTAAACACACTGCTGCAATCATGGATCTTTGAAACACTGAAATAAATTCCAAATTAAATATTTCAGAGGATGTTACCCAAAATATGTCAAATCATCTTTGTATATTTAACAAGCCCCAAAAGTAAAATTCACACTTAATCTCCTTGGGAACAGTGATAATTATGTTTGTTTTTACATCCCTGGCATTTAGTATGGTGAATGGCACACAGAATGTGCTTAGCTTTGTTAAATTTAATTTAATAAGCTATATTTGGTTTATGAATTAAGAGTCAGAAATTACATTTAAAGACAGAGTTGTATCAAAACTATTTTTACATCAAACCATAACATCTTGTCATAAAATAACTTAATGTACTAAATTGCAAAAACTTTTCTCAATAAATAACAGGAGGTCTCCAGTGTCTTAGTACAGCTTTAAGATTTTTGGGTCACCTTGTATTAACTTAGCTATCATGTTACCATTTCTTGTTTAACTTCTTTACAATCTCTGTGGCAGACCAACTTTACATCTATCAAGAGGATGTAAGTTAATATACAAAAATAACATTTCTATACCACTTGGGAATTTTTGGGTTTTTTCCCTTTGGGGTCCTTCCAGTTCCTCCCCCTTAAGGAATTCTAGAATATTAAAAAAATAATAATAGCTAGCAGCTATATATCAACTTAGAACTTAAAAAGTGCTTGACATTTATTATTTTGAGACTCATAACAGCCCACCATTATTATTGTCCCCATTTTATAGACGAAGAAACTGAGGTTCAGAAGTGTTAAGAAACATAGTCACAAAGCTAGCTATTACCTCCATGAATCTGTTAAGTCTAAGACCATTCTGTATTAGGCTTACTCACAGATCCTAAATTACATTAACTATATAAGCAAACTGAGTGTCAAAGAGTCAAGGAGCTGGCACATGTAGCCAGTGACTATACCAGAAAGGATACTCTTTTCCTTAGTAAACCTTTATACCTGAATGAAGACAGAAAAGCAAGCATAAATCCTGTCCCCCACCCCCACCTCAGCATACCCCTTCCCTAAATTAATCAGGTCAAAAAAAAGGGGTTAAGAGTTCAATAAAACAAACTGAAAACTGCTATCTTATTTAATACTTTTCTTTGGGACCAAAGAAAGGAAACTGGGGTGGGACCAAAAAACAGAAAGAAAGATAAATGTAGAATACGGTTGAAACACAAAATGTACAAAACAAAATCAAGTGCAATTTTATAAAATAAAATAACATTAGTAGTGGAGCTTAATCACTGTGTGGAGCTGGCTATGGGGGGAAGGAGGGAGGAAGGCATCCACATAATGGAAGAAAGGGAATAGTAAATATCATGGACAATATCAATCTTTAAAACTGAATCTTTAAAATCCTCTAGTAGTAGTTACTAGCTTCTGCTAGTAACTACTAACACCATGTTCCAATAAATGTTTAACAACCAGCTCTGGGAAGGGGAGGAGGGGATGTACACACAACCTCTTAACTTTAATTTGCATTATTAACATCTTCTTGATCACCTGCTTAAGTCTAGACAATCAACAGAACAAATCAAACTTTAATTTTAACATTTGCAGATTTTCAAGATATAAATGCTGAAAGGCACAAATACTGAAAATTTAACAAGCAGCTCTAATGAACTAGTATGAACTGGTTCCAGCATGTCTCTGGACTAGAAACCCAGAAGCAGCATATATAGTAAGGAAGGTCTCTGATAACTTATGAGATAATAAAGATTCAACCTACATTAATTAAAGCTTTTTATAGTGGAATTCAGATATATGCTCCCACAGTACTCCAATGTATTAAAAGACTTCAAAAAATTAATATATGAAAGAGTTAGAAGAAAATTATCAAGCTGTATTCATGTGTATCTATATCTCAGGAGCTATATTTTATTCACTAGTCAACCTAGAGAGACTTTTAAATTATATCTACTTATTTATTCAACCAAAAGAATAAGATATAATTTTGAAGCATTTATTTTGAGAAAATTTTGCTTTATTTATTAAATATACCACAAACTCCAAACATCTTAAACTAACCTAATTATCTGTCAAAAGATGATAAGGTAATTTTAGTAACATTTTCTATCACAAAACAAATCACAATTCTTCCTTTGATAATGCTCAACTTCAAATAATGAAATTTTAAGACTCGGAAGTTCCAGACTTGAAAGTCAAAAGAAGTAAGCCTTGGGGCGGCTAGGTGGCCCAGCGAATAGAGTGCCAGCCCGGGAGTCAGGAGTACCTGAGTTCAAATCTGGCCTCACAGCACAAAACCACCTGTGTGATCTTGGGCAAGTCCCCAATTGCCCTACCTTGCCCCCTCTAAAAAGCGAAAAAAAAAAAAAAGTAAGCCTGTATTCTGTCTCAAAACACTCCTAGCTGACCTTAGGCATTTAAACCTTTCAGACATTCAGTTTCTTCATCTGTATAATTAGGATAATAATTACACTACTTATGGATCACATGGTTAAAAAGAAACCTTGCAAATTTCAGAATGCTATAAAAACAAGAGTTATCAAATCAACATAGCTAATACTGAACTCTTCCCCTAACCTTCAATCCCACATTTCCAAAGAAGCAGAACCACTATACCTAGATGGCATGCTGGCACTTCAAACTATAAATGTCTAAAACTGCCTCCCAAACTTGCCCATGGAAATTTCTCTATTTCTGCTGATAGCAAAATACCAACATCTCCCAGTATCCCTGAATTGAAACACTAAAATCATCTGAGTCATGTCTCCCTAATTTTCTATCTCCAATGAGTTGGGAAATTGTACTGATTGGTCTCCACAACAGCCTTTTCATTCCCACTGCAACTACCCTCAGTCACACCTTTAGTTCTTTCCATTTATTCTCCTAACTGGACTTCTTTGCTCCAATCACTCCTCTCTCCAATTCATCTTTCACAGAGCTACCAAAACAATATCCCATATACACAGCTATAAATTCAGAAACCCTTAGCGGCTCCCTACTGCTAAAAAGATAGAACAGTGTTTGCCTCAAAATAACTCCAATTAACATACTTTTCACAAAAACTGAATACATAAGAAGTATATCAAACCTTTAAATATTTAGTGACGATAGGACTGTTTGACCTTTTGTACTTCACAGAGAACACTTTAGTTGATTATAAGGGAAACTGCATAGCTATTAATCTACTCACTAGAAATTAAATTTAGATATCAATAATAAACTACAAACAAAATAGTAGTGCTATTTTTAAAATGGTTTTTAAAACTAATCCAAAAGCCAGTATGGTAGCATATACATAGCCATCATATAAGTACTTAGACTGCTTTTACCTGTATTAGTTCTATCTACTGACACCTCTCCAGTTGCCTTAAACCAGTAATTTCCAGTGGACTTACCCACATCATTTATTTCTTTAGAAGATTCCTCAGAAGTCACAGGACTTAAAACTGAATTACAAATTCCAGAATCAGTTTGTAAATGTAGCAGGGGATTTTTAGTTGTACCAACCTAAGAAAACAAAATGTATCCCACAATAAATATTATTTCTAACTTCTCAAATTGTATTGTTTCAACATTATATTGTGATGTAAAATATAAATACTAGTACTTTTATGCACATCTAATTCATAAAATAGGATGGATAAAAATGAATAATTTTTAAAAATCAAAACTTTAAGTTAAAATATTCAAAAACAATTTCATTTTTTCAGATATTTTAAAGTTTAATCACAGAATCAGGATTATAACCTTATAGTGTAAGATACAAAAACAAGTTTGTTATCTGCTTTTTATAAGTGAGATCATCCCATTCACAATTATAATTATGGCATATTTACCTCCATCCTATTTTCTTGTTTCTTCTCTTTTTATCCCATCCCTCCTCAAAAGTTTCTTTTAGTTCTAACCAATGTCTCCTTTATTTTGCCCTTTCTTTTATCATCTCTCCATCCCCCTTTCTGTTAATCCCTTTCCCTCTTACTTTCCTATTGCATATATTAGATTTCTATACACAACTGACTCTGTGTGTGGGTGTGTATATACATATATATGTATATGTATATATATATATATATATATATGTGTGTGTGTGTGTGTGTGTGTATATTCTATTCTCTTTGAACCAACTCTGAGAAATAAGGTTTAAGAATTGCCTACTACCCCACTATTTTCCCTCCACTGTAAAAGCTCTTCCTTGCACACTTCTTTCATGCGAGAAAATTTTCCAATTCTACCTCTCCCCCTTTCTCCCAGTGCATACCTTTCTTACCGCCTTTTTTTTTTTGGATATCATTCCAACATAACTAACTCACACCCATGCCTTCTATCTACATAAACTCCTTTTAACCATCTTAATGATGAAAAGTTCTTAGGAGTTACATGCGTTGTATTTCCATACAGGTATGTAAACAGTTTAACTTTACTGAGTCTCTTTCGTATTTATCTTTTTATGCTTCTCTTGAATCTTGTGTTTGAAATGTCAAATTTTGTATTCAACTCTGGTCTTTTTATCAGAAGGGTCTGAAAGTCCCCTATTTCATTAAATATGCTCTTTTTTTCCCCTGAAGGATTTTACTCAATTTTGCTGGTTAGGTTATTCTTGGTTATAATCCTAGCTCCTTTGCCTTCTAGAATATCATATGCTAAGTCCTATCCCTCAACACAAAAGCCACTAAATGCCTACAATATTTGAACTGTTTCTTTCTGACTGCTTAAAGTATTTCCTTTTTGATGTGGAACTTCTGAAATTTGGCTATATTTCCTTATTTTGGGATCTCTTAAAGGAAGTGATTGATACTTTCAATTTCTATTTTACCCTGTGGATTGACGATAGAGGGGCAGTTTTCCCTTATACTTTTTTTAAATATGATGTCTAGGCTCTTACTCTCATCAAGGCCTTGAAGTAGTACTATAATTCTTAAATAATCTCTCTTTGATCTATTTTCCAAGTTAGTTGTTTTAATGATCTCACATTTTCTCCTATTTTTTCATTCTTTTGATTTTGTTTTATTGTTCCTTGATGTCTCATGGATTCATTAGCTTTCATTTGCCCAGCTCTAATTTTTAAGGAATTATCTTCTTCAACCATTCAGAAGTTGGAATAGTCAGCTAATTAAGAGAATTAGAATTAGTTTAGAAGTGTGTAGTATCCTTTCTACAGGTTCACTACACTATAAAATAAGAAAATAACCAGGTAGGAAAGCAGTGACTTTTCAGAAGGGGTAGAACTAAGTAATCATATGAAAGGCTATACCAGGGATATAAACAAAAGGTAAAAGTAATAACTGGAGGTAGAGATGTTTTATCAAGGTAGATATCCTAAAGTCTTAACGCCACAAAGTATATTTTTTTAAATTGTTTTGAAATTCATGTATTTTGAACTTACCTGAGTTTTGGAGGGGGGAGTCAGGGATGGAAATGGGCCACTTACATCCCCACACTACCCTGGACAGGGAAATTGCATTAAAATTGCTCAGCTTTAGAATGAAAAAAAAAAAAGGAATTATTTTCTTCAGTAAGCTTTTGTGGCTCTTTTTCCATCTGGCCAATTCTGCTTTTTAAGAACTTCTTTTCTTCAGTAAATTTTTGTGCCTCTTTTATGATTAGACCAATTTTGTTTTTTAAGATATTATTTTCTTTAGTATTTTTATGCCTTTTTATCAAGGTATTAATTCTCTTTCCATAACCGTCTTGCATCACTTTCCCTTTTTTTACCCAATTTTCCCTTTCCCACTCTTTATCTTTCTTTAATTCTTCCAGGAATTCTTGTAGGGCTTGGGTCCAATCAGCATTTTTCTCTAATTTTGTAGCTGTTTTCCTATTGCTGTCTTCTGAGTTTGTTTTAGTCTTACTTGCCACCATGTTAGCTTTTTACAGCCCCTGCTTCCTTGTGATCAATGACCAGTGCTCTTCTTTATGCTGGAACTGTAATCCAGAATAGTATTTGGGCAATAAAGTTGCACATCAACTGTACCCAGTGCCAGTAAAGGACTCCCCTGTAATCTCTTTCTAATCAGTTGTCCAGCCTCCTCACGTTCTCTTGGTGAGAGCTCACCAAGCGGCTGCTGTTTTCACAACCATGGCTGGTATTCTCTTTTCATGCACTCTAGGCTACACCAGATGTTACAGAACTCTCTTGTTGGCACCTTGAGTTTTCTTAGACCAGAAAAATATCTCACTCTCATCTTTTGTTGGCTCTGACACTCCAAAATTTGATCTGAGGTATCTTTTTAAAGCTTTCTGAGTTCAGCTAGATTGCTATCTCTCATCTGCCATCTTGGCCCATTTAATTTCAATTCATAAATTATTATAGCAACGTTTCAGTTACTTTCACTAGGCCCCCATGAAGATTCTTTGCCCATTCATTCTCATTCATTTTTTTTTTGTGATCAAAATTACTGCATTTTCCATTCCTCTGATTCTACTTTTGTTATTTCACATCATTTATAAAAGTCTTTCTAGAGTTCTTTGCATTCTCCATATTTAACAGTTTTAATGGCATTATAGCATGCCATTAGTTATTGTTGTTGCAGTTGTTCAGTCATATCCAACTCTTTATGACCCTATTTGGGGTTTTCCTGGCAAAGATATTGGAGTAGTTTGCCATTTCCTTCTTCAGCTCATTTGACAGATAAGGAGTCTAAGGCAAACAGGGTTAAATGATTTGCCCAGGATCACGCAGCTAACAAATGTCTTGAGGCTGGATTTAAGCCCAGGTTTTCCTGACTCCAGGCTGGGTACTCTATCTACTGCACCACCTAGCTTCTTATAAATATATCAAAATCTATTTAACCACTGCCCTATTGCTAGGCACTAGGATGCTTCCAGTTTCCAGCAGATAGCACTGGTATTTTGTCTTCACTAACTTTCATGGTATATGTTCAACAATTGAATTAATGAATCCATGATTTTTTAAAATAACTTTTACTTTGTAGGGCCAGATTGCTCTATAAAAGCTCGAAATCCTAATAATAATAAATTAGCATGCCTGTTTCTATATAATATAGCATGAAATTTGATGAATTTTCAAAGTTTTTTCATTTGTATCTATGACTACTAATAAGGTTCAGAAAATTTTCAAGTGTTTATTAACAACTGGTTTCCTTTTTTGAAAACTGTTTATAGCCCTTGATCATTTATCCACTGTAAACTGGAAGTTATCCTATGATTGTTTTTAACAGATCTTTCTGTACTATATGTCTTTCATCTGTTTTATCAAATTTAGACAAGAAGATTTTTACATTTACTGTAAATATTTTCCCCAATTTTTAAATTTTAATTAGCTTTTTGTTATAAAGAAGTTTTCCTTTTTAGTACAGTCATACATGACTACCTTGACCCTAACTTCTTTTACCTGTAGTTTTTAAAAATGTATTTTCCTTCCAAATCAAGACAAAAAGCACTTATTAAAAGACTTCTATATGTCAGGCAATGTGCTATGTGCTGGAAGTGAGATATACATCATTCCATTTTCTTCTATCATTATTATAAAGGGTTTTTTAATTTTCATATTATTCAGATGGAATTCTCTGAGGTATATGGTGTAAGACATGAGTCTACATCTCTTTCCTATCAAATTGTCAATTTCCCCAAGTATATTCATTAAATGTGAATTATTTTTCCCAATTTCATTTTCTGAGAAATTATCAAATTATCACAATTTTTTTTTTATTTGGTCAAATGTGTGCTCCATATTCTGTGTTCCACTAATCTAATTTTTGCATATAGCTCTGATAATAATCACTTTGAAACACATTATAGTCTTCAGTACAAAAAAACTACCTTTATAAACTTTTCTCTCCAATAAGCCCCACTGATGTTTGGTCCTAACTTTTTCTACATAAATTTCCTCATTTTTTTTTCTGGTTCTATAAAGAAAATCCTTGACATTTTGACTAGTATTTCAGAAAACTTATAAATTAATTTGAAAGCATTTTCACTTTTTTATATTATATTAATCTTTTACTCCATTAATCTAATCTGAATGTCCTGTCAATTATTTAAGTCCTCCTTTATTTTGGTCATTATAGCTTTACAGTAGTCTTTACATGGTTCCTATGTATTCTTAAGTTCATTCCTAAATAGTTGATGGTTTTTCTTATTGCTCTACATGGAGTTTCTTTTAAAATTATGCTTTATTTTTACCAGCAAATTAGAATACAGATGACTTTTGACATATTCTTACATCCTGTGATTCTGCTGAATATTTTCGGTTGAGGAGGTTGGATTTTCTAGATTATTATGACACCATCTGCAAAAAATTATGTTCTTACTGCTTCATTTCCAATGCTACTCCAACATATTTTGTCTGATTTATTTTAACTGCTAGAATTTCCAAATGAAAGCAGTGAGAGTAAATTTCCTTGCTTTCTAAGAATGGGAATGCTTCTGTTTCTCTGTCATTCATTATTGGCTAACTACTGGTTTAAAATAAATCATTTTTGTAATGTTAAATAAATATTCCTCTATATTCATTTTTTTTAGAATTTTTTAAATGAATGAATATTTAATCTCATCAAATGTGTTCTCTGGATGTACTAATAGTGGGTTTTTGGTTTATATTTCACAGTATTCATGATACTTAATGAGGTTTGTATACCTAGTATAAACCCTACTTGCTCAGGATATAAAATGTTAAGTGTATTGCTATATTATTTTGGGTTATATTTTATTTAGTATATCTGTATTTATATTTATTGGAGAAACTTGTCTAGAATATTTAGTGATATCTTGAATGAAAAGCGACATTATATTTCCCTCATAAAATGCATTTGGCAATGCCCCCTATTTCTTCATATTAACTGATCATCTGTTATAGTGATTATTTGCTTGAAGGAAATTTAAAAGAATGCTGCTGTGATCTGTCTTAGCCAGGTGTAGTTTTAGTGAGGTAGAAATGGGAGAAGGTTGTTCTAGTTGTTCTTTTCTTTCCCAATTTGTCTTATTTTTTTCCTCCAAAATTCATCTACTTAAATTAATACACTCCTGTTGTGTCAATACTGGAAATATGTTTTGTGCATAAATATCTATTTCTTTCAAATTCTCTAACCTGTTAGACTGTAGCTGGGAGGTTTACAAGTTTTGCTGATATTTTCTGACTTTTTCAATGTCTTGATCAGTTATGCTGATTTTTTTTTGTTCCTCTTTATTTTGTGTTCAAAAAATACTATTTGTTCCCCCTCCAAAAAGCCAAAAAAAAAAAAAATACTCTTTGTTATATTGGATAGCTTTCTGGGAAAAAGAGAGAAAGGGACACAGGAAAAACTATGGTGATATGAAAAAACAAAAGATCAATAAATATTACTTTTAAAAAAGAACATACTTGAGTATAGTATTCACTAATATTCTTAATTCCTTCTGTATTTGTTGTGATGTGCCTTTTCATCTGCAATTTTTGCAATTCTGCATTTTCTCTTACATTTTTTGATTTAATTTTCTGATGGTCTGGGAATGTAATTAATCTTTACCCCTCAAAAAAAATCAACCACTGATTTTTAATTCAATTATTCTTCCGTTTTCTCTTCTATTTATTATTGCACTTATCTTTTAGAAATGTTTTATTCTCTTATGGATTATCACTTTGTTCCTTTCCTAGCAATTTTAGGTAAAAGTTTATTTTTTTTCTTTCCTTTCTTACTAATGTAGTCACTTGACAATATAAATTTACCATTCAGAACAGCTTTTGGCGGCTTCCTGATATGTGACATAACTCTTATAAATAATAATTTTCTGATGTTTTAACATAATCGTTATTTAGCAGATACTCAGTTTCTATATAGTTTTATAACTGTACATGTTATTATTTAATTCTAATTTTATTGTATTGATCTAAAAATATAGTATATGTAATTTCTGCCTTCTTAAATTCAAGTAGGGTTTTTCTATGATGTGGTATCTGACTGTTTTTTAATGAGGGTCTCAATATGTACTTGAATGTGTATTCCTTGCATCTTCCATTTAGCTCTTTCCACATTTCCATTAATTACCATTTATCAGGTAAGCACACAGTTCAATTCTGTGATTTCTTTAGTGTTCATTTTCTTTTGTCACATACTGGTAATAAAGTAATGAGGTACCCTACTATTACTACATTATGTCTATTTATTCTTACATTTGTGTATATTTTCACTATCAATTTAATTATTCAGTATATAAAAATTAAACATTGCTTATTTTTTCTTATCATTATTTGATGCTCTTATTTGTCTCATAATTTTATCTATTTTATTTCTACTCTACCAACTACCATTTCTACAATCCTTGATTTTCTGAAATTTTCAAATTTATATTTTAAGCCTAGCATTCAACTTTAACCTAATCACTTCTTTTTTGCCTAAAAGTGTTTCCCATAAGCAACAATTTGTTTCTTGATTTATTCTGTAACTGATATTCAGAAAATTTGCATTTATTGTTATAAATAGTAAATCTGGTTCACTTGCTATTACTTTCATCTTAGATTTTGTTGTCTAGAAGGTATGAAGTTTGTCTTTAATCTATTACTATTTCAATGAGTAAAATTAGCAAATGAAACAAGTTATATTTTTATTAAATATTAATGATTATATTTCCCAAAAGTTTAATCACTTTTATAGTAGAGATAAGTTTTACCTTTGGTATTATCAGTTCCTTTCTCTTTTCCCCATTTTTAAAAAGTTAAAACTGCTTTTCAATTGAGGTAGAGGGAAAGGTCAAAGATAATAACTAAGTTTCTTAATAGAGAAGGCTGTATGTGAATAGTGGTATTGCTAACTACAGAGAAAGAGAAGCAAGCAGGTTTTTGGACAAAGTTCAATTTAGGAAAGGTCGAGTTTGAGGAAATAATGAAAAATATAAGTAGAAATGGCCTGGAGGCCAACTATATTGACACAGTTATAAAGAAATTTTTTTTTTTAATTCATAGACCTCAGGTTAAGAAGCTCTGATATATAGTAACTATATATAGGGATATAGGAATAAACTCATGTAGAAAATGGTGCTTGAGAGGAGGTGGTAAAAGAAACTGAGGATTCCAAGAGTGAGGGGTAAAGGAGCATGTATTCCAGGCATGTGGGACAGTCAATGCAAAGATAGAAAATGGAATGATGTACAAGAACAACAGTTGGATGATCAATTTCTTTGAACAAAAGTGTGCATGGAAGGGGAATAATGTGTATATTCTATCAGGGAAACAAAATGTACACACAGAAATATATAAAAAATATATTTAAAATAAATAGAAGGAAATTATGAGAGGAAGATACTAGTAACTAAGTGGATCAAGACGGGCCTCATAAAGAAAAAAACATACCAAAGTATGAAAATTAAGAGAAAAATCAAGATTAGAGCTATTGATCATTTACACAGAAGACATGAAACTAGGAATGAGGTTACCAAGACAGTTTAGAGACTGTATTGTTAATGGAATGGGAAGATCTTTCCCATATATTAATAGGCTTAGGCTTATGTGACCTGCTTAAGTCACATGGAAGCCACAGTCGTCACATGAGTCTAAGTTACATGGAACAAGAAGGGGTACAGCAGAAAGGGTGGAGCAGGGAGGGTGACGCAGAGCCCAGAGGAAATTGGCTGAAGTAGTTAAAGCTGAGGGAAAGAGAGGAAACTGAGAGCATTCTTTTGTGGGAAGGCCCTAGCAGGGGGAAGGCTTGGGGATAGCAGTGCCCCTTGCAGTGTTACTGTGTATAGATTTCTTTGTTGCTATGATGGATTTGGTTTTCTGATGTTGGAGATTCAGCTTTCTGGTGTCAGAATAAATGTTTTGGTTCTGTCTTCCATGTGGTGAATCTATTATATTTTGCAATTCAAAATTACACCAGCATATTTATACCCATAGTTGATGGGAATACCACATTGGCACTACAGAGACAAAGACTGGGCCGAGAATCTTAAAGAAAACCCAATTTAAGGAATCAGGAAGAGGTTTTATTAGAGAAGTAGGAGAAGCAGGAATGTTGGTGTCTCAGAAAAGTACAAAGGAAGGTGAAAATATACAAAAGAAAAGTATTGATCAACAGTGTCAAACAATATAAGGTAAAGAAGGCTTTAAGGCTTTAAATTCATAGACCTCAGGTTAAGAAGCTCTGATATATAGTAGCTATATATAGGGATATAGGCTGAGTCATTAGGTAATCATCAGGTAAAATTATCAGGTAAAAGATCATTAATGACCTTTAAAAGAGAAATTTTAAAACAGTAATGGAAATGGAAGTCAAATTGCAAGGAATTGAGGAGAAAATGAGTAACGAGGAAATGGGCGCATCATGTCCAAACAATTCTTTCTTTTTTTTATTTTTGCTTTTTGGAGGGTAATTGGGGTTAAATGACTTGTCCAAAGTCACACAGCTAGTAAGTGTTAAATGTCTGAGGCTGGATTTGAACTCAAGTCCTCCTGACTCTAGGGCTGGTGCTCTATTCAGTGCAGCACGTAGCTCCCCCAAAACAATTTTTTCAAGAAATAAGTACATAAAAGGAAGAGAAAAGGTGGCGCAGTAGCTGAACAGGGTACAAAGGTCAATGGAAGATTTTTTTTTTAAAGTCCTGAGCATTCCTGTAGGCAGATGAGGAGGTCAAGGACAAGGAAGAGATCTAAGCAAGAGAAAGAGGGAATAATTGTTAAAGCAAATCATAAAGAAGGTAAGAAAATGTGTTCAAGGGCATGGAGCTTTAACAAAATTATAAGAAGGAAAGACTAAAGATGCTAAGTTTTATGAAAAGGAATTCTCTTAATTCTTTCTCAAAATTTTGAAAAAATATTAGAATTAAATTCCTAAATCATAACTTAAATGACATTTTTCTTATCTTAACATACAATTAAATTATATATAGTACATATAATATGCTCTCTTCACATTTCCTTTACCTCAGTAAATGTAACATCTGGACCCAGTTTATTAACCTTCTCATTCGGATTTGATGTATTAATATTTCCTGGAGGTCTAAATCTTGGTTTCTTTGCTAGACTCCCCTGTAACTGACTTGGTGCTGCAGATCTTCTCATATTCAGCAGTGATCTGCAGGAAAAAGCAAATAAGGAAATTATGCATGAGTCTTTTTTCTTTTTGGTCCAAACATCTGATTTTTTTTCCATGTGAATACTGGATTGCCAATCTGTAGCTCATAAACTTAAGTCAGTTGCCTATGGCAGGTGTCAAATACATGGTCCTACAGCTGTTTGCAGCCCACAACATTCTCTTGAACAGCCTAAACTAGATTAAAATGTAATTGGGAAATATTTAACAAAAGAAATAAAAATATAATCAAACACATCTTACATTGCTGTGCCAAATAAAGTGAGTGAGAACCCGAATACAAATTGAAAGTATTTTTTATTAGAGTATGACTGCTGGGGGAGAAACCCAAATCAATCAGTCCCAAACAGAGGTAGAGCATTGGTATATAAAGGCAAAAACCACAAGCCTTAAAGATCAAATCTTGTGTAAGCAGGAACTTGCAGAATCTAAAATCAGCAATTGGTTAACACAGCTATTATATAGCCATATAAGGGTTGACAGTAGGTTTCATTTCTCGGAACGGGGTGAATGTGGAAAGTAGCTAGGGCAGGAAATCTTGGCACATGGGTTTGTCTTAGAAGGCCCCTCTGTCAGCAAGCCTTCCATGAAGAGAGAAGACAAAATGGCTAATGAGGCCCTAAGATGGTGGCAATATTATAATCTGTATTTGGAGCATAACAATATTAATACAGGGTTTTTCTGTTAATATGCAGCCTGCAGAAATCCTTATCCCTTATTCCTATAGATTAGTGGCCTTTGTTTCTATTTGAATTTTATACCACTAGACTACAGAACTAAGAGGTTGAGTGCTCATAGTCGTGCATTTAGTTCCATTGAAAGTAGAACTTAAACATAGTCTTTTCTCATTCTAAAGCCAATCTCACTATTAAAGAAAGGAAATAAACATTTTATTAAGTACCTAGTATATCTCAGGCACTGTACTAAGCACTTTACATACATTATCTCATTTGACCCTCAAAACAACCCAAGTAGATAGATGTTATTATTATCTCCAAATTTTTTAATAACTGACAAAAGTGACGCAAAGGTTAAGTGATTTCCTGAGGGTCACACTGCTTGGGCATGAGGATGAATTTGAACTCAGGTCTTCCTGACTCCAGGTCCAGAACTCTATTCACAATACCACCTAAGTGCCCAATCCCAATCCAATAAACATTAAGTAAATGCCTACAAAGTACCAGAAACTCTACTAAGCACTGAACATATAAAAAAATAAAAAGACAGCCCTAGCCCATGAGGCACTTAGAAGGGGGGCAGCGTGGTGCAACACACAAAAGAAGCCAGGAAAAGTGAGGGAGTGGGAACCAAGGAGTGTCTTGTTTTGTGGAGCTGAAACCCAGTCTTCAGGAAGAATAACCAAATATGAAGAGTCCATTGTCCAGGGCAGAGAAATTCAGTGGTTATTGGTGCTACCCTGCCTTCCTTCCCTAATTTCTACCCCATAATCTCCTCAAACCTAATCCCGTGTCAAGTTCACTTGCTCCTCTGTCAATGTCCTCAATTCATCCTCCCACTTCCCTCAGTTGATACTAGTCCCAAACTCCCAGGGCCCCTTTTGGCTCCAACACCAGCTCCTCCTCACAATCCAGCCCTTCTTATCTTTTACAATTACTTTCCTTAGACATTCTCTGGCCAATTCCCTGCCACATTTCTGCTTTCTACTCCTCTCTCACCCTTCCTTCTGTTGCCTTTATTCTGGGAATAGCAATAAAAAATCAACACTATTATTCTCCACTTATGATCTCCTTGATTTCCCAGACCAAAATCCACCTCCTGGAACAACATCTCCCAATATGTGTGGTCTTCTCCAATTTGAATCTAAATTTCTTGAGGGGCAGGGACTATCTTGTTTTTTGCCCTTATTTCCCCAGGGCTAAGCACTTACTAAATGCTTAATAAATGCTTTTTCAATTCACTCATCCTGTGTCCCAAATTCATTCCTATTCAGATCCCTCTACCAATAAACAATTTTTCTCTTCACCTAGAACATGTGCCTAGCACTCCCTTCACCTAAGTCATTCTTCCCTTCCAAATACTTTCTCACCTAGTTCCTCCTACCACTAAAACCATTATCTTCTTCCCCCTTCTAAGGTGAATCTAAGAGGAAAAGGGAGCACAGAGTAAAAAATTCCAAAATAACACAGAGCAGAGAATAAGGTGGGTATCAATATAAAGGGGTGGTGAGTACAAACCCAGCAGTTCATAGGCCCATAGGATCACAGACTTGGAGCTCAAAAGGACCTGTGAGACTATCAAGTTCACCCTTCCATTTTCCAGGTGAGGAAACTGAGGCTCAGAGAGATTTGCCCATGATGTAGTTCTAGTAAGTATATGAAGCAGGATTTGAACCTAGGCTTTTCTGAATCCAGGAGAGAGTAAAAGTTCAGAGACATAGCTAAACAGGACAATTTTAGAACTACAGTATTAAATTTAGCATATACCTTTTTTAAAAAAAAGCTGTACATAAGATTCATGGTTTCATGTATCTTAATTTTTTGTATGTAGAAATTAACATGTTTGCTGATGTTTGTAAAGTCTGTAATAATAAAATTTTAAATTTTTAAAAGTTTCTTAGATTCAGTAGTAGAGCCAGCCAGCCTTTCAAGTAACAGTAGACTTTAATTTGTATAACTGAATCTTGGAAAGTTAAAAAATCCATTTGTATGCTTAGGAAAGTACCCAGATGATAGCTAAGGATGAGAATATCATCATATTTATAGTTCTACCCAAGTTATGAGATTGGCACATGAGGCACACAAAGCAAAAGGCTTATACTTGCAAATTTGTGGGGTAAACAATATTTTTTAAATGTTTACCATCTCCCCTCCTTGGCTCATGTGCAATAATAAATGTGCCACAAAGGCAAAATGAGAAAGCAAATCTGTGTTATGATCAGGCAGCTCTCTGGCTGAGTGCTACCAATGACTGGGGGAGAAGAAAAAAGCTAATTCTGAGTCTTCTCAAGATCCAGGTAAGAATAATAATAAGTCAGAGGGCCTGGACCATGATTTCCTGGATGAATGGATATTTTTCTCATAATGAAAGAATAAAAGTTTAGAAGATTCAAGGTAATGAATAAAGAAAGGCCCACTTAAAGTAGGTAAATGTCTAGTTACAGCTGGGGAACCAGAGAAATGGTTCTGAGGAAGTAAATTTGGTGAGATTCTATATATATGCTCAAAAGGGGAAGATTACTAGAATATAGCCACTGTCATTAGGAGTCTGCGATTGGCAGCCATGAAGTATATCTGAGAAACAGTATTAGGGTAGGGAGCCCTAAAAATTTCATATTCTCTAAGGTCCTCTTTCATGGGAGATTTTATGGTTTATATACTTGACCTTATCCTAAGAGAGCTAAAGTTCATCCCTTCTTCTGTCCCCTGTCAGCTGGGGCTCAACCAAATCAATTATAAGAACCTTCTTGGGTATGGGAGGAGACAACAGATTATCAACATACAACACTGAACTAATTTGGAAAACATCAGAGTTGAGAAGCTGTATATCAAAGAATGGAGAGCAAAGTACTCCCCAAAGGAAACCCTGGAAGGTCAGAAGCCAATAGGAGGGACCTCAGAATCCCTATTCCAGGGCTGCAGTGCTCACCCAGGACTCTCTAGGCCACGTTCTATTTTGGAGATCAACCTGGAATTATATATATACACACACACACACACACACACACACACACACACACACACTCTCACTCTTTCCCTCTCTCTGTCTCTCCCTCTCTCTGTCTCTCTCTGTCTCTCTCTCTCTCTCTCTGAGTGATCGGTATAAAAATACATCAAATTTGGCAGGGACAAGGAAAAGAGGTGTTAACAGAGGATAACATTAATGAAAAGAAGCGCAAGCAAAACAAGCTTCTTGATCCTGAAGGAGGGGTTCAAAAAGGGAAGGAAAAAAAGATAAGAACTAGAAACCAAAAGGGTGTCTATAAATTGGCGAAGAGCTAAATAATATGAATGTAATAAAATATTGTGAATAAGAAATAACTAAAGAATTTTAAAGACTTCTGGGAAATAGTAACTGATAAAATAAAGTAAGCCTCCCTAAGAAAACAATTTGTATAATGACTATAACGTTGTAAAGAAAAATTATTATTAAAGACTTAAGAACACTGATCAAAACTATAACTCACCACATATCCAGACAATCTATAAAGAAGCATGTAATCTACCTCCTGACAGAGAGATAATAGATTCTCAAGATACAAAAGGAAACATACATTTTTGGAAATGACTACTGCATAGATATGTTTTGTTTAATACTGTTTATTTGTTTAAAAGGCTGGAGGATTTTTTTGTTTCCTGTTTTTAAAGGGCAGGGGTAGAGCGAATGAAAGAACGATATCAACAATAAGGCCAAAAAAGAAAGAAAAAAAAAAACATTGAGACATTTTAAAAATGCATAAATGAGTTCAGAAAGTACTTCAGAAGGCAGTATAGACAAGCAGGATAGTTTTAGAAGTGATGGGTTAAATTCATTATATATTCTTTTAAAAGCAAGAAGAATATAGATAGATTGATGGTTTCAGATACAATCCTCTTTGTGTTCTGATTTGTATAGAGGATGCTCATGGTTTTATGTTTAAGTTTAAAATTTTAAAAAATAAAAATAATAACTCTATATTTACTGTACTATATATTAATTATATATTATATATTAATAAATATGTATTTATTTTACTTAAAAATAAAACAAGTAAAATAAAACTTTGAAATCCTTAAATACCCAGAAAAATGTGATCACATACTCTAATGGGATACTTCTAAAGTAGGTAAGTCCGAAGGAAGGAAGGAAAGAAGGAAGAAAGGAGAGGAAGAGAGGGAGGAGGAGAGGAAGAGAGAGGGAGGTGGAGTCGGAGAGACAGGAAGGAGAGGGAGAGAGAGTGAAGAGAGGTAGAGAGAGAGGGAAAGAGAGAGAGAAATTTAAAAGATGCATCTTTACTTCCTAGTATGACCAATGACACTGGATGAAGATGGCCCATTCTATAGGGTAGTGTAACAGCAATACTACTTGTAGCTGCTATGAAGGTGTAAAACCAATAACACCAGCTTTTCTAAAAGAAAGCAACTCAAAAGGGGTCAACAATCCTACTTTAATCAAACATATATATCATACTTAGTTCAGGCGAAAAAGTCAGCACCCTGAACTTCAGAGAAAATACAAACAGAAATTACAAGCAGAAATAATAGTATAAAGACCAACAGACAGGGTTTCTAACTATCTGAGCAAATAATACGTATATCACAGATCAACAGACAGACCCAAC
>CM053594.1:117506135-117526751 GCA_028646575.1 Pseudocheirus occidentalis | reverse complement strand
TATATATATATATATATATATATATATATATATATATATATATATACTTCTTCAGGGTCAGAAGGCATCATAACCCTCATGACCCACCGCCTAATTACAAAGTCACAAAAGGCGTGGACCTTCCTGAAAAATAAGCCTCCCCTAACAAAGTTGCTCTTGGGCTCCACATGAGGCCTATTAATGGGCAGAAAAGATCTTTACCTCCCATTAACATTACAGTGAGAAGTCACTAAGTGTTAGGGATCTCTGCAGAACCTCCAAAATTGTTATAGTTAACTGAGACTATACTCCAGTCAGCAAGTGAGTTCAAAGTTTACTTAACACTACTGAAGCATTCAAACGCTCTCTCCCCCTGGAAGCTCTCTCTAGATAATATCTGTCTGGCCTCTCCTACTCAATCTCCTTTGCTGGTTCAACATCTATGTCCTAATCTCTAACTGTGGATATATCCCAAAGTCTGTCCTAAGACCTCTTCTATCTGTCTTACCTCTCTCAGTGACTTCATCAGCTTCCATGGCTTCAATGAACTCTAATTAAATCTACTTCTCCAGCACCAGTCTCTCCTCTGAACTCAAGTTCCATATCACCAACTGCCTTTGAACTGGATGTCCTAAGTCATCTCAAACTCAAGAGTTTCAAAACTGAACTCATTATACACTGCTCCTGCAACCTACTCCTCTTCCCAACTCTCCTATGTCTTCTAAGGGTACAACTCTCCTACTAGTCACCCAAGACCACAATCCCAAAGTCATTCTAGACTCCTCCTCACCCCTCCTCATCCAAACAACTGCCAAGTTTTGCCCTTTTGATCACGTCTCTCTGCAAGTTCCCTTCTCTCTATTCCCAAGGCTACCAGTACCACAAGTCCTCCCTACTTCTAATCCATACTCTATGTATCTGTTAAAAGTGATTTATCTTAAAGCACAGATCTAACCATGTCATTCCTCTGTTCAAAAAGCTGTGTGACTCTCTATGGCCTCTAAGATCAAATGCAAGCGCTTCTGTGTAGCATTTAAAGCCTTTCACCTTTCCAAGCTTATCATATATTATTACTCTTCACATACTCTTCAAACCAAATTGTACTGCTGCTCCTCACATAGCTCTTCATCTCCTCTCTCCATGCCTTTGCACAAGCTGTCCTTTGATTGCACTACTCACTTCTGCAGTTCTGCCTCTTAGAATCCCTAGTTTCCCTTAAAGGTTCAACTCAATCCCAAACCTCCAAGACAATCCTTTCCTGATTCCCCATTGTACCCTCACAAAACCACCTTGTATTTGTTCAGTATAAATTTTATATATATAGTGCGGCTAGGTAGTACAATGAATAGAGCACCGGCCCTGGAGTCAGGAGAACCTGAGTTCAAATCCAGCTTCAAACACTTGACACACTTACTAGCTGTGTGACTTTGGGCAAGTCACTTACCCCCAACTGCCCTCCAAAAAGAAAAAGAAAAAAAATTGTATATACTATTTTGTACAGTGTCATTCCCAATAAATTTTTAGCTCCTTGAAAGTAGAGATCATATTGTTTTTGTCTCTGTGTTCCAAGTAGCTAGCACAGTACCCAGTACTTAGTAACTTATTTGTGGAAAAATCAAAATTAATATTACTTCTGATTTCTTCTGTATTGATTCTATAATGTAACTGACTTTATGCTCTATTGATTTTATAAATGAGCCTGCATCCACTTGACTTAAGTTGAGTTCAGGAATCCATATTCAGCTAGCTTAAAGTTAGTTTAGCTTAAAAGAAAGGTGATCTCTCAGGCTGGTATCCCTTAGGTTACTCTATGGATATCCATTTGTTTAGCTCTACGAAATTACCATCCCCAAAAGATATGTCATCTGTCCTTTCCTTCTTTTGTGTAAAGGGAGTTTTTCATCTCTTCCAAAGAGACAGCAAGTCTGTTAGCTGTGATCCCCTAGCAAAAGACTACAAGATACAGATGGGCCCCATAAAACAAGACCTAAGTTCAAGTCCCAGTTCTGCCACAATGGCTGCTCCAATCTGGGTAACTCACTTAACTTCTCAATGCTCTAAACCAGAGGTGTCAAATTGTCTGCTTGCCAAACTCCTGAACCAGAATAAAATGTAAGTGGGTTAACAACAACAAAAAAAAATACAATATAACATAGCTAATATTAATTTGTAGTTTTCTAAGTCAATAGATAGTCTGCCATTTCTATTTGAGTTTGACACCACTTCTCTAGGTAATTCTATAAAACTAATAACATGCCTGCAAGGCACAAACCTACATTGTTAGTGGAGAATTCTTATCTGGGAGTTCCCCTTCCTAATAAAATAACTCTTCTACACTTTATTATGATGACTCTGATTACAACAAGAGGTAGAACCATTAGTCAAGAAGCCTTTGATATTAATAATAACAACAGCTATGTCTCTTTAAGGTTTGCAAAGTGCTTTATAGATATCTCATTTGGTACTCACAACAACCCTGTGAGGCAGGTGCTATTATTATCCTTATTGTACAAATAAGGAAACTGAACTTAAAACAGCTTAGTTTACTTGTACATTGTCACTGGGCAAGTAAGTATCTGAGAAAGGAACTGAACTTATGGCCTCCTGACTCCAAGTCCAGAACTCTTTCCACCTATTAAGCCTCTATTATGTCCCTCATACCATGCTAAGCACTGGGGATACAAAAAATGGCAAAAACCAGTCTCCACCTTCAAAAAGTTTATGATATAATAAAGGAGACAACATAAAAATAACTGTAATAGATAAATAGATGGATAAATAGATGTGAAAAGACAGAAAAATGAATAGATACGAATAGATATATGGATGGACAAACGGATAAATGAATGAATGAATGAACATAAAGATAGCTGAATGGATAAAGCTGAATACAGAGGTAGATAAATGGAATAAATATGAATTGACAGGCGGAAGAATGAGTAGACAGACCAAGAGATGAATGGATAGAGACAGATGAATGCATTAATAGGATAAAATCAATATGAATGGACAGATATGTAAAGAGATGAATGAAGAGAAAAAATGGACAGATATAAATAGAAAGATGAATAGGATACACAGATATGAATGAGTGGGTGGACAGATCAATAGGTGGACAGATATTGATAGAAAAATAGATGGACAGAGAGACAGTAGATTGGCTTGGGCGGCCAAAGGGATACAAATAACGTGCACTGCAGCCGTGCCCCAAATGCACCCGCTTTGGGGAGAGCCAAGGATATCGCCCCTTAAGCTGAGTCACTTCCCCCCTCCCATCCACCCATCCACCCATCTACCTTTCCTTCCTCTATCGTTCCATCTAGGCCTCCGGGGCCTTCCAACCACTCTGGCCCATCAGGGACCCACCAACAAGAAGCCGAAAGCACCGGTCAAAAAACAGACAGAAATCAGGATACCCTCCCCTCAGCTCGGTCCAGGCTCAAGCGTCCCGCCGACGAGGCCGCACGCTCAGGGCTTAGCCAATCACGACCAGTCTCGTATTACGCATGTGTAATACCATCCCCCAGTAGAAGAGCCTGCACACCTGGGGCGCATGCGTCTTGGGTAGCGTCTAGGGGGCGTTTTAGTTTTCGGCAGCTTGGTTCTGGTATGTTTACTGCGCATGTGTGAGTCAGTTGAAGGCAGGGAGGAGGCTTTAATTTTCATTTTGTGGTCTTTTTATAAAACCTTTCCTCATTTTAAACTAAGCTCCCTAGGGACTTACCTAGGATTTTTTTTAATATCTTGATAAAAGTATTTCAATATAATTTGTTTCTTAAATGTCTTGATAATTGTATTTTCAACATAATTGTTTTTCTTTGTAATGCTAAGCTTCTTATGCATTTAAAAGCATTATCCAGAGAGGGAGTGCTTGGCATCTCAACGTAGTCTCCATAGCCCAGCCCACCTAGGTTGGCTACGACGCATCCTCCAGAATAGCGGACGGAGGGGGGGGGAGGAGAGGGTGGGTAACTGTAGAGTGGACCGGGAGAAATAATCGGGGAGGGATGGAGAGGGCAGTAGGAGAGGCCGTCAAGGACTGTCGCGAAAGGGCGGGCCCAGGGGAACGGATGTGGCCGCTTTGCGACAATTGCCTGAAACCGATTCGACTCGCGTCCCTGCCTTCTCCGAGGATTAGGCTGCGCTGAGGCCGCTTTTTCATTCTCGAGTGGGAGAGTCTGGGCGTAGGTGTGGAAAGGAAGGAGGTAAGTGACGTGTCATCCTTACAGGGCGAGTGATGGCGAGCCAGCCTCTCTGTCTCTTTCTGTCAGTCTCTGTCTTGTGCGGCGAGGCGTCCGAGCTCCTTTCCGGACCTTCGGAGTGAAAGAGGGAGGAAAACCAGACAGGTGCGGCGGGATGGAAGAGAATCAAGCATTTATTAAGCACCTACTATGTGCCAAGCATTGTGCTAAATTCTGGGGATACACCGAGAAGCAAAAGAGTTCCTGCCTTCAAGGAGCTTACAGTCTTATAGGGTTGGGGGCGTTCACAAAGTCCTACATGGCCAGATTGCTCACGATGTTTAATATTCAGGCTTGGCCTTCGAGATGAGAAGTTTTTTTTAAATAAGTACAAAGTCAAGTTCCCTCCCCTCCCCTGCCAGTCTTAAGACTTTTTCCCACCTTGAGCAGTTGGCCTGAGACCAACGTTTCCATTCCAAAACGTCTAGGTTTTTCCTGATGCTGTGCTTTCCTTTCTCCTCTCCCCCCACCCCCAAAATCTAATCTTAATAGGATGATCTTAGCTCCTGCCTTTTCTCCCGGTCCGACTTCTGTGACTTGTTTTGTTTTTTCTTTGTCGCCTCACCTATTCAGTTTATAACCTGGCCTGCCTTCCTGGGTGTATATAATATTTCTTTAACATCCACTTCCCCCCCCCCCCATTCTCAGCCTGGTTTTCATACTTAGATTTCCTCATTTGTTCTTTTCGTGATACTTCAACTGTATATTAATTCTTGCTAGAAATAACAGGGTTTTGAATCATCAAATTCAAAACTAATTGTTTTGGTCTAAAATTTTAGTGCTAAAATTCATAATGTAGTTTCTGTTCTTGCTCTGTAAAGTGGAACCTGCTATTGGCATTCAGTGTAGTTCATTATGAATAGACACCTTGTGAAAGTGAATCAAGTTTTCACCCTTTTCTGATTAGGCTTTTCTGTATAAATCTGAATGGAAGGGAAGATTCTGGCAGGAAGAATTTAGAATCACATTGAAGATCATGTTGAAGCTGTTGTTCACAGTTGCCTGTCTTTCCTGTTTCTGTACTATTTCTGAATAAGCTGGAGAGATTTCCTTAAGTGAGACCCACCGTGATTGCTTCCAGTAAGATGCCAAGCCGTATCACTTCTACCTAACCTGATTTGACCTATTGTTGTTCAGTCATGTCCAATTCTTGGTGACCCATTTGGGGTTTTCTTGGCAAAGATAGTGGAGTCGTTTGCCTTTTCTTATCCAGCTCATTTAAGTACTCAAGGAAACTGAGGCAAACAAAGTAATTTGCTCAAGGTCACATAACTAATGTCTAAAGCCAGATTTGAGCTCATAAAGAGAAGTCTTCCGGACTCCAGGACTGGCCCTCTATCCACTGTGTCATCTGTCTTATTCTGTTCCAAAACCTTTAATAGTTCATTTTTCTTTCTTTTGGGGTGGGGTAAAGGGAATGGGAATGAAGTGGGGACAGGGATGGGGAGAGACCAAAACTAATTTCAGCAGCATGGGACATTATCCCTTCTGAAGAAACTCTTGCCACTGTACATCAGTACAGAAGAGGAAAGAGAAACAGTCTTGCCCTTGAGGGATTTACATTCTAGTAAGGGGAAAAAAACAACACATAATAGGAAAGTGGAAATGGGTTTAGGAGACAGTGGGAACTGGACATGATAGAGACTTTCAAAGGAGTGCAGCCAGGTGGGAAATGAACAGATACAGGCCTGTGTAGAACCAGTCTCAAATCAGAAGTGCCTCAGGAGCAGAGTTAGAGTACTGATGAGGTGGGACTTCCAGGGTTGATGTGATCTTTCAGGATTGTGAGATTCCTGGTAGAGAAATCAGAAGTGCAGCCAGGGACAGAAATAAACCATTCTGCAAATTATAGTTTTAGAGCTTTACTTGCGGCAGTGAGTGGTTCATTATTTGCCCAGAGCCACACAGTTTATATCAAAAGTGGGACTATGTCTCTTGGGACCCTATTTTCCTTAGGATAAAGTAGATTGGATTGGATTAGATTAGATTAGATTAAGTATTTATTAAGAGATTACACTGTACTAAGCACAAACTTCTTATAGCCCTTAAAAGTTTTCATAAACATACTCAAGACTCGCCAGCCTACTGCATTCTATTTCCCTTCACAAATTCTACATTCTAGACCAATCAAACTATTAACTATTCCCTGAATTTACAGGAAGCCTTTCTTGTTTTCTCAATTCTAGTTCTTCCCCTCTATTATTATTTTTATAATTTATTCTATACATGGTATATTTTAACATAGTTGTTGCATGTCATCTTCCACCTTTAGAATGTGAACTGGGACTGTCTTTTATATGGCACCTATATATACCTTTGTATACCCAGTCTTTAGCACAGTGCCTGGCACAGAGTAGGCACTTAATAAATGTTTATTGACTGATTTGACTTTCCATGGAGGTCTTCCCTCATAATCTAGAATACCTCTTTCCAGATTTTTGTTTAAACCCTAAACTTCTAAATTCAGCTCAGATACTATCTCTTCAATAACACACTCCCTGATCTCTGAAGCTCTCCTTCCTCAGTGAGGTTCATGGAACATTTCATCTGGTTTTCTCCTTCACCCCTGTCACCTGCCACCTTGTAATAAACCCATTTGTTAATTTATCACAGTTCCTCTATTAAATTGTGTAATCCTTGATGGCAGGAACTTATAGAACTGAGGGATTTTGAAAGAACCTTGACTTGAGACCCAGAGGACCTGGGCTGGAATCATAATTTGGTCACTTCTTCCCTGTATGACCCAGGGCAAGAAAGTTATTTAACCATCCTGGGCTCTTTTCTGCTATTCTAAAACCTGTCTTTCCTTCATTGTTGAGTCCAGGCCCATCTCTTCCATGAAAGCTCTTGCTACTACTCCAATTCTCAGTGGTCACCTGTTCTAAAATTATATAGCCCTTAAACTTGTTAATATGACTTATTTGGCATTATGCTATTAAATAATGTTATTCTTATCTTTATGAATTTGTCCTGTCACCATAATCTCTAAAGTTTATGCCCTATTAAATTCCCCAGTGCTAGCACTTTGCATACCTACAATTCCAGTGTTTGAGGCTAGAAACAGAAATCTGTGTTTTAATCTGTGTTCTTATCAAGTACAATCATTAACTTTAAAACATTTTTAAAATTTGATGCTCCCACTTTTAAATGCTTAATGACATATTTCATGTGGAAAATGGGGCAGCTATTGTATAGCATAAAGCTCGGTGTCAGAAGCTGTGGGTTAAGATCTCACCTAAGTATATGACCATGGGCAAGAAACTTAATTTCTGTGAGGCTCACTTTCTTCATCTATGAAGTATGTATTTACACTACCTGTCTCATGATTGTTGCATGGAAAGTTTTTTAAGCCTTAAGGTACTATAAAAATGTGAAGAGTTATGCCTGAGTGGGATTATTCACCTATCATTCAACCCTAATATTAATGTCATATGTTGATATTCATATTGTCATATGTAACTCCCTCCACCCCTGGTCATTCCTCCAATTTGCACTTATATTCCAGATTAGGTGCCAGAAAAGAACTGCAACCTTGGGTTAGGGACATGTACTTCTACCATGACAAACCCCCACCTATGTACTTCCCATTAATGACTATCCAGTAGACACAATCAGCCCTTAGGGCATTTATTAAGATGGCACAGAAAGAATAATACTCAACAGTCCCCTATAAAACTGGGGCACACTCTTGTCACAAGCGTTCACAGTGTCCATATAGACTCAGACTATAGGAGTAGGGAGGCACATATGCAGGGTACAGGTGTGGCAAAGGTCATTAGCAGTAACTCATGTTACAGGACCTGGAAGCCTCCCTTCACAGAGTCCCTCAGGAAGTTCCCCTTGGATTTAATATCTATGCCAGACATAGGTTCCTAGGATCTGTTTTTTCCCTTTTGCTACCAGGGGTCACAATCCTCAAATTGCTTCTACTTTTAGGTATTTATCTCTGTGTATCCATTTTTGTTTGGAGTGTGTGTTGGTGTTCCCTGCTGTGGTTCTGTTATTTTCTAGTCATGTTTTCTTGGCAAAGATACTAGAATGGTTTGCCATTTCCTTCTCCAACTCATTTTCCAGGTAAGGAGACTGAGGCAAATAGTTAAGTGACTTGCCCAGGGTCACATAGCTAATAAATATCTGAGGCCAAATTTGAACTCAGGAAGAAGAATCTTCCTGACTCTAGACCCAGCCATCCACTATGCCACCTAGCTGCCCTGGTATTCCTTGATGATATGCAATTTCTCTTATTGCTCCAGTACTAGTATCATTTGTTCCCTTTCAAAGGAGAGCTACCCATTAGCTTTGTGGTCAGTATTTAGAGAAATCCCCTCCTTCCCTGCTTCAGGGGTTTCTTCCACAGGCAGCTCTCAATCTCTTCATACTCCTAAAATTTGTCCAAGGATTAGCCATATACATCCTACAATGATACTATTTCATACCCTTTAAGTGAGTCCAAATGACTTTCTGGACGACTTGTAGCAATCCTGTTCTCTTTTTTTTGACAGATCCTGATCTTCTGCCTTACAGTACCCTGAAGTCTATTCTTCCCCTAAGGTCTAACATTAAATTCATTTGATTGGGCCAGAACTCTGACCAGTAACTCACTTCACATTTATCACTTTGCATGTACAATACAATAAGTTGAGTAAAATCTTTTATAAACCAAGGTTGTTTAAATATACAAAAACATTAGTGAAAATAAGAAAAACAAGATGAAGCACTTTATTACTGAGGCAGTCAATAGTCCTGTGTGTCTAAAGCCTAAAAGAAAGATAGCCACGGAGTTGTTAGCACCAACAAAGGCACAAGAATAAAATACGAAGAGGGCCTGAAGCAAGATGGTGGAGAGAAATCAGAAAATTGCCTGAGCTCTCCACATTTTCCCTCAGAAACAACAATAAATCAAGCCTCTTAAGTGGATTCTGGAGTGATAAAACTTAGAAAAAGAATGAGTGAGACAATTTTCCAGCGTAAGATAACTTAAAAGGACCTCAGGAAAGGTCTGTCTCACTAAGGGAAAAGGGGAGCACAGTCTGGCAAGCCAGTAGGAGGATCTTAGCCACAGTACAGATCAGCAACCAAGGTCCCTCAGTCCTCAGTCAACAGGCCAGTGACATAGGCTAGCTGTGAGGTCTCCCCCAACTCAGAAGGCAGTTGCCAGCACTGGAAACCAAGCAACAATAGGTGCAGTAAACCACCAGCACATGAGGCCCTAGCACACAAAAGACAAGTGACCAGGCCCCTGGCCCCTAGCACAGGAAACTTGAGACAGTACCCCCTCTGCGCCAGGAGTAGAACTCAACTTTAAAAGCTACAAAATAGGCTCCAAAAAAATGAGCAAGAAGCAAAAGAAAACCTTGACCACAAAGAGCTTCTGTGGTGACATGGAAAACCAAAACACATTCAGAAGAGGACAGCAACATCTTGATGCCTACATGTGAAACATCAAAGAGGAGTACAAATTGGTCCCAAGCCCAAAAAACCTTGGAAGAGCTCAAAAGGTATTTTAGAAGTCAAATAAGAGAGAGAAGAAATCCTGGGAAAAGAAATGAGAGGTGTGCAAGAGTCAGTAGCTTAGAAAAGGAAGAAGAAAAACCGACTAAAGGAAACAATTCCTTAAAAAGTAGAATCAGCCAAGAGATACAAAAGCTAACTAAAGAAAATAATTCCTTAAAAATAAAATGGGGAAGATTGACAGTAGCTAGTTGGAAAGGGACAGAAGCATGATTTCCTTTTTACTTTACCCTTTGTCCTGTGCCCCTTTTTATTAACATAAGTTTCACCCAAGTTATTCCCTGCTGAAGACTTCCCATTGTACATTTATCTACTATTACTTCCTCTTCCTGTAATTGCCATTGGGCAGGGTGGGAGAAGAGGAGAGGGAAGTAACCTAGTCTATTTCCCTTTCCACCTCAACCACCTTTATGTTCATTCCCTTTCAGATTTTGAAATTATGTTACTACTTATTCATACAATTCACTCATTATTGAATAAGATTAAATAGGGCCAAAAATTTCCAGGAAGAAATTGGACATTTGACTAACAGAATCAAGTGGATGATATCTCTCTTTAAAGTTTTAGGGTTTAAAAAAAATTCAGTTCAACAAATATTTATTAAGTGAATAAAATGCAATAAAATCTAATGTTGTACAGTCTATATATCTGATGACTATACGTGACTTACACATCTCCTACATTTGCCATACATTTTGTGGTCCTCAAATTTTTCCCTAATGAATTTTTTTTTTACAATAATTTGATGCAAGTAAAGGGTCTGCTTGTAGCAAGAATTAGCTGAGTAATTTATAGTACTGATTTCCAGATTTCTAATTGTAGATATAGAAAACCTGACTGTAGTTATAGAACATGCCCTTGAAGGCATTTTTTAGGTCTTAAAGACTGAATACTGAATAGTATTTAGTAGGTTTTACTTAGTAGTTTTAAAAATAGTTTTACATACTAGCAAGGTGGTAGCATTGAGCATGCCAAGCTAGACTGGCAGGAGCTTTCACAAACCCAGACCCATGTACGCATAAACAGAATCCTTCATAGGACAATGAAAATGGCGGCATTTGCACCAGGACCCATCTTGTGGAGAGCCTAGGAGTCACCTCAAAAATAAAGTGGAAATGAGAGAGTGTTATTCCAACTGGCACTTTTTAAAAAAAACAACCATCATATTTATGTAAAAGCTTTGTCCCCAAGGCAGGGGGCTGGCTATCTGGTAAATTCTGTTTCCCTTGTATTCTGTCTTCTAACACACATACCAAAAGAAGTTACAAATAAACATGCTTTCACCTGACTGCCTTCCATATTCCAAATCTTAGTTTTTTTCAGAAAAAAATGAAACCTTACACATATAGCTATGACCCAATATACAGGCTCTATCCAAATTATGTTATTCTGGGTAGCCTGATGCTATTAAGGATGTGTGGGTTTTATACTAAGCCTTCTACAAATACACCAATTCAGCAAGCTTTATTAAGGTATTGAGGATTCAAAGACAAATCAAAATCAGTCCCTATTCTTAAGTTCACATCCTACCATAACATGTAAACTGCATATGAACATATAAATGAAAATTTGAGGACAGAGTAAGCTATAGCAACTACAGGTATCTGAAAAGACTTTCCTTAAGAGAGAACATAAATTGAGTTTTAGAGAAAGTGAGGGATTCCAAGAATTAGTGGTAAAGCATCTAAGCAGACCTCAGGTATCTTTGATTCTACCATTTGTGAATGGATCAGATGAGACTACATACAGAGGTTGATGACATCATTTGATATTAGGGACTGCTTTGTGGATTCATCTGTCATTCTAAGTATTTTAGCCTTTATCACTGATGACTGGCTGGGCAACTGATGATATCCAGTGATATTTAAGCAGTGACTTTTTTTCTCTCATATATCCGAGGATACCAAGAAATGCTATCCTTAGCTATCCTTAGTCTTTGAACTTAAAGGTATTTGGATCCGCCTTTTCGATACCAAAAAAAAAATTCACTCAAATGACAAAATGCTTTTGCCAGCTGTTTTTGGTTCAACTTCAGGTTACAAAAGCTACCTTCTTCAATAGTCAGCAGCTAGCAGCTCCATCAGATCCTCATTTCGCAGTTCTCCAAGGGAATCATTCTCATTTTCATGTACTTCTAACTCCAGTTCTTGTGCTGATTTTACAGTCTCGGTTTTTTTTTATTACCACAAGACTTACATTCACATATTATCACTGACAGTTTTTGTCCTCCATGTTTTCTAATTATTTCTGGTCTGTTGACTTAAAAAGTGATTCACTTTTCTGCTCAAGAGCATATTTGCCACCAAATACAGTGAAAATACAAGGATTACTAAGGAAGACAAAGAAGAAAGGCACAGTGTCACTGTCTTTAGACACACAGGAACTGACTTAGAGATATTTCTTAGCTTCCCACCATCACTGGTTTGGTTTTTGTTTGTTTGGAGGGGGAAGGGAAGAATGCAGATTTCTTTCAGAATTCTCTACATAAAGTCACATTTGTGTAATTTGAACTTAAGTAAAGTGAGAACTGTATTCTTTCTGATGAAAGAAGCCCCATCTAACAGGAGTACCCAGGAGGATAAGCACATATATAATGCCTGCTGTCTGTCAGGCACTGTGTTTAGCGCTGTACAAATTTCTCTGTGGTCCTCTTAGCCCTGTAAGGTGGGTGCTATTTTTTTTTGTAGGTGCTATTATTTATTATCCTCACTTAACAGAGGTTAAATGACTTTTTGGGTTATATTAAGTTTCTGAGGCTAGATTTGAACTCAGGTTTTCCTTATTCCAGGCTCAGCACTCTTTCATTCCACCCTTGTGTGACATACATAGGTGGAGTTATTGAGTCTTCTTCCAAGTGTATTGAATCATGCCTTTTGTTTATCTGCACAGGTTCATAAGCAGCCATAAAATCATACTAACATAAGTACTGAAAAAATCCAAAATTGATTAACATGCTGGAGATAGTATGTATCTGGAATCCATTCCCACCAAAAGCAAGTTCAGAGATACCATTTAGTTCATTGCTGTCTGTTCTTGTTCATAATTCTTACTTTATGTTGTTGTTTATCCTTTGTTCTCAAAGAGGACCATAACATCAGGAAGGTGATACTGGGACTTGCCAAGTGAATTGGAAGTGAGGGAGGGCAGTACAAAGTCACTAACCTCGCTTTCTTCTCTGAAGCCAACTGAGTCCATTTGCTAGGTATAGATCAAGATGACTGGAGATGGCCCCAGTTGCAGTGGGAGACCTTAGCCTTTTTTTTTTTTTTTTTTGCTTTTTGGAGGGCAGTTGGGGTTAAGTGACTTGCCTGAGGTCACACAGCTAATTTTTATGTTAAGTGTCTGAGGCCGGATTTGAACTCAGGTACTCCTGACTCTAGGGCTGGTGCTCTATTCACTGCGCCACCTAGCTGCCCTAACCTTAGCCTTTTTAAGGTAAGGCCTTCCCTAGTTCTCACTTTGAAACAATGCCTATTTAGTCATTAAGGCTAGATAAGAAAGGAGCCAAGGGAGTGGCCCCTTTAATAAAAAATCAGTTTGGGAGGGGAAGACCCTCAGGGTTTCTGACCAAAATACAAACAATTACTATTTATGTTCACTCTGAGCCAGCAGGCCCAAACCATGACCTTGAAGTGGGGATTGGACTGGAACCTATTTTGGCTAATGAGTGAGAGCCAGAGTGAATTGGGTTTAAGGCATCATCTTTAAGAAAGAAACCTAGCCCATAAACTCCAAGATATCTTGCTAGGTTTCAGCCATCAAAATTTACATTCTTTTCACAGAACACCTGCAAATTAGAGGATAGTACCCTATGCGGACAGAGGGAAAAAAGGGATGGGAAGAAGGAAGGAAGGAGCTGCATTGCCCAACTAGAACCGACTATTTAGGTCTCCGGTGGGGCAGCTCAGACTATTTACAGGTTGTTGTTTTGTACTTATTTCTCAAAGAGGACCATAATCATCAGGAAGGTGATGCCATGACTTGCAAGTAATTGGATTTAAGTGAGGTAGGAGAAAATTATGTGCTTTGCATTTTAGGCACAAACCTGTCAAAAATAATTTTTATTAATTTACATTATTTTAACAGGTTTTTCTCCTTAAAGAGAGGTCCAAACATGCACAGTTATTCCATGACTCTTAAAATCTCCTTTTGAGCCATTTTCAAGGTTTGTTATTTAGCAAGGAAATTTCACAGCATGGTAAGAAAAAAAACACAGTTAAGAAGTTCAGTCAACATTTTGCTTCACAAAACAGAACAATAGCCACTTAATTTTTTGGTAGATCTTTCAAGCATCATTTTTCTAAAATCATTCCTTACTATTCTTAACTACTCCCTTTAAGGATTCTTTTCTCAGGCTAATCAGAAGTAAACTCAAAAGATACTTTTCTTAACTAAAATAATCAAATTCCTTCTCTTAGTCTGATCATTACCCCAATTCCACAAGGCAAGGAGAGAGGCAATCTTAACCAAACTGAAGGGCCTTAGTTTACACAGAGTGGATAGAGACCTGGATTGTAGTCAGGGAGATATCAGTTCAAATCTCACCCCTTGGACACTTACCAGCAGCATAACCTGGGTAAGTCACTTAACCTCTCCCAAACTCAGTTATCTTATGGGTAAAGTGAGAATAAAAATAGTACCAACCTCACAGGGTTATGTTTGGATCAAATGAGATAACACATGTAAAGCATTTTGGTAAACCTTAAAATCTAGTTATGACTGTTTCCCTTTCAAAGTCTGGTTACCACCCTAAATCCATTTTCCAGGAGCTTAACTTGTTGCTTTTCCACATTTCCCTTTTTTTTTTTTTTTTTTGGTCTTCAGCATAATTTTTAAATGTCTTAACAGAGAAAGGGTAAGATGACTCCATTGGCTTCCTAGAGAGTCACTGACCTCCCCAGAATGATGATGCCCTTGACTCTTAGGCCAGGACTACTCCAGCCATGCCCAGATGACTCAGTGGCTTTCCATTCTTTGTCTCTCTGCAAGTGCTGCATAATTTCTCAGCCTGGCATTTTGGAGAACCTAAGGACAATCTTACCTGCCAGTGCAGACTGTTGGTCAAGGAAACTAAGGAACAAGGTGAAGAGAAAAGATTTATTAGCATGTTAAAAAAGCCACTCTGGAAGTACTTTAGCTTCTTCAGGAAATGGCATTTGTGATATAGCTCTAGAGCCAGGTAGGGTTTTATGACATTTAACTGAACCAATGGGATATTGTTATGCCATACAAGAAAACCTGATCACAAGTCAACTTAGGTTACCATAATGGGAATCTAAACGGCTTGTTGTCGCACCAGTTTATTCAGCCAGACTGTTAGTTTTTTTCTGGCTGACTTATGGTTCTTAGAGGATCTGGAAAGCTCCTCCTAGAGAAAAGAACAAGGCTGCCTTTTTAGGTACTCTATATTTGTAAAATGGCCTTTCTTTTCTTCCATTTAAGCATCCTTTGTTCTTAGGGGTTCTGGCCCCTTATCAGGGAGATCAGGTTCTGCTATTCCATTATTCTTCATAATAAGTGGAGGTTTCAAATGTGGGTATTATTGGATTCTAGTTCCCTTTTTAATTTGAGGAGGACAAGGATGCAGGCTGAATCATTTGCTGTTTCCTTACAACCTCCCTTATCCATTCACTGTATTCAGCTAACAGGAAGAAACAGTGATAGATTGCCTCACTGCAGTGGGCACATCTGCCTGCTAAGAAGTCAGAGACCAGTGGACAATATAGTTTTTCAGCTTCCCAGTCTACCCATTCTAACTTAAACTGCAAGTCTAATGAATGAATTAAATGAATTAAAACTCAGGATCTGGACTCAATATTATAGTGCTTGAACTGGGAAGGGGGGGTACCCTACAGTTATGGAGGCTGAACCAGGGAACATTATAACTATATTTGTTCATGTATGTAAAGACATATTTTGAGGCCTGACAGAAAAGGAAGGAGCTGCTATACTCAAGACTGCCATGAGGTATCTCAAAGGATTCAGGGAGTTAATTCCCATTTGGGTGTTAGTGGTTGTTGCTATGTCTGAAATATTAGGATCTTCTCCTTGAGCATTCTTAGGTGTTGAACCCCCTGCCATATCTTAAAAATAAGTTTTATATATATATATAACTTTAAAGTTTGAAGGGCTCTTTCTATACATTATCTCATTTGAGCCTCATAATAACCCTGAATAACTGCTGCAGGTAGTATTCTGTTTTATAGGATGTGTGCTTTTTTATATATGAGAAGATTGAGTCTTAGAAAGATTAAATGACTTGCATATGTTCACACATCTTGTTTCAGTCTGAATTTAAACTCGGGTTCTCCCCTACTCCAAGACCATTATTTTATATACTATAACTATCAATGCTGCAGTGTTCACCTATTATCTAAAGGCCAGTTCTTATATTTGCCCAGACAGCTGGCGGTTTTCCTAGACCCAAACACATAGACATCAAAATAATAGTAATTACAGATACAATAATAGGTATATTGATTCACAGTAATATAATGCTTTGAGGTTTACAAGGTGATTTATAGCACTCAACCCTCACAACCACCCCATGACATAAGGACGATAGTTTCATCTTAATTTTGTAAATAAAGGATTTGAAATGCAGAAAAATCAAGTATCCCCCCAATACCCAGACTATTAATAAGCAGCAGGGACAGACAATTAAGCTCAATTTTTCTGACTCCAAAATCTAGTGCTTTTGCTCCAGCTGCCTTTATCTGGCTATGCACAAGGTTCTTACACAGTATATTTCACACAATAAAGACCAATAAATATTTGTTAAACTGAATAATCAAGTTTCATCTCAGGAAATCCAATTTCATTTGGGACTTCACCAGTCCCTTTATTTATCTCAAATGAACTCCGCATCACACTGCACACAGTTGCTACTGCAAATCTTACCTCTCCTCAAGTTTCATCACATCTTTGTTCCAGTCTCAGGATGACATGATTGTCTTTGTTAAGACCTACTGGGACCTACTGGCAAGAGCTTGCTCATGCCCTGCGAAGAGTTCTCCCCTTCAGACTTTGGTGAACCAGTATAAAAGAGGTAAAAATAAGTATTTATACTTATTTAGGATTAACTTAATAGAATTATACAGCAGCTAGATTAACTGACTGAATGATCAGTCATGGCAGTGAGAGAGGCTGTGCCCAGCAGATTGCCTTCAGAGAGACCAACTACGGGATGGCACACCCAGAGAGCCCATCAAGGGCCTTGTCCAGTAGAGACAGTGTACCCAGGAGTAACTCATGAGGACACCCTGAAAAGAGAAAAGATAGTGTGCTCCTACAGGGCAGAAAGTCTGAGCTGTCTTGGTCACATGTTCTTGACATATATGCTTCTCTTCTTGTGAAGTCTAACAGATAGATAACCACCCTTCTCACCTCTTTGAGAATGTGCCCCAGTTTTATGGAAGAGGTTTTGTAACTACTGTTCTTACTAATATTTCAGTAAATGTCATTACTTTGGGCTAATTATGTCTTCTAAGTATTCAAAGTATATGCATTTTGGGGGCTTGTGAGTTATACTTTTATGAGTACTTAACCACAGTTTACTATGACTGGTAAACCCCCCTCTCCCCCCAGGTGATTCCTAGTTTAGAATGTAAGTTGGAAGAATAGTCTAGAGAGGATGCCACATACACTGGCTCTTTGTGGATCTTACAAGCATGTTCAGGCTTCTCTTTTTTTTCCCCAGGAAAATCACTCCCCCATTACAGTTTTCAATTAAATGCACTTTACTTCATAATCCTATGTAATTTATATATTTAAAAATATTCTGAGCAATAGTTTGTAGGCTTCATCCTCTGCCAGAGGAATCAGTGAAATAAAAATGGTTAAGATTATAGACTGAATCTGGAGGGCCAAAGATATTAAAGGTTTTACAACTTTATACCAAGGGAGACAAAGGAGATGAAACCTCTTGAAAATGCACCATTCTGTAGGGTAAGCAGACCTCAGGTACTTTTAAGGTGCCAGTCATACATCAGATGAGAATAAACCCAACAGCTTATTAAGGCATTATTTCACAGGATCATGTTAAGGACCAACACCCACACTTTATGGATAAGGAAACTCAGATGGTGAGTATTCTCCTCAAGTGGATCTGTGATCTCAAGGATCAGAGGAGTACCTTCGCTTTAATACAGTAGGTAACTTGTCCATACTGCCCATCCTGTGGAACTCTTATCCATGTTCTCCCATAAGCTGAAAATAGAGGGTCAAATATTTCTGGGAGGCTTACTTGATTTTTCTAGATATCAGAAGAATACTACTAGACCACACAATGACAGCTTTCCATTGGTTAGACTTTATTCTTACCAAGTTACAAGCCCATCTTGTTTTTCAATTATGAATTTCTCTGAATTTCTTTTCCTTCGTTCTCCTTCATAGTTCCCATTTGCCAAAAAATAAAAAACGAATAAATCCTACTACACCCCTCTCCAGACCCTCGGGATAACAACTTTTTTTTTTTTGTAGAGACTCTAGTTTTCCATGGATTGCAGCCATAACACACCAGCACAGTACTAGCATCAATCAGTAAGCATTTATTAAGCACCTACTATATGCCATACATTAGGGATGCAAAGATGGCTTGCATTCTAACAAGGGAGACAGTATATTCACAAATAAGGATATATAAAATAAATACAAAGCAAACATTTTTGGAGGAGACCACTGGCAGCTGGGGAATAGGCAAAATTTTGTTGTAGAAGGTGTCACATGAAAATTTTTCAAAGTAACACGTGTTTTTAAGAAGTAGTGGTGTAGTAAAACAGGCATGAGGAACAGCCACTGCAAAACTACAAAGACAGGATATAGTGGATTGAGGCACAGCAAGGTCAGTTTGGCTAGATCATAGAATGCAAGAAAGGGAATAATCTATAAGTTTGCAAAGGTAGTTTAGGGCTAGCTTGTGAAGGGATTTAAAAATCTAAACACAGTTATATTTGATTCTAAAGGAAATAGAAGACCTTTGTAAGGGTGCTAGTTGCATAAGTAGGGGAGAAGAGAATCTCTGAAATGTGAACATTAAAACAAAAAGATTTGACAATAAATTATATATATGGGATAAGTATAAGTGAAGAGTTGAATGAGAGACCGAGATTGTGAGCCTCAGTGACTGGGAAAATGGTACTACCCTTCACAGTAATGGGAAATATAAGAAGAGGAGGGTTTTAGAAGAAAGTTTTGTTTTGAACATGTTGACTGAGATCTCTAAAGAACACACAATTCTAGATGTCTAAGAGGCAATTGTTGATGTGAGTCTAGAGCTTAGGAGAGAATGGTTATTACATGTAGTCAACAAATTGAGATGATACTTTAACCCACTGGAGCTAATGAAGTCACCAAGTAAGTTAATTTAGAGGGCAAAGAGAAGAGGGCCCAAGACAGTACCTTAGGGAATACACATAGAAAAGATCATGACAAAGGAGACTGAGAAGGTTCAGTGAGACAGAAGAAAAGTACAGAATCATGAAAACCTTCAGAGAACATATCCTGGAAGAGAGAGTGATAAACTGTGTCAGGTCAAGAAGAATGAGGAATAAAAAGACCATTATTACAGGAAGTTTAATTTAGAAAGCATAAGCCTTGATAATAATTACATTTAATTTTTATAACTTTTTAAAGTTAACATAATTCTTGATAACATATTGCAAACATATACATTCAAATGAGTATCTTACGCTATAGGAAAGTAGGGAGGAAAGGAATGGGGGAGGGGAGGAAATGATAGAAGGACAGATTGGGGGAGGGGTAGTCAGAAGCAAACACTTGAAAAGGGACAGGGTCAAAGGATAAAATAGAATAAATGGGGGGGGGTGAGATACTGTGAAAGGAAATATAGTTAGTTTTTTACAACATGACTATTACAGAAGTCTTTTGAATAACTACATATATGTAATCTATATTGAATTGCTTGCCTTCTCCATGAAGGTAGGTGGGGAAGGAAGAAGGGAGAGAATTTGGAACTCAAAGTTTTAAAAACAGGGGTGGAGCCAAGATGGTGGCATAGAAGCAGCAAAGTTTTGTAGCTCCCACATAGCTACCTTAAGTACCAATAAAATATGTCTCTAAACAAATTTTAGGTCTCCAAAACTCACAAAAATAGAGAAAACACATCTCTCCCTGAAGACAGCTCGGCAGGTGGGGCTCATTGCAGTAGGCTGGGAGCTGAAATCAGTCCATCCTGAAACACTGGCCTAACCCCAGAGTGGTTGGGAGGAGCTGCAGCTGGAGTCTCCAGAAGAGTGGATCAGCAGCAGTTGGGGCAGTTCCCACATTTATCAAGCCAGAAGAAATAAGGCTAAGAGAAAGGTCAGTGGAATTTGGCTTAATTTAGGGGAGAAAAGCATCCAGCCAAACTGCACCCAAAGCAAGGAAGGAGTGGGAAGCGGCAGGAATTACTGCAAGCAGCAACTGCCTACACTAGGCTGCTTCAGAGCTCCTGGTCTGCAGATAGCAGGGGGGGCCAAGGTAATTGATCAGGGCCAAGGGCTCTTGTGTTGAGCGGCCTGGATCCAGATCGTGGTCTTGGGTGGTGGTCCTGGGATGCGCTTTCAGTGAGCCAAAGCTGGTGGGGGCTGTAGCACCCCCCTAATAGCTCCAGCAGCTGTGAAAACCCCAGTGATTTGGGACACAGCTTTCCCCCCTGGAAGCAGAGTTCCACAGAGCTAAAAAATCAAGCAATTAATTGGCTGTCCAACATGAAGAAAAAGAAGCAAAATAAGAACAGCAATAAAACTCTAGAATCCTTTTTTTGGGGACAAAAAGGATCAAAGCATGGAACGGGAGGAAGACAAAACAGTCAGAACTCCCACACAAAATGCTTCCAAGATACTTGAAGAATGCCTAGAAGCTATAGATAATCTGAAAAAGGACT
>CM053594.1:117424335-117505635 GCA_028646575.1 Pseudocheirus occidentalis | reverse complement strand
AAAAAAAAAAACCAATGCATTAGAGTTCCAATTTTTCCACATCCTCTCCAGCACTTGTCATTTTCCTGTTTTGTCATCTTAGCTAATCTGACTGGTGAGATGTGGTACCTCAACGTTGTTTTGATTTGCATTTCACGAATCAATAGTGATTTGGAGCATTTTTCCATGTGTGTAAATATATCTTTAATTTCTACCTCTGTAAATTGTCTGTTCATATCCTTTGACCACTCATCATTTGGGGAATGACTAGCATTCTTGTAAATTTTATTTAATTCCCTGTATGAATAGAAAATTTGACTTTCAAATACAAGACTCAAGAGAAACATGAAAAGGTAAACAGGAAAGAGAAACCATAAGGGACTTATTAAAGTTGAACTATTTACATTCCTGAATGGAAAGATGATATTTGTAACTAATGAGACCTTTTTCATATTAAGGGTAGTTGGAGGAGATAGATGGATAGATAGATAGATAGATAGATAGATAGATAGATAGATAGATAGATAGATAAACAGACAGACAGATGGCACAGGGTGAGTTGAATATGAAGGATGAAATCTAAAAAATAAAATTAAGGGGTGAGAGAGGAATATATTGGGAGAAAGAAAGGGAGAGATAGAATAGGGTAAATAATCACATAAAAGAGATAAGAAAAAGGTTTCACAATGGAGGGAAAGAGGGGGGAAGTGAAAGGGAATGAGTGAACCTTACATCAGATTTGGCTTAAGGAGGGAATAACATACACACTCAATTAGGTATCTTACCCTACAGGAGAGTAAGGAGGAAGATTGGGGGGAAGGGGATGATAGAAGAGAGGACAGATTGGGGAAGGTGATCATCAGAAGCAAACACTTTTGAAAAGGCACAGGGTCAAAGGAGAAAATAGATTAAGTGGGGGGTGCTGAATAGGATGGAGGGAAATATAGTTAGTCTTTCACAACATGATTATTATGGAAGTATTTTGCATAACTACACAAGTATAACCTATATTGAATTGTTTGCCTTCTCAGTGAGGGTGGGTGGGAAGGAAGAAGGGAATTTGGAACTCAAAGATTTAAAAACAAATGTTAAAAAATTGTTTTTACGTGCAATTGGGAAATAAGATATACAGGCAATGGGATAGAGAAATCCATCTTGCCCTACAGTAAGAAAATAAGGGGTGAAGGGATAAGAGGGGGGCATAGGGAGGGCAGACTGGGGAAAGAGGTAATCAGAATGCATGCCATCTTGGAGTGAGGAGGAGGGGAGAGATGGGGAGAAAATTTGGAACTCAAAATCTTGTGGAAATAAATGTTGAAAACAAAAATAAAATAATATTTTTTAAAAAAGAAATCCATTGATAAAATGTTAACTACCACAGGATCAAACATAGATTCCTAGAGTGTTCCAGTAGAGAGAGTTTCTACCATCTTTGTTTAGCTATTCAGTCAATTTTGAATAAACTGAATTGCACGATCATCTAACCCATCTTTTTTTTTTTTGCCCATAATACTAACAAAATACTTTCCTAAGTGCTTTACTACAATTTAAAGTGTAAGTATAGGATTCCTCTCATCAATCTTGTAACCCGTAAAAAAGGGACATACTGTTCATTGAACTGTTTTAAAAGTGTTCTAAAGCACTTTTGTAGATATTCGTTAAATATACCTTTAATAATTTCCTTTAAAATATACCTTTAAAAATTTCTAGAATTTTGCCATGGATCAAAGTAAAATTGGTTTTTTTGTTTTTTTAAATCAAGACATTTACTCTTCTTCCACCTTTTAGTCTCTCTCTCATTTTCCCTAATCTTTCAGAGATGTCTGGCAGTGGCTCTACCCTGGAATGTACTTCACCTGGGTCTTTTGCTCTGAACTTATCAAAAAATGCCAGATACACTTTATTGGCCATTTTTTCTGTTCTTTCTCATCCAAAGATAGTTCTCCTTGTCAGAGAAAATAGAAACTCAGTAAAAATCCAGCTTCCTTGTGTCTCACTGTCCTTGATGCCCCTCATTCCAAACTGGCCTTCTCTCTATTCATCACACATTATGTGGATATTTGGTTTTCATGTCATCTGTATTTCCATTTCCTTTCCCACCTTTTCCCAGAAATATAATATAATAATAGAACATATAGAAATATAATGATAGAAATAAATATAATAAAGTGGGAAAGAAAAAAAGTTGCACAAAACAACTTTTCAAAACTGCTGTGACATGATATATCCATAGTTCCCCATTTCTGAAAAAAAGAGGTATAACTTCTCAAATACCTTCTTTTGATTTGCTTTTTTCTCATTTTCAGTGATTTTGGAGCAGCTTATCACATGGGTTGTTTATAATTTTAATTTTTCTTTTGAGAAATGTTTCTTCATATCCATGGTTCTATTAGGAAATGGCTTTTAGCCGTGTATTTGTTAGTTTTCTATGTTTCATACATATTAAATCCTTCTCAGAGATGTCTGATAAAAAAAAGTTTTTCCAACCTTTTCTTCCTATTCTATTTACATTTTATTCATGGCCAAAGCTTTTCAGTTTTGTGTAAAGAAAATTATCTGCTTAATCTTTCATAATTGCCTCTGACCCTTTTTTGATTATGAATTCACTCTTCCTCCCCATCCCCAACCTCAGCTGTGAAGATATATGCTCTGCTTCTTTTCTTATTTTTTATTGTATGATCATTCATATCCAGAGAAGAAATACAAATTAATAAAAGTCTTTAGGGAGAGAGGTTACTAGCATTTGTGAGGGGAAGACTTCATGTACAAGGGATTTTGAAGGAAGAAGAGGGATTTTCTGAGGTTCAGTTGAGCAGGAAGTACAATCTAAGGGAGGGGATGACCAGTGTAGATGCACAAATAGGAGAGATAAAGCTCCCTTTGTGAGGAACAGAGGAAAGGCCAGATTGTCTAGACTGCGGAGTGGAAAAGGGAGATTAATGAGTAATGATGCAGAAAAGATTGGTTGGGGACAGCTAGTGAAGGTCTTTAAGTGCTGAGTGGAGAAGCTTCTATTATAATCCTAGAAGGCAAAAGGAAGCTATTGGAGTTTATTGAATTAGGGGAACACCATGATCAGATCTGCTGAAAAAAAATCACTTTGTCAGTGGTATGGAAGATGGACTGGAGCAAAGATGCCATTTTAGTAATCTGGAAAAGAAGCAATGAAGGCCTAAATTAGGGTAGTGCCTGTGGAAATAGAGGAAGGGTTGGATGTAAGAGATGCCTGGAGATGGAATATTCATTGATTTTGCTGATATTCACTATGCATTTGAGAACATTTTGGATTTTGGTTTCTCTTTCCTGTCATAGAAATGTAGTAATCGTAGAGTTACTGACTTTCAAGTTATTCTGTTCTCCAATCAGGTTGTCCAGTTCAAGTTGAATGATGTAACTTAAGTGGTCGTTTGGCAGCATGTGAATCCCAAAGCTGGGAATGTCGCAAAGGCTGTGGTTATACTGTCTTCAACTTAGAAGACATGCAGCATAACTGCATAGCAGAGCTGAGATCAGAGCTAGAGCTCCTTAGGTAAGATAACAGTTTTGTTTTAACCATAATTCTGAAATATTTGCTTTTGTATTTATCAGAGCCTAAATCCTGAAATCCCGTGTGATTCTGTATCAGTGATGTTATATACATAGTCTTCTTGATATTATTTAGGTGCTATGGGGCCAAAAGTATAAAACATCATACATTTGGAAAAAAATTCTTATGCATTGTTTGCTTTGAACAATAAATAATGCTTTGATAAAACTACCCAGACAGATGTCAGTTTTTGAGAAAATGTGCTTTCTTGTATAACCTATATCAGATTGCTTGTCTTCCTGGGGAGGGGAAAAGGAGAGAGGGAGAAAAATTTGGAACTCAAAATCTTATTTTTAAAAACGAATGTTGAAAATTTCCTTTACAATGTAATTGGAAAAAATAAAATACTATTTACAAAAAAATGTATGTGCTGTCACCCACCTAACAATATCCATCTTTCCTCCCTGAAATGCTTTATTTCAGGTAAAGAAGGAGTAGACTTGTCCTACAGGCTTCCTGGTGAATATTGGCACTATCCTTTCAACTCTAACTCAACTCTAACTCTAGCCAAGAATTCATCATTTCTTCCAGGGCAGTCCCAACATTTGTGAATTGGGATGTTTAAGTTATTATAAGTATATCTAAAAATGTATTTTCAAGCTTCTTTCCAACAGCTTTTGCTTCATTTCTAGTTTGCTAATTCTGGCAATAGCAAATTTATCTCTGCTGCCATAGGACTTGTGTTTTATAGAAATTATTTTCACAATATCCAGTCCAAGAGACAAGAGACCTTAGTTTTACTTTTAAAATGACAAACTATATGTTCATTGATTTGGAAAGAAAGACCGGAAAAAGTTAATGTGTATCTAAACTTTGTAACTATACTCAGATTTGAATAACATAGGAACATAAGCATTTCTGTGGCAAAGTATTATAGTAGGACCAAGTTCAGATTCCACCTCTGACACATACTAGTGGTTTGACCATTGGTAGGTCACTTAACCTCTCTGATCCTCATTTCTTCATCTATAAAATGGGAATAATACCTAGAATGCCTACTTCACAGTTCTGTTCTGGGTTGGGGAGACCCCAGCTTTCTGTTTCTCACACAAGGCACTCTATCTCTTCAGTTCATGCATTTGCATTGGCTGTCCCCCACTCCTAGAATCCCCTCTCCCCTTTCTGACTTCTCAAGCATTCTTCAAGTGTCCACTAAATCCTGCCTTCTGCAAGTAGCTTTTCCTGGTCCCTCTTAATGCCTTCCTTCTAAGATTGCCTCCTTCTTTTACTGTATTTATCTTGTTCAAACATATAGTTATTTGAATGTTCTCTTCTCCACCCCCTACCCACCCACATTAGAATGTGAGTTCCTTGAAGGCAGGGAGTATTTTTACCTCTTTGTATTTCCAAACTTAGCATAGGGATTGGCACATGAAAAGCACTTAAATACTTGCTGACTTGATAACTTTAAGGCACTACATAAAAGAGTCATTTGCAAAATGCATTTAGATCATTTTTTCCTTAAAATGAAAAGCAACCCTGTAGAGCATTGTGGGTGCTGTTACATTTTGAAGATAATATCCTCCGTATGTTACATGAGCCGCCTAATGGCACACAATGCAATAGCAGAATAGTGTTTAAAATTTCTAGCCCTCTGAATTTCTAGCTTTGGCTAGCCAGTGAGTCATGCTTTCTAACATTTAGTAAGAATGTACCTTTCTTTCTTATTCTTCACATATCCCTGATTATTTTGTTTGTATTTGAGGAAGAAAGCCCACAGACATATCATAGTTATTTTCCTTATTTGCTCCTCAGATGCTATCCTTCCCATACTTATTCCATTCTAACTGATGAATGTCCATTCTTGATCCTTTCTCCATCTTACCTCTGCTTCTTTTTTTATTTAGAACTCATATCCTTCCCAGATGATTTTTTCCCCTAACCTGACTGTCCCTTGTCTTGCTCTCCATACCACATTTAGCTAGTCTACTCCACCAAACCTGATTTTTCACCATTGGATTCACTTCCCATGTTACCTTCCCTTTCCCAGTTAAGTGGTGGTGCAAACACTCTTAAGCAAACCACTGATGACCTGCTCCCTTTTCTATCTACTTTGAATTCAAACCTAAACCCTAGTAAGTGCAGCAAGAGGTGAGTTAACTTGCCTTCCGATGCTATTACACCATCTATTTCCACTCCTCTTCAAAGAACCATCAAAAATTAAATAATAAATTTTAGTTCTAAATGTATTTAACAGCTAAACATTGGTGTCTTTCCTTTCTATCTCATGCAGTTGTCCTTTCTTGTCTTTCTCAATTTATCTTGTTTTATTTTGTCACCAGCTATGATTTATTGTTACCTCTGTTCTTGCAACCATAGTCTCAGGGTCTCACAAAAAACAGTAGTTAGGTCTAATAAAACAAAAGCACTTTTTTAGATTTGAGCTTCTTTTGTTTTATGCCCTAAAAAGAGCAGATTTATAGGCACAAGTAAATTTGTTCGCTAACAAACATAGCAAATTGATGATACAAGTTCACTGCCATTTTATAAGAGCAATTTGTAGAAGATTTTCCAGTTGTGTTTGCAGAGACATGTTAACCATTGTTTAAAAATTAAAAAGCTGCTATGGTAGTCTGCCTGATATGGGGCCACTTATCTGAATTTAATTTCTCTCCTGAATGGAAACGTGCAGTGTTGGCCTGAACATAAGCAGTATTTCCCTTCCACCCCCACTCACCCAGACTGCTATTATTTTTCATTCCATTCACGTTTTTCTTTTCAAAAAATATTAATATGGGCAATCTGTATGTAAAGCAAGAGCATGTCTAATTTGTTTTAAATGGAAAATAAACTATTAAAATGAGTAACATTTTTAGATCAGAGATGATATACAGAGTGGAAGAGGCAGTGCATGAGATGGCATCTAGAAATGGATTCACAGAAACAATATTTGGTACAAAAAGAAAGTTCTGCAAAATGAAACTGTAGAACTAAAGGTAACTGCTGTATGTATGTATATGTATGTATGCATGCATGTGTATACATATGCGTGTTTTTTCCCCTTGTCCCCCCCACCAAGATCACAGCTGCCCCTGAAGGTTCTGCCTCTGAGGAACATGCTGCTTGGCAATGCTCTACTTTCAGGTGCCAGAACCAGCATCCCCTTCTGTTCTTGGTCAGTTCCTTGAAGCTACTTCCTTGCTGCCTCTCTGTGTGTCTCTGAAAAATGTTTGTTTCCAACCTGTAGTCACTGCCTCTTTGCATCCATATCTGTCTACTAAATATGAGTCTGCTCCCTGTTGGATACAGACTCTGATGCAAAGGACCATGTCTGAAGGAAGTGGGTAGTGGTATCTTTCCCTCCTCAGTTCTCCTTCCCTCTGGTTTAGGTGCAAAGGTCTCCTCCACCAACCTGTTCCCCACCTATACTCATCCCAGAGCTGGTGGGCTCAGTCTTTTAAGAGCCATCAGAGTCAAGTGAGTCTTCCAACCAATGGCCTTCTCCCTTCTGATCTACTCAAGAAAAAACCTGATTGACTAGATGGTAGCATGTCTTTGTGCTTTATTAACATATTAATAACTTGTTACCTCTGTTATCTTTTAATGGCTTTGGGGTCAGGGGACTGCACAGAGGATAAGGAGAGAAATCATTAAGTCAGAAACCTCATTAAGTCAGAAACCAACCATCCCTGCTAGATAAGCATTAAATTGTCTTTCATTTGTCTTGCTAAATTTAGTTACCTTATTTTGTTTGATCTGTAATACCTTCTACCTTATTTCAGACATAATACTGCCATTCAGCCAGAGGTAGATGTCCCTGTTAACTGTTTTTTCAGTATAGAGAAGGTTTGATTTGAAGCAAGAAAACTTTGGTTTGAGTTGCAAACATTTTATGTTTCTAGACCAAATCCAAATTGCTTTAAAATATTTTGTATTTATGCGACATGACATGTTTTCAGTGTTTGGTTTTGGCTTATCTGTAAAAATTCAGTCAAAGGGTTTAGAGGAGCTCAGAGGGTGATATCTAAGTTACTTACCAAGTTACACTCTGAGTAGTCCCCCTCTGTAGGACATAGGTATAGTCTTGTGGATCTTTCAGCAAGCTATAGGATCTCCCTATTTGATAGAGAAACAAATCTTACCTAATTGGTTTTGAAAACTGAAGGATGAATAACAGCTACTGCTCCAACTGCTTAAATAAAGGAAACTCAAAGTGTGCAGAAACCTGAGGTACCTGTAATGGTGCTCATTGGATTTTGGGTTGGCTCAAAAAGCAACTTTGCCTTTCAGTTTCAAATCCTAGCATGAGAGAGGAAAAAAAGCAATCTATTTTTAAAAATAGAAGTGACTGCAGTTATCTGGCCTTTGGCCCACACCCCTTGAAAGTAATTCACTCTCTCAGTTCTACTTCCTTTGTATCCACTGATGAATTTTTAAAAATTTTATTTCTAATAATAAGGATGATAATGATAATACTTTTAAACAGATGTCCTACATCTGTGGAAAGGAACAGAGGGAGACGGAAAAGTCCATTTATTTTGAAATCAAACTAATAAGGATCTTGCAAGTCTAGAATGTGTGGGGAATGGTTATTGTAGCATATAAAGTAGGAAATAATAATTGACATTTTTTTTGGCCTTTTTTTTTTTGGAGGGGCAATTGGCCCAAGATCACATGGCTAATAAGTGTTAAGTGTCTGAGGCCACATTTGAACTCAGGTCCTGCTGACTCCAGGGCTGGTGCTCTATTCACTGTGCCACCTAGCCACCCCCTAATTGACTTTTAATAGCCTTTGAACAATGACTTTTTTGACAATCAACCTTCCCCTGTCTTCCTGACAACATGAAGGATTGTGAAATCATCTTTTTGGACCTCTAAAACACCTATATAGTAAAGCATCTGACATGAGTGATTATGCAAAGGAATACTGGCTAGAGATGATTCAGACATATAGCACAGCTCAATGTATATAGATTAAAATAAAAAAGGAAATCTACAAACTCTTTTTCTGTCCTGCAGAAAGTCATAGGGCAGCTCTCTTTCCCTTTCATTCTTCTTTGCTTCTCTGATCTGTACCATCAAGGAAAGCCCAAACAGAGTGGAAGCCTGTCAGAGAAAGGGAAGGGGGGGGAAGGACTTTTGCTTCCTTTCTCCCTCACATGTAGAGGGAGCCAATGTTGCTCTTCCGAACCAATCTGATAGCTGGAAGAATTTCAAGTAGTTCATAGATCCAGACCCTGTTCTGGGCATAGAGTGCCCACTGCTCTGGTGTCCCACCCCTGCTCACTACTTCCACTGGGAATTCCTTGTCTCTCAGCTCCAGCAATGAGAAGTTAGAAAATACAAGTCATTATTTCTTGTTTCTTTTCTTTTGTCACAAGGGGATTAGTAGAACTCTAATCTCATTTCTAGCATGGGGTCTCACATTATGCTTCCCTTGATCTGGCCCCTTGTGAAATGACCCATGGAAAGATTTAGAGGCAGCAGAAATAAAGCATCATTTCCCCAGATTACACTTAAAAATAAATTAGATTCAACATCATCAAAGAACATCATTGGGGATTTTGTTTTATGTAGAACAACTCTTCCTATAGTTGCACATTCACACTTTCTACCAAGTACAAGCTTCCCAAGGGACTTTTTTTTCTAAATGACTGTCATCTCTCCACATTTCATCCTCACACTCTAGTTCACACCCTCATCACCTCTGGTCAGACTTCCTACCTCAAGTCTCTCCTTTTTCTAACCCATTGTCCACATGGCTGTCAAAGTGACTTTCCTAAAGTGCAGGACTGACTTTATTAACTTAGCTCTTCTTCCTCTGTGCCCAGCTCTGTGCTAAGCACCACAGGTAGAAGGAGAGACAAAAGACAGTCCCTTCTCTCAGGGAGCTCAGAGTCTAATGGAGGAGACACACTGTTTTCAGCATATAATTACAACTATGTACACACAAGATACAGAATAAACTGGAGATAATCTTAGTGAACTCCAGTGTCTCCCATCGTCTGTAAAATCAAATACAGAATGCTCTATTGGGTGTTTTAATCCTTGAGCAACCTGCCTTTCTGGCCTTGTTACAGGTATTTCTGCCTGTATTCCACTGAAGCTGACTTTCTTCTCCATCTCACACACACAACCCACTGTCTCCATACCTGGAATGCCTTACCTTTGTCCCACCCCCTCACCTCCTACATGAAGCCTTTCTTGATCTCTTGCATTACTTAGTGCCTCACACACACACAATCACCTTGTATTTTCTATAAATGTTGTGTATATAAATTTATATGTTCATACTATTCCCCCTGATAAAATACAATCTTCTTTAAGATAGGAATGATTTCATTTTTGTCTTTGTATTGCCACAGTCCCTAGCTTAATAAATGCTTGTTGATTGATTCTCTTCAGGAAGAATATAACCTCCCAGTGTCTCAACTATAAAAATATGTGCTGGCCTAGTTATTGAGGAAAGCAATCTACCATCCTTTGAGTCTGAGAGCTCTCAGTTCACATTTATTTGATTTCTTCCCTAAATTCAATTTTTCCTTAGGTTCCACTAACACTAAAAGTGATTTTAGGTTCCATTTATGAAAAATTAGCAATTGGTATCTTTTCTTTTACTGCCTGTACTTTGTGGAAAGTTTAGATATAACCAACATATTGACAAGTTAATTTGCAAAGGATATAAATGTAAAGGTATTCCTTAAGTTTGGGTTCAGCCATGTATGAAAATTCCTTTGGGAATGTTGCACACGAATTTGGCTAGAATCCAGTGAGCAAATTATATTGGGTTCTGCCAAGACTCTAAATATATGTTGGTTTGAGAATTACATTCAACAGTTCTTTTCTTGATAAAATGTATAAAAAGAGCCTTACAAGCATAGGAAAGACCTATATTCCTATCATTAGAATCAAGACAAAATGAATTGATTCTTATCCTTCATTGTGTTCTAACTATAAATATAAATCTGCCATTTCTTAAATTTAATACCAAGATTTCTATTGCAATTTTTTTGTTGTTCTACTCACTAAGAGTCAGATGTCCCAAATGATGTCCACTGTGCAGTCTCTCATAGGAACTGAGAGACAGCTCCGTGAGGAGCTACAACAGGCCTAGGTGGAAAAAAAGGAGTTAATGGAATTTCTGAAGAGCCAACAGGACTGTAGGTTAACAACTGCAGATGAAAATGAGAAACCAGCCTGCTTCAACTCTTAGACATGACTGGAAAGTATGGGGAAAAAAAAAACCCAGGGAGGTGACGATCATTTAAAGAAGGTATTGCTTCTTGATTAGAGGCTTAACTCCAATATTCTTTCACCTTACCTACCTGTCTTAAATTTAGTGGAACACTTTGCTTTCAAATCTAGACATTTTAATGTTGAACAAGGAAAAAATATCATTAAGCTACTTTCAGAAAAGAGTCTTCCTTTCCACCTCAACCTTGGCCCTCAATACATGTTTATGTTCCTCCAGCCTTCTAAACACCTTCTACCTCCATCTGCATTCCATATAAGCCACATTCAGGGATGATCATATCTTTCTTCTATCCATCATCCATAATTGTTTAAACTCCATGATCCAGAAGTCTGAAATTTGACTTGCCAGCCATGACATCCTATCCTTCATTATCTTTTTTGCCCCCTAGAGGCAAACCTATGCTTGGCTTGAGCCATGACCTCCAGTTCCTCTACCTCTCCCTGATCTTCTGGCTCAGGGGTGGGGAACCTACGGCCTCAAGGCCACATGTGGCCTTCCAGGTCCTCAAGTGGGGCTCTTTGACTGAATCCAAACTTCACAGAATACCCTTAATAAAAGAATCTGTTCAATAAAACTTGGACTCAGTCAAAAGGCTACACCTGAGGACCTAGAGGACCACAGGTGACCTCGAGGCAGCAGGTTACCCATCCCCATTCTAACCCATTATTCCTGCTTTGGCCTTCTTTCCCTCCATTCATAGCTGACTTTTTTGACCATCTATTAGCTGCCCTGGAATTTCTTGCCCCCTTGTATTCTTAAATTATTTGTATACTATTGAAAACCCCTTGAAAAAGGATTAAGGGAAACTATGCTTATGAGACTGAGTGCATATTTGTTTTCTACCACCTCAGGTGGGCCTTTACTATTACACAACAATGCTTTTATTCTTCCCTGATCATCACACTACACAATGGCTATTTCAGATCTCCTTTTATCTCCTCAAACCATCCCCTTTACCTCAGCAGAGCATCTCACCTCCCTTTTATACTGAAAAAAGAGGCTATCTATCATGAGCTCCCTCATGTCCTCTTCTTCACCCCTGCTCTCTCCTGCCCCAGGCTCTGGTGAAAAAGTGGTCCTTCCCTTTACAAGCCTAACCCCTCTAACTTATTCTCTTCATCCTTTCTCCTCATGTCTAGGCCCCTCTCTCAGCTTAATTTTCTCTTTATCTACAAATTCCTTCCTGGCTACCAGGCATTTCCCATTTGGGGAATGGGTACATTTGATAGGCTAGATTTAAAATATATTCTTCCCTAGCAAATGCTTCTTAAATTCAAAATATGTGTGTGTATACCTCTTCTTCCTTTATCATCTCCTAGAAAAGATTGCCTTTCCTTTCTCATTTCTCAGTTCATAATCCATCTTATTCTTTTTGACCCCACTACTTGACTAAAACTGTTCTTTCCTAAGTTAGCAGTGCTCTCTTCTGAATCCAGTCCTCCATCTACCAGATCTCTTAGTAGCTTTGGATGCTGTCAGCCACCTGAATGCTTTTTTTTTTCTTTCCTTCCCTGATATATCTTAGTTCTCTTTTTACCTGTCTGACCATTCTTTAATAACCTTTCCTAGGTAATCTTTAATAACCTTTCCTACCTGCCACCTTCTCTTCTCTAGATAACCCTCCTGAGGATCTCAGCAGCTCCAGTGGGTTTAGTTATCATCTCCATGCTGATGACTCCCCAGTTTCTATTTTGAATCCTAATCTTTCTCATGAACTCCCAATTCTCACGCTCCTATAACTGCCTGTTGGACATATTTACCTAAGTGTCTAATAAGCATTTCAAATTTGACATATAGGAAATGGAATTCATATTTTCCCCTAGGTCCATTCCTGCCTCTGTTTCATCCTTCTTCCATCCATCTTTTACACAGCTATCAAATAGTTCTTACTAAAATAAAAAAAATCTGACGATAACATCCCCTCCTGAAAATTTTTGCTGAAAACTTCCTATTGCCTATAGGATAACATACAATTTCCTTAGCTTATCATCTAGAACCTTCCATACTCTGGCTCCCATCTACCTTTCCAGTTTTATTTCATATTACTTTCCTTAATCAACACTCCAAACTGGCAAGTTAGCTTGTTAGCTGTTTCTTTCCCCCTTTCCAACATTTCATCTTTCATCTCCTTCTGTGCAGGTGGCCCTTACCTTGTCTAGAATATGCTCTTTTCTTACCTACCTCCTAAAACCCCTAGATTCCTTCAAAGCCCAGGTGAGGTTCTCGCCTACAGGAGGCCTTTAATCATCTCATCATTTACTAGTATTTTCTCCCTCCTGAAATTACTTTTTAGTCCTTATATTTAATTTAGTTTTTGCCTTTGTAAATCTGTATAAATCCGGTATCTAGGCCAGGGCCTTAAATACAGTATTTAATGGATATCTGTTAAAATAATTTGAAAAGCTGTTTCTCACAAAGTTTTGATTTTCCTCTATTCTGTTATCATTACAAGAAGGGAATTTAAAATAATTGGTTTTTAATTCCCTTCACTAAAATTCTTTTTTGCCTCATCTTTGTATGAAGGTTTCACTGAGCTCTTAGAGAGCACACTAATCAAGGACAAGCCCTGCAGTTTCTGCCAGTCTAAAAAGGCTTTGAGTATAGGAGCTAAATTGGGAGAGGCTCATGGCCAGGTTTGCCAGGGTGTGTTAAAGACTGACCATAGCAACTCCAAAAGGAAGCATCTGCCACATAGAGCCTCAGTGGTTTGTATCAGTGAAGGGCATGTTCCTACCAGCAGTGTCACAGATCTGTGAAGTATTGTGTATGTGAAAAAATAAATACACACACACACACACACACACACACGTATTTTTTTTTAATTTAAGAAGCATTTGCTAGTGAAGACTATATTTTGAATCTAGTCTGTCAAATACACCCAGAGTAAAGTGCCATTAATAGCCTCTCATACATGTTTATTTCAACTCCAGCATTCATAGGGTTCTAAAATTTTTACTAAACTGTTATACTCTATTATGTGGTAAAAAAAAAAAAATCTACTAAAAAAAATTGTTGAATTTGAGAGTAGGAATGACCTATATAGATTGAACTAGTAGAGAGATGCTTGTATAGAGAGAATGCTGTCTAAAACAACAATATACTAACAAGTTGTTGATTGCACTTAGAGGCACCTGGATGTTACAGTGGACAGAGTACAAGGCTTGGAGGAATACTTTTCCAATCCTACCTCAGACACTTGATTACTGTATAATTCTGGTCACTAAAGTCACTAAACATCTTTGTGCTTCACTTTTCTCATCTATAAAATTGCAATAATGATAATACCTACCTCCAAGGGTTATAGTGAGGATTAAAATGAGAAGAAATATATGTAAAGCTTTTTACAATCTTTAAAGCATTATATTAATGTTAGCTATTGCTTACCAATTTAAGTCCAAAAGGTGCTAACTTTTTATTAGCATGGATGGAGGGAGTTTCCACACCAGCAATTCCACATACTGATGAAATCCCAGATTGCAACTTTCAATAAAGCTAGGATTCAGTTTTTCTGGCCATCATTTAAAATCATTGAAGATTCCATGCAATATGCTGAATAGAAAGCTAGCCTGAGAATCAGAAATATCTGGGTTAAGTTCCCACCTCTATCTCATGCTGGTTTTGTGATTCTGGGCAAATTACTTAATCTCTTAGATTAGGCAATCTCTAAGACTTTAAGTTGAGTGTAATGGTAATTAATTTAAATTTGAAGACCCCTTTTTGTTATGTCAAGTAAGCAGAACTTAGCCCTTAGTAACTAATCAAACCTCTGTGAAAGAAACAGAAGGTGTGAACTCCATCTCCAGCTGCTGACATAAGAGGAAGGAGTTGGCTGAAACAGGAAGCTGTGCCTGTGGGCCCAGGCACGTGACGCATAACAAAAGCCCCAGAGAGGCACACTCAGAATTTTCTCCTGACAAGATCCTGGGGGAAGAAGCTGTTCTGAGACATCTGGTAAAGGCTGGACTTGCTGCCGGGAGGGCTGCCTGGAAGGCTGAAGTTGTTGCTGCCACCTTGAAGGCTGAGATTTCTTCTGGGTATTAGGGCCAGCCAAATTGCCAGGGGACTGAGGAAGCATGACCTGGATGCTAAGACTTTGTGGCTTGGTTGATCCTTGAGTTCCCAGCAACAGAGGTTGTGAAGGTTTTGAGATGTACTGGACTCTGTGAACTTCAGTGTGTAGCAGGAACTGCCCAGAGGACTAGACAAGGACCTGGGAGCTATCTGCCTCTGGATCCAGGTGACTGGTGGATTCAGATAGGAGCTGGGATGGGGAAGGGGATCCAAGGAATCTGAGAAACCACCCCAAGTCAAGATGGAGGAAATATCTCTCCTTGGATATTGAATGCTGTGATGATAACGTGGTTTACTAGGGACCCAGGGGTGGGATGTTTATATGTTTTCTAATGATTGTACTTAGTGATTAATGATACTTAGTAATTGTGAATTGGAAAAAGTGACTGATTGAGTTAACTGGTGGAGAGTTTGTGTATTTTCTAATGATTGTTATTTAGTGATTATTGATACTTAGTAACTGATTGCTAAATAAGTGACTGATTTAAGTTAACCTAGTTGCCTCATGAGTAGAAGATTGACTTGTATTCTGAGATGATTGAATGACTAAGTAAGGAGGCAAATTTCCTTAGGGATACTAGATGATTGTTCTTTTGTTCTTTGTTCTAAAATAATACCGTGACTATTTTGGTGAAAACTGTGTCCATTTTAATGATAAGCTGTTGTGAACACTATATTGTGACTTTCTGTGATAAGATGTAATGTTGTGAATACACTATCTTATTTGTGAATGTTTTCCTTTGATTTGTTCTTGAATAAATAGAGTGTTCACTATGTTGTGTAATCAGAACCTTAAAAACTGTTCACAGTAGCATTCTTTTGGGAAGCTGCTTCTGCATGGCATTACAACCAGTTAAACCACCCACTGCTGACTCATTGAACTTTCAGTCCATAAAGCCCCCCAAATCTTTACTAGGTAAACTGTTATCTATACATGCTTCCCACTTCTAACTCTGTATCATACTGGTAAAATAGGATGATTGTATCAGGTATAAAACTTTACATTTATATCTATTAAAATTCATCTTATTAGACTTGATAAGGTTGTGAATCAAATATTTTTATTCACAATGTTGATTTTAAAAAATTAAACAGCAGAGGAAGACTGAGTGCAGGTCTTTGGGGCACACTACCAAGATGTCAACATCACTGAGTCATTGATGAGCCCACCATTCCACCAGCTCCAAATCCACCTAACCATACTATCATTTAATCTAGAGGCATCCTGTCCACCAGGATGAAACATTCTGTCAAATGGTTTACTAAGATCTAGCCAAAATATAACTACAGCATTTCCCTGATCTGGTAACTGTCAAAAATGGGAAGAATTTATCCGCCATTAACTGTAAGCTGACGAAGTAGGGTCATTGTGATCAGTTTCCTTTCTTAGTTGTCCTTAGTTAAGTGTCCTTTTAATAATATGTTGTAGAATATTTCCAGGAATCCAAGTTAGACTCTGAGCTATATTTTTAAGATCTTTTCCCTTTTCTGAAAATCAGGATATTTGTATTTCTCTAGGCCTAAGGCATCTCTCCTACTTGCTATATTTCAGTGGTCATTAGGAGTGGCACAGTAACCACATCCACCAGGTATTCCTTCTTTTGTCCTGAGTTTTAGTAGCTGGTCTGAACCTGGTAGTTTAATCTTACCAAGGACAGCTCTCTTTAGGATAGATCCCCTGAGTTTCAACTTCCTATTGGCCATTTTTGTTCTCATTTTTTAGTTCAAAGGTAATTTCCTTCCCAGAGAAAACAGAAGCAAAGTAAGAGTCAAGTAGCTCTATCATCTAAATCATACTTCTTAGCCAGGATTTTTATGTTTTCCAGGTTATTCCTGTGGTTCTATGTTTTAAGTTCATATGGCCTGTAGTGTGCTGCAGTGAAAATACTGTCTCTCTTTATGTACCTCCACCATCCTTCCCGTGTTTTTTTCAGATGAGCCTATCTTTGTAATAGGCTCTTCCTTTCACTCCTTCCCTTGCCCTCCCCCAAAAAAAGATTTTTTTTAATAAAGTTTTTCTGGTTTCTTAAATTATGCTCTTTCAGAATCTTATTCCAATCATGGGTCCCACCCCACCAAGTCTCACTGATAGTTATGATGTAAAATTTTCTTCCTTGCATTAGGATCTTAATTCACCCAGAATGTTTCCCATATTCTGTCATTTTCTATGTAGACATACAAAACTAATTTTTTTTTTCTTTGACTTCATCTCCTACAAATTTCTGGATAATTCTACGGATATCTTTCTTCCTACTCATGGTTCTCAACTTTTTTGATCTTAGGATCTCTTTATACTCTTAAAAATTTAGGACCCCTCTAGAAAGCTTTTGATATGGGTTATAGCTTGATATTTACCATATTAGTTATTAAGATGTCTAAACATTATTATGAAAAATAGTTCTGACCTCAAGGATCTCCTGAAAAAATCTCAGGATCCTGGTGGGGTGGCAGGGGTAGGTAGTGGGAATCTATGTTCTGTTTCTAAGGTGGCGGATATATTTAAGCACATTTTCCCCACTGCCCTTCCTTTTCATTTAAAGTTCTCTTAGTAAGATTTTTTTTAAGACTCAAGGTAAATACACTTTTGCCTTTGTACAAATTATTGATAAAAAGTTAACTAGTTCAGGGCTAAGCACAGATTTTGGAGGTATAGCAGTGGCAACTTCCTGTCATATGGACACTTAATGATTAACAACTGCTCTTTGAATTTGGCTATCTTACCAGTTCTGAATCTGCCTGGTCTACATTTCTCTATCTTCTCCACAAGAATGATAGATATTTTATTTAAAAAAAAACCCTAAATTAAGCTATATCCACAATATTACCATCATCTCTTCTTTTAATTATCCTGTCAAAAAGCAAATGAAGCTCATTTGTTAGTTTTCACAAAGTTTTCACCAAGCCCTATTTCTCCTTTGGTCTTACTTTTCTCCCGGTACATCTAAACAAATCCTTTGCATTGTCCTCAGTTCCTCTTCCTGCACCAGTTCATTCTGAACTTTAGCACTCCTGACAAAATTTTTACAAGACCATAGTATGCTTTTATATTCATTTGCTATTACCTGGGCTGGCTTGCATCTTCTGTATAATTATTATTTATTCTAAAGTTGGAAATTGGAGCCCATCAGACTCCTGATACAAGTTTTCTTCACTGGAATTGTTTCCCTTTATGTTTGCAGAATTTCATTCTTGAGACTTTCCTATTCCCCTGTAAGGTAATATCTACTACAGAATTTTAATTCAACAAATGCCTGGATAATTGACTGTGTCTCACTGCAACTTTTTCATGCCTTTGTGTGGCTTATGATCTGCTAATCTCTTTCCTCTTTGGTGATCTATATTCCACTGACAAAAATCTCATTTATTCCTCCATTGACCTTTACTCAAATGGTTCTATACTTTGTTCTTCTAGTTCCTAGATATCCTCATTAATTTGTACCTTTTTAATGTACAGTGCTATGCCACCCCATTTTGCCTTTTGTATTTCTTCTGAGTAAAGTATACCCATCAAAACACATTAGTCATACCTCAAGGCTGCAAGGATCCCCTGCAAAGAGCCTGTGAGGTTCTGTGAGGAGTCTGTGAGATGCCAGAGGGGGTCCATCTCACACACACACACACACACACACACACACACACACACACACACGTACGTTACATGTGCAAACTCAGCCACTGGTACAGTGAGTCTGAGTGATCTCATGACCTTTAAAGTTTAGGTATGGGGCAGTTAGCCTATATAAGATGACTTGTACATGTGAACTAATCTCATCTTCCTATGATGCTTTAATGAGGGATGAATCCCATCCCCTCATAATTACCTGTACCAATCAAAAATACTTTTGCCCTTATATGGAAGATGCTTACTCTTGTCTATAAAAAGAAGCACATTCAAAATGGGGACCAGCTGCACCCAACTGGGTTAGTTGCCTTGATGTGCCAATAAAATATTTTTAACTTTCAAAAAAAAAAGACATTAGTCATAGTTTTCATCCCAAAAAGTCTCAGCAATTTCTGAGGTTACTTTCTTGTATGAGGACCTCTAGTTCATTTGTTACCTATTAGGGCACTTGTGTGTACAGATAGTTGGAGCTATTAGTTTCACTATTGGCTCTTTCCTGTCAATTAGTCAATAATCATTAAGTACCACCACGTACTCTGCTGGGCTCTGTGTTTACAAAGAAAGGAAAAAGAGGGTTCCTGCTGTCAAGGAGCTCACAGTATAGTGGGATAGGCAATATACAAACAGTTGTGTACAGATAAGCTATATAACTGGATAAAGTGGAGGTAATTAGCAAAGGGAAAGCACTAGCATTAAGGGAAGTCAGGAAAGGTTTCTTGTAAAAGAGGGAATTTTAACTGGGACTTAAAAGAAACCTAGATGTGAAGATGAGGGAGAAGAGAGTTGCAAGTAAAAGAGACAGCTGGTAAGAATGGAGGATAAATTGTACTGGGGAGAGACTTCAGGCAGACCCACCAGCAGGCAACTGCCATAGTACAGTCAGGAGGTGATGAGGGCCTTTTAACAGGGTGGTAGCCGTGTCATATTGAAGAAGGGAGCACAGGTGAGAGATGTTATGGCGGTAAAACTGACAGGCCTTGAGAACATAATGGAGGAGGGGTAAGAAAGTGAGCATTCAAGAAGTTTACCTGGGGAGTGGGGGGGGGTCCCTTGAATGTAATAGGAAAGGAAGAGAGAAGGTTGGTGGGTGAGAAGGGATGTATGGGGGAGATTAGCTCAACTTTGGATATGCTGAGCCCAAGATGTCTACAAGACGTTCAGTTGGAGCTGTCTAGTAGTAGACAGCTGGAGATGTTAAACTGGGGATTAAGAAAAGGTGATGGTTAAGACAAATAGATTTGAGAATCACAGCATAGAAATGTTAAATGAATCCATAGGACCTGATGAGATTACCATGTGAAATTTTATAGAAGGAAAAGAGAAAACAAGAAGTTCCAGGACAGGGCTCTGGAGGATATGCACCTAATAGCTGAGACATAAAACAAAGATCCAGCAAAGAAGACTGAGGAGGAGTCAAATAGGTAGGAAGAGAACCAGGATAAAGTAATGTCACAAAATTCTAGAGTATCAAGGAAAAGCATAGCCAAGAGAATCAAAGACTGCAGAAGAAATCAAGAAGAATGAAGATTGAGAAAGGCCATTAAATTTGGCACTTAAGAAATCATTGGGGGCGGCTAGGTGGCGCAGTGAATAGAGCACCGGCCTTGGAGTCAGGAGTACCTGAGTTCAAATCTGGCCTCAGACACTTTACACGCACACACACAAAAACTAGCCGTGTGACCTTGGGCAAGTCACTTAACCCCAACTGCCCTCCAAAAAAAACAAACAAACAAAAAAAAGAAATCATTGATAACCTTTGAAGAGAACAGCTGAATGATGAGATCAGAACCCAGATTGAAGTTAGGAGGAGAAAGGAAAGAAAGTAGAGGCATCAATTGCAGGTGGCCTTCTCAAGGAGTTTATCCACAAAACAGAGACGAGATGCCAACAGTAGCGAGCAGGGATGGATGGACTGAGGAAGGTTTTTGATGATGGAGACATGGATATGCTTGCAAGACAGTAGGCAGAGAGAGTTTGAAGTAAAAAAATGGAGCTGATAGATGAGGTAATCAGTTGGAGAAGAGATAGGATGGAACAGGGATCATCTATGTAAAGAAATCTGCCTCCTAAGGAAAAGAGCCATCTTTTTATGTGAGACACATGAAAAAGGAGATAATGGTAGAAGGCATCTGAGTGATGTGAAATGGAGTGTTAAGAGGAGGAAGCTCTGAGAAAATGTACTCATTTTTTCCAGTGAAATAGGAGATAAGGTTTTCAGCTGAGAGGGTAGGGGAATGCTATGGGAGGTTTGAGGAAGGATGAATCTTTGGATTTTGTGTCATGTTCATTTCTAGATGCCTCAAATACTATTTTTCCTCCATTGTAGCTATTCTTTATAATATCTACCCAGGGATGAAGGGTGAGGAGAGCATGGAATAGAATTTTATTCCCCAATAATCCTTCATTTAAAGTCCTTTAGATTAAATTTGCAACACACTAAGGATATACATTCTTACACTGTTTATAGACGCGTACCTTCTGATCAGGAATGTGTCTTCCCTACATTTTAAGCCAAGACGTAGAATTTAAAATCTCATTCTCAAACACTAACTTCTTAAGTTATCCTCTTTTCTGTATTCCTTGAGTGCCAATAGTCTAAAGTGACCTGCCTAAGACTTCGTAATCACTGACAATACTTTTTAGTTCTTTCTTGCAGTGTCATTTGTATCCAGATGAATGAATGCATCAGAAATGTCATCTCTTTTTGTGTGTCTTATGTTTTCTCTTGTGTCTTGGATACAAGACTATGGAAGACACAACTACTCTGCAAGATACATGTGACTTCCTTTGTAGTTATCAAGTTGACAAAGCTGCAAGGAGTTCACAACTATTCCTCTTTGATTTTTCCATTCACCTTTACTGGATAAACTTATCTGATAGTTTCAATGGCTCAACTACATCATGTTTTGGGAAAATGAGCAGCATCTAGCTCTGTCCTCTTCAGGAAAAACCTCAAATATGTACATCTCTTTTTTTCCTTCCCTTTGTGTCACACTCTTTCCTTTTTCATGATCCTGACAAGGGTCACAGTTTCACACCTTAGATCCTTCTTTCCCTCAATAAAGCCTTGCTTCTGTTTCCTTTAGAATATTTCATCACCCCTTGATTACCTAGATTCTAGAAGCACTTTTCAAGACCTTTCTCTCCAATAAAGAGACTGGTCTACACATAAAACACAGATAGTAGTCTCTTGGCTACTACAGAAATACAGACATCCACAGAGTCCCTCTACAATTTCCCCAACTTTTTGTGGAGGTTGATGTTTTCATAATTTTAAAAAAAACTACTTTTGTGGATGTTTACACTTCTGTCTTAAATACCTGGTTAAATTACAGCCTGATATCACCTCCTAATACCTTGAGAGTCCCACTAAATGCTTCAGATGAGGTACTACACAAGATAACTATGGGACTTGGCTGTTTACATTAAATAGATCCTATCTTAATTCAGTCTCAGTATGGACCTTTTAAAACTATCCTGAATCTTTTGGGCAAAATAAAATCTGTTTGTATCTCTACAGTTACCCATACTTTTATATTTTGTTTCTGGACAGGTGCTGCACAATCCTTCCACCTAGGAACATCCATAATGGATCTGTCACCTTATTGCAGTCATATGGACTTTGTAATCATTTGCTTCTAAATGTAGCATTTAATTGCAAGTGTTATACCGAATTATTAACTATAAAAATTTCTGAACAGTGGCGCTACTTAGGAATGGAGTTAACCTCAGGCACTTTACAGCATTAAATCATTCTCTATATTTTCTTAGATTTACATTTTAAGTACTTTAATCCCAAACAAATTATATTGTTTAGAAAACTGTCTGCATCAATGTTTTAAAAACATGTACTATGCCATAGAATATGGATCTTTTAACATAATGGACTTATTAGGCAACTTTCTATATCATTTCCATAATTAGCTACATTTAACTAGGTAAACTTAATAGAAAAAATATTCATTGTTTGCCTAACAAAATTAACAGGGCTTTTTATGAGACTTTTGATAGTTATCATCTTTGGATATGCTACATTGCTATAATTAAGTTGGATTTATAATAGTGTTCCAAATAAACCTTTCTTTATAAATAATTGTCTAAAACTTTTTTTCCTTTTTCAAAAATGATTCTACAAGGTGAAAAACCTTATAATGGATGAAATAGGGCTCTATGAAAGCAAAATGTAGGACTAGAGAAAATATTCCAAATTAATATTTTCTGAGAAAAAAAGATTACAGGTTATCAGTTAAATTCTGTAGATGCTGCTATGGAAAGACTTCTTTTGAGGGGAAAGGTTATGTGGGGAAAAGTCAACCCAATGATTTTCATTTTTTCCATTGAAAACAACAAAAAGGGAAACTACCTCATAGTTGTTTCTTACTATTAAAGAAATCAAATGCACACACCTTTTACTTTTAAGTGTCAAACTCATGGACTTAGGACAGTGCCTCTGACTTTCCCTTTCTTGTCCATGCCAGAAGTCCAAGGGCTAGCCTCTCCCTAGGCTGATCCCACCCTGATCAGCACGGGAGCTTTCACCTGCTCCATTTCTGTCCTGGACTGGTTGGTCCACCCTCCTTCGATCCCACAGGCTCACCACATTGATGCTGGCCTTAGTGCAGACAACCAGCTGCCTTACGTCCAGAGCAGCTCAGAATTCCTGAGCTCAAGAGATCCATCAGCCTCTGCCTGAGGTCCTCCCCAGGAGCTGGGATTGTAGGACTGTGCCACCACAGAGAAATAACAATTCCTTTCATACAGTAACTAGAGTCAGAGAATTAACATTTGATATCTTTAATATTGTCATAACTAGTTACAAAAGATCATATGAAATTACTTGAAATTGTTTACACTGAAGTCACATTACGTGTTTAAAATACATTAACAATAATCACTCGGAGGCAACATGGTACAGTGGAAAGAAACAGATTTGGAGTCAGAGGACCTGGGTTCAAATTCCAATGGGGCTACTTACTGCCTGTGTGACCTTGAACAAGTCAAGTCACTTGGACTAGATGGCCTCTAAGGTCCCTTCCAGCTCTAAATCTATGATCCCATGATTTCATGTTCTAAGAAAAACAGTACTGAAGTGATACATCTGTTGGGAAATGGTCTTGGCCTTGTTAACTTCAACACAGCCTGAATTTGCTCTAAGGTAGGGGCCACTCTGGACTTCACCTAAAATTGGTTATTTCTGAAAATATCAGAAAAATCTCTAGTTTTTATCTGTAATGGTAAAGACCTTCTTGGGCTCCAGTGTACAGAGAACAGGCAAATAATCTAAACTGATCATTTTGATAGTCTATGTATCTACAATTTAAAATACAGGCATAAAATCATAATGAATTTTTCTTTCCAGTAATCAGTTGTTTTATGAATGCTAAATTCTGAATTTCAACACTTGAACAGGTTTCATTATTTTCTTGCTTTCTCTGCATGCTTTGCTAATTTGAAAAAGGTTCTTTTTTTTTATCCAATTGTATTTTAAAAATAAAATAATTAACTCCAAAATGCATTAAGACCTTCAGAAGTTGTGAAGTACATTATTTATAAAAGATTATGGCTTATAGCTGCTTCTAGTGAGTCCTTGCTCATGCATCCTGAGGGGATCATGGTTCTAAAGATTTCCTTTTAGAAAAGGGATTCTTAACCTTTTATGTGTCATGGATCCTTTTTCTCAGAATAGTTTTAAATGTGTAAAATAAATTACATCAGATTACAAAAGAAATCAATTATACTGAAATAATGATGCATTTTTCCCCCATCCAAGTTCACCCTGCTCTAGAAAGAACCCAGAGAACATTATTAATTTTGTCAGAAGCTTCCCCCAGAGATGCTTTTTAAACTGTTGGGGTAGAGCTTTGACTGAATCCTAGGGTCTTGACAAGCCCCAGAATGAAATGAGTGCCCTATGCCTATTTTAATAAAAAAGCTATATCCTGACAACTGCCAAAACCTCTTTTAAGTATATAAGGAAAAACAAGGAAGTCACTTAATACTTGGCAAATACAACCCATTAATTCACTACTTATAAATTTTGAAAGTCATACAAAAAAGAAATGGCCCTCTTGCTCTCACTTATCTTTACCAACCTTAACTCTTTTTATTTTAGAATGAAAATATTTTTTTCAGTTCAATACCTAAAAAAGTTTATTCCATTTTATATATATATATATACTTCAAAAGTTTTTTTATAATGAGGTTAGAGTAACCGCAAGCAGAGTGAACAGAAATAACACTTCCAGAACGCTACATTAACATGAAACACAACAGTTAAACTCCTACAAAACATGAAATACCAATCATAACTTGAATATAGCAATCAAAAGCAGATTCAAAAATCTATTTCTCAAAATAGTGCCTGGCGTATAATAAAAGCTTCTTGACAGAATCAAAGTCCACTTCAGAAACCTTAAGACACAGAGGTCTACCCCACCCCACCCCACTCCCACTACTCCCCACAAAACAAAAACATAATTCTCTTTGCTATGAATAGAATAAAAGCACAAATCAAATATTTTATGTACACAGGTTGAAGAAACCTATCATACCAACAGTTTTGTTATCAAAAATTGGTCTTCTAGTCAGTCTTCTGCTAAGACATTTTCATATTGTAAAGCAATAATCTATACTCCCTATGGAGCAGAAATTTGAAACTACAATACAGATGAAAATCTTACAAAAATGCTAACATTTGATCTGATCCAGACAGAAATGGGACTGCCCTCATTTACAGTCCATATTTATACAACCATGATCAAATGATTTTAAAAAAAATTAAAAGATTCTTCTGAAAATCACTTGTCAAAATCTTACAGAACTGTTAAGACTAGATTCATAATTAATTGTTTTATAGACTATCTCAGTATCGGAAGGCACCTCAGAGACAATCTAGTCTAACCATTATCTTAAAAGTAATAATCTTTGAGATATACTCAAGGACCTATTGCTCACTGAATTCCAGTAAGGGGGGAAACTCCATTACTGTTAGGAAGTTTTTCCCTGTATTGGGCCTAAATCTATTTCCACCACTTCTACTGTTCAATCTCTGTTCTGCCCTTTGGTGCCAAACAGGTTAAATCTAATACCTTCCTCCATATAATAGTAGCCAAATATTTGAATACAACTTGCATTTCTCCTCTAAATTTTATCCTTCCTTCCTTCCTTCCTTTCTTTCATCTTTTCTAGGCTTAGCATCCCTAGGCCCTTCTACTAGACCTCATATAGCATTTGACTCAATTTGAGTAGACTCAGAGCTTATTTCTCAGGTAAGCCCTAATCTCTTCATCTGGATTTTTAAAATAAAATGTTTTGTCTGAAAACTTTATGTTAATATTTTAAGTCCTACTCTGATGCTTTACCATGATATTAAAGGTGACCCTGTATTTTGCAGGATAGAACAGTCCTATTAGGCTGGAAAGCCTTTAAGCATGGCCTAGCAATTTAACTTCCTAGCTGGTATCTGTGGACCAGCTTAGTTACATCTGAAGATGTTCAGTGTAAAAAGGCTAGTTGCTAGGTCAAAAGTCTCTTAACGTGACATCCATGAACTTATTTGTTTATATTTGATAACTATTTCTAATAAGTGCTTCTTTTATAATGATACTTATCTTAGTTTATGCATTTTAAAACATTATTTGAAGGGTTCTATAGGCTTTACCAGACTTGCCAAAGCAGTCTAGGACACCATTAAAGGACACCCCTGTCCTAGGGCATATTTTTGAACACAGCAGTTCATTAAAAATTATTACTAGGGGGTAGAGCTGGTTAATAGCCTGCTCATTAAAGGGAATACCCACAAAAATGAAGTTCTGAAGTAAGTTGCAAGTTAACTAACCAAATGCAAACCAGCTAGAATCTTAAGTCTTTCTCAAATTATGGTCTTTATAAAAAGAATCCATTGACAAAATATGCTCACAGAGCAAATACCAAACTCTTCTATAGCCACAAGAAGCCTGTTATTTGCAGGGCTCCTTCAAGGGAGGGCTTATCACATCACATTCTGTCTCATATTCTACAACCATATTACGCTTATTTGGGAAGATAATTGTTAACTATTTTTTACCAAATAATTCTAGAAAAAATAAGCTACTGCTTGATACAACATTGTCCAAAATTTCTCATCCCTCTTTTTTAATTAACTTCCTCAAAAACTGAAGCTAAACTTATCTGATTCCCTCATGAATTTCTTAATGCTCTTACATGCTCAGGAACTCACTCTTAAATTTGAAATTTCATCGTATTTCCCTGAAGAGCACATTTTGCCTTTTCTTTATTCTGCATGTTTAGCAATGGCTACTGACCAAAAAGAATAAAAATTTCATCTGACACAGGACTTAAATACAATGATTAGCTAGTAGCACTTTCTGCCATGATAGGTAACAACATTTCAGAGCTGCTATTTTTCCATATTCTTAAGAGATCAACATATACAATTCTCAACTATTGCTGCAAGTCTAACAAAAGCACAAGTGTTTCCAGAAAGTATCTGATGCGTTTTTCATTACTTACTTTGATGATCTGTGATCTCATTAATGTAGATACTTCTTCCAATGGGGTAGATTTCAACCCATACAAAATTAGTTCATCCTGTGAAATTCTTGTCCTTGCTGAGGGACTTCCTCTAGAGCTCAGTGTTCCATGATGTGAGTGGAGAACAGCAGCCCCTCTACATGGACTATCCCCTCACTCTTCTATGGTCCTAGCATGTGGCTTCTTTTCTGATCATTATACTGGTAGTATGCTACCATCTTTTCAAAGCCACCATGCATCTTTCCATTGAGCTTTTGGGTACATGAAACTAACTGTGGTATTTCCATGCTTTAAAAAAAATATATTATCAATCAAAAAATATTGGTGTTTAAAAGACAGGTCTTTGTTCAGGGTAAACCTGGATATCATTCAAATAACAGCATAATTTTCTACACACAACCTAACCCATTTGCTTCCTCCTATTGCAGCAGTTCTCAACCTGTGGGTCACGACCCATTTCACAGGGGTCACCCAAGACAATCGGAAAACACATATTTCCGATGGTCTTAGGAACCTTGACACCGTTCCTCTATCTGGCTCCAGGTAGGTCCAACTACATGCAGATATGTCCACATACGATTATTAAAGGGTCATGGCACCAGGAAGGTTGAGAACTATTGTCCTATTCAGTTCTAGGAACAATTCAGTGTTAGTCTCATGTATCTGTCCAAGATGTATGTAATGATGCACCTGTTTTATGGGCTTTCTCTTTAGCTGAATGTCAAGAGTCTAGACAACACACATTATTCATCTCCTTGATTTCTTCCTGTCTGGAAAAGCAAAACTCTCTTGAGTGATTCTGGATCTTATTTATGAGGCTCTACAATGTTACAGAACTGGATGTAATCAATACAATGCCATTTTCAAGCAGGCACACCTGGAGTGTCTCAGTCTATAATAAGTAAGCCCCCTTCCCCTTGGACCCTATCCTGGACATCCTTCATGATGATAAATGGCATGACAATCATCTTTGGGGAGACTACATCTCTATTATTTTCTATTTATAATCAGAGGACAAAATGAAGTTATGGCTGTTGCATCTTTCTTTTTTTTTTTTTTTTTTGGAGAGGGAAGGCAGGGCAATTAGGGTTAAGTGACTTGCCCAAGGTTGGCTAAGTGTCTGAGGCAGAATTTGAACTCAGGTCCTCCTGACTCCAGGGCCAGTGCCACCTAGCCTCCCCTATCTGTTCTATCTTTCAAGACTGAGACAATTTTAATGTACTCTTAAGATATATTTGTTAAATCAATTTTTTTAATCAACAAAATTTTCCAAAATCTACTTATTCCCCTTTCATATCTTCATCAATACCTATGACTGATGTATATTAACGAATTTCTAAAAGGTGACCCATTTTTTACTGAAATATTCTTTTAAAATGATAAAAGCATCCTGAAAAATAGCTACTTTCCTATTCAGAGTACATTTACCACTGATAAAATCTGCCTTTGGAATAGGGTTACATCCTACATGGACAAGGAATGAACTTGGAGGAGGCCTCCTCCAGATATGTCAATGGGATTCAAAAATTAAAAATAGAGCTGAAGAGGTTCTTTCTGTAGACCTTTGTGTACCCCTATAATCATATCCTAAATGACTATAATATGTTGTTGGGGCTCTTGCTGGTAATGGGTTGAATTGGTCCTCAGCTAACAGGAGGCCCATGATCACCTCGGGGCAGAATGCGAAAGTTGCACCTGTTTGCAATAAGCAGGACTATCTCTCTGCCTCTGGGGTGATGCACGATTGGCTCACTGTGGCTTGGCTCACTGTGGGGAGGGCAAGACCAGGGGAGGGGCCCTAAGGGGCCCTGGAGAAAGGACTTAAATACAGGCTACCCAGAGGCATTAGAGAAAGTCCAGTCACGCCAAGCTTAGAGAGCTAGAAGCAAGTGTTGTGTTCTGAAGAGTTCCAGTCCCACACCAAGCTTAGAGAATGAGAGAGAGTTCAAGCCACGCCAAGCCTAAGAGAAAGTAGCAAGAAGCAAGCCCTGTGTCTTAAGTTTTCTGTGCAGCTGTTTCTCCCAGAGAAAGTGGAAGCCGGGAGCCAGGGACAGCCGAAGCCTGTTGAGGAAGCCGTATAGGTGAAACCTATACAGCCTGACCCCCAAAACTGTAACAATATGTAACTTTCCAGTTTCCTACATTACCTTACTACCATTCATGTAAAGTTTTATCTCTTCATTCAAAACTATCAGTCGTGAAGTTACTCTTTGGTTTCCCTGAACAACTAACCCCATTTTAAGAGCAACTTCTACATCAACATATTTATTATCTGTATGTCTTCATAATAACTGAAAGCACACTTAATAGCTATAGATACAATTGCAACATAGCGTTATTCAGTGGTCACTACAGAAGAACTCAAGACCAAAAGACAAATCAGTGATTTTGTATCTCATTCCACTGAACCTCATAGCCCTATCTCAGATTCCTTTGTCTCATCCAATAATCTCATAAGAAGTACAGCTACTTAAGAGACCTTCACTATGTTATACAGAATTGCAAAAACCACAACATCCAATCTTTAGCACTACACAATATTGCACCGTATTCAAACAAGGTGGACTTAATAAGCACTGTATGGTAGTTTGGATTCTAAGTATTAACATTTTTCCACTCACCTTTATTTTTTTAAACATGAAAGACATCTTAACTCAGTAACAACTAAGAAAACAGATCTGATGTTCTGTTTGCTTCAGTCATTTTCTTATCAAATAGAGCCCTTCCTTCCAGCCATCACCTCACAAATACACAACTATAAAAATTAAAAGTATCAACCTGCAAAGATAAATATACTGCATTTGTGATAACAATATTCCATACGTACTATTAATGGAAAAACTCAGGGTGACAAAACTCTCCTTGGGGAAAATGTTATTGTATTGAAATTTATGTACTTTTTTTTTAAATTATAAAGTTCAAGTCTTACTACTAAATGCTTCTAATTTCTCCCCAAATAGCATTGATATGTCTTATTGTGATGTATTAATTATTACACCCTCAAAACTACGCTAGTAGTTCCAACCTGAGATGCAAAGCAAATTCATACAGCTTTTTGATCTCAAAAGGAAAAACAAACTTTTTTTTTTCCATATTTTTAACCAGTCAGAGAAAAATGCTACTTTCTACACAGGCATGGGATATTTTATAACAAAAACTTGCTAGAATTTTAAATGCCCCAACTGAGATACATCTTACATTTTCTATGAAATCCCTCAAAGTGCTTTAGGATATAAAGAGAAAATATGCAACCATACATAAAAATGTTTGGATTTTTATTGAAATTTCATGTTTCGTATCAAACAAAATCTTTCTTCAGATAAAAATATTCTCTCAGATGTCTCCCGATATCTGTTAAGTCTAAATTGGTCCTTCAGTGCCTTAATTTTTAAAAATTGTCTTGATGAAATGTCTATGCTCTCAGCATGTTCTCAAGAATAATTTTTATCGTGTGAAGGACCGTACATGACGACCTCTCCCGCTGCCTCCACTAACAAACTTTCCTCTTGAGCCTCCACTGCCACTATTTGTGCTTGCCCAAGAAGGCCCAAGTCCACCCCGACCTCTGGAAGCACGGTCACGTGGACTTGGACGATATCCTACAATAGAAAAAATAGTTATTTTAATTCTTGCTCACGTTCCTTGATCCTACAAGTAAACACTGATTTATTATTACTTCATAATATATTAAATATACTATTCAAAATAGAACTGAAATTAACAAAACTTTGATTTCATTTAATATATTATATAATACAATTCAGACAAGAACATGTCTCTTACATCTAGTACCAAAGACTTCCTTTTGGACCAGCTTTACAAAAAATGTTAACAAAATGAATTGTATAGAATCACTGATTTTTTTATTGTTATTTGGGTCACAAAGGTGATTACATGTTATCTGTCCAAAAGTATTTTTCTAAAAAGGCTATCATTATTATATTGGACCTTGATTCTCTTTGTTATGTGTTCTCTATACTCCTGCATATAAATGTAAGCTCCTTAAGGTCAGACACTGTTTCATCTTTGTGTTCCTAGGACAATAAATGAAATATACTAAGCACCCTAAGACCTTGCTAATGGATTTTTTAAAGCCAGATAAGCACAAATGTTTAATCCTGTCCAAGTTGTAAAACTGTTCAGGAAATTTCTGGAAATCATTAATAATATTGCCAGATTAAAAATGAAGAAATTCGTATGAGCATTTGATGTCTCACAATACAATTATTTTTCATATTCCCACCTGAAAGGGGGCAAAAAATATCTTTCCATATCATCAGCACTATTTGAAAACAAAAACACAACCCACCTGCAGAACTGAGTGGCCGAAGTGGGGGCAGAGGCCCCCTGCTGAAATTGCTCTGCCCTCCTCTGCTTTCATTGTAGGTTCCTCGTGGTGTACTTTGAGCACTCCAGCTGGAACCTCGTGTTCCCTCACGACGACTGTAATTTCCTGGACAGAAAATATAATGTCATTATTTAATGACTCACAACTTTAGCCTTTATTATGTCCCAGGTTGAAAGAATACTACTAACAGCTTACTGAAAAACTTTCAGGCAAATTACTGGAATATAAGAGTAACTAACTCAAGAGAAACAACTTCCAGGAAGAATTATTGATACAGTTAAAGAAATCTATTCTCTTTCATTCCCATATGTATATGCAGCAAGTAGGGCATCATGTAGATAATGTGTATATCTTCTAATTTAGACAACTAAAAAACCTTTTTAAAAAGTCCTAACAGGGATAGTTTTACAATATTAGCCTTGGAAAGCAATTTGGTAAATATAAGTTAGTAAACTAAGAATAATCTCAAACAAATTACTTTTGTCATTCAGATGGATAAATGGAATGCATAAAAATCAAAATAACGGTCATAAAGGTTACTGAAAGACTTAAGTAGATACTGGGATAAAAATATGAAAGAAATATTTGCTTAAATAAGTCAAACTATATTTCTGTTTAATGTCCTCCCACTCCACATACTTCCACTCTAAAAGCTTCTTTCATAAATGAGAGTCATTGGAATAATTCTGACTAATAAGTAGTATGGTTTGTTTCTTTTAAGACAAAAGTTCTTAGGTCTCCGAGAAAACAAAGGTGATTTTTCAACTTATTCACTATTCCAAAGAACAAATTACCTTTTGAAGCAGGTGGAGTGAAGAACCTATTCTGACTATGAAAAGCACCTCGTCCTCCTCGGTTCCCTGAAAACCCACCACGAGAAGATATCTTCTGTGACACTTTGGGTGGTCTTTTTGGTGGTGGTAACCCATCCTGTGGGACCACTTCTTTGCTTTCAGCTGCAACAAAATCATCCACGTGCATAGATGGTGGCCTACTTGTGTTCTGTTTCCTCTGGCGAAAGATATCATGAGGTCTGATACCTTGTCCAAATCCTCCTCGGCCTCTTCCTCTCGGAGGTGGCACAATGTGTGCTCTCTTGGCAGGTTCAATGTATTCAGATTTTCCACTAATTAAAATTTTTAAATACTTAAGTTAAAAATAATAGAAAGAACATAAAGAAATTTCATTTTTTCATATGTTACCCAAGAAAACAAATTAAAATTGATTTAACTCTGCACTTAAAATTCTTAATTTGAAAATTCCCAAAAAGATCTCTTCCATTTGTTTCCAAACTTCATTCAAAAGATTATTTTCTCTCAAACCAAAAATAATTCCTTTTCCTTAAAAAGTTGGTATGACAGGGGTGGGTAGGTGACACAGTGAATAGAGCACCGGCCCTGAAGGCAGAAGGACCTGAGTTCAAATTCAGCCTCAGACATTTAACACACTCAAAAAGAAAAACCCCTAGCTGTGTGACCTTGGACAAGTCACTTAACCCCTACCTTCCCCCCTCCAAAAAGCAAAAAAAAAAAAAAAAAAGAATGATTTTTATAGAGAAAGACATAAGAGTAACACATCATATAATTTAAAAATAGTACCTGACATTAATGGTATTTGCAAGTAAAAAACATTTTCTTAATGACCCAATTAATTCCCCTTTTCTTCAAAGTAATAAATGTCCAAGACACTCAAGTTTTCTTTTTTTTTTTTGGAGGGGGGAGGCAGGGCATTAGGGGCTGAGGGACTTGCCCAAGATCACACAGCTATTAAGTGTTAGGTCTCTGAGGCCAGATTTGAACTCATGTCCTTCTCATTCCAGGACCAGTAGTCTATTCACTATGTCACCTAACCACCCCTCAAGTTTTCTTATAATCAAAAAATATAGCAATGGCCCAACTCTCTATACCCAAACCTACTAATAATAAGCCAATTGAATAAGTAATCTTTACAAGTAGAGTGGGAAAAAACTCCCAGAAAAAACAGCTTATATTTCAAACCACCACTTTGCATAGTTTACCAGATTATGTTCTGGAATGTTCCTCAGCCATCTGCAGTTGTTTTGAGAGAGCTACAGAGTAACAAAGCTTACCTTGATGTGATAAAAGTCTCGTGTTTATGCTTGCCAAGCTTAAACCCTTTTGTAGTCTTTGTCCTCCCAGGAGATGATGGTTCTGACAAAAAGGAACGCTCTAATTCTGCTTGCAAATCAAAGTCACTATAGCATTTTTCAGAGAGCTCAATTAGGTCAACTTTTACCTGCAATCATAAAAGAAGAATTTCACAAGCATGTAATTGGTGGGGTGAGGAGTTTCCAGATGCAAATATTTAAGTATAATTTTGGCAGAAGTTTCCTAACATGGAAAATAAATGAGAGCCAACATTTAGATAGGAATGGGGGAGGCTATATGTATACTTGAAAAAAAAAAAAACCAGAACAAACTTTTATCAACAAAGGAAATCCTTTAAAACTGAGTTTCTGAAAAAGTAGGGAAAAAAAAAAGATCAAGCAGAGAGAGATAGCAAAGTCTCACAACCTTTTTTGAGACAATGTAGAATGTCTACAGCCTGATAGAGACTAAGCGTGATGGCATGTGAAATTTCCTAACCAATTTCCAAAAGAGAAGGAGCCTAAGTCATCAATAGAACTCATATTTTCTTTACTGTAAGTTTTGTCTACCATGGTACTTCCAAGAAACTCTAGCAGGGGATCAATTTAACAGAAATTGTAGTTAAACATACAACATTCTTAAACTAATCAAGCCTAAATTTCTTAATTTTTACATAATTAAACAATGTTATTATAAATCTTTAATGTATCGCCTTCATAGAGAAAAATTACAATCTCTTATACACTAAATTATCTAGAAAAAGACAATATTAAATGGTACTTTTGGCATTTTTCATATCAATCTAAGATATTCTATTTTAGATGTTAAAAAGGTAACACTAAAAATATTTTTTTTAAAAAGGCAACACTGTGACATTAAAATCATAATACAATTGTGAAAAATAGAAGGGCATGTCTTTTTCAATAATAAATTAAGTTTTCAGCAAAAGATTTCTCAAAAGTATTTACAGAATATGATGATAGGGGCGGCTAGGTGGTACAGTGAGTAGAGCACCAGCCCTGGAGTCAGGAGGACCTGAGTTCAAATACAGACTCAGACACTTCACACACTTACTACAGCCCTTTGACTTTGGGCAAATCATTAACTCCCAAAGAGAAAGAAACAGAATATGATCATAGATAGCTTATATCTGTTCCTACAATAAAAATATTCAAGTAAAATTTATTTTTTTCAAGATCATGCTCAATATCTCACCATTATAACAATGCTCCAGTATTTATTAACACAAAAATAAATTGTTTGGAAATTCTTTTCTCCCAGAAATTGTGGAGAACAAACTTCATACAAGTTCAATGTGCTTAACTATACATTCAAAAATTTTTCAGTTTTCTAAAGAATTTAGCATGCTTCCCTCTAAATACAACATATTATGCTATAAAATAAATTTACCAAATGGATCCTATTAAAAAAAACAGGATTTAGTTGTCATAATATATTTCCCACACTCACACACAGGAACAAACTGAGGATTCCATCATGAGGATCTCTATCGTCCTAGCACCAGGCAAGAACAATAGCTTACAGGAAAACAGAATACCATATACTTGCCCAGAGAAAACTCAGCCTACAGCAAATATTATAATGGAGACAGTATAATAAGGAGGCAAAACTACCCCTTCAGGACTGCTTCTCAAAGATTCATACCACTGATGTGAAAGAACTAAAATGACGTAGATGTGAAAAATAAGAGAAATCTAAACAAAGAATGAAATGCACAGTCAGACAAAACATAAACTATATCAGTAATCCAACAACAGAATTTTGACACAAAGTAAAAGCCATTTTAGGAACCAAAGAAACTATCACCATCTACAATTTTAAAACAACGCTTTGGATGTATGTGAAAAAAAAATCACTTTACCAAATCTAAATCTGTTTCAATCTCTTCAGCCTGGAACGGAGAGAACCACATGGACTTCAGCTGGTCATCCATGACATCAGCTAGCACATATGCTGTCCTATAAAAGTCAGCAAATACATTGGTGGAAAACACACATCAAACTATTTTAAGATCATCTTCCAAATCTTGTGTCAAGTATAAAATATCTGAAGGGTTAGTAAATTTGGTGCTACAACTTTAAAATAGCTACTTCAGAAAGAGTCCTAAGCAAAGATTAAACAAGATTAAAAATAATATATGGATTAATTCTTCAGTGCTACATAGATCTCATTCTCTCACTAAATAGGTATAGCAGTCTATTTTCAAAGAAATTTTTTTTACCACAAATATTCAAAGAATAGAGATCATTCAGTTCAATACCCTCATTTTATAGATAAGAAAATGGAGGCTACCAATCATTAGCGCAGCAAAGGCTCCAGAGCCCAGGGTGAGCTGAACTCGCTAACCTTTTTTTTTTTTTTTTTTTTTTGTGAAGCAAACTAGTGAGGGCATTAAAGAATGTGAACCATTTCCCTTATGCTCAGCCCTAACCACAATGCCTGGCACCTCAGAGACACTTAAAAAGGTTTGTTGACTGAAAAGCCAGTTACTAAGGGGGTTGTATTTTATTTTGCTAAAACTAGACAGGTAACACATTTAATATGGCTACTGATTCCAGAGAACAACAACATAAAAAATTACTTTACCTATTATTAAACAGATTTTGAAGAGATTCTGGAGCTGAAAGTACTGGTTCTACATCTTGATCACTAAGTGGTAAAGGATCACCTGCAGATTCCAGCATTTGTCTAAGACCAACTATGTTGTCCTGCAAAGAATCCAGGTTGTCATCTTCTTTAGCATGTTCCTAGGTTTAAGATGAAAAAGAAAAAACATGAATCATAAAGCACAAGCTTAAAAAATAAATAACATTTATTATGCCCACATACTTTTAATGGAAAAAATCTGAGCCATTAATATAAAATTTTTGACATCAATATTTTACTAGGAAAAAATTTTCCATCTTCCAATTAAACACTAAAGTAAAACAATAAACAAAAGACTATTTCCAAAAATTTCCTTTATATAAATTGGATAGCAAAGGGTACCCTGCAATCAAGAGAGTAGGCTACATTTCAAAAATACTTCTTAAGATTTTCAGGGAAGTTCAATAATTTTTCATAAATTATTAATTTCAGTATGATTTTGAAAAAAAAAATAGTACCAACCACCCACTGCAGGGATCACTACACAAAACAGTGGTGATGAAAAACATAGTAATCCAGACAGGGAGAAAAAAATGGTTTGATTAGAGGGAAGGGTTTTTTTGAGGGTTTGGGGCTTTTTTGTTTGTTTACCAAAACATGCTTCTCCAGCTGAAGGAACAAACTTTCTGGACTTTCTTCTTTGCTCTGTAAAAGCTGTTTTAATTCTGCAGCATTAAGACTCAATGTCCTTGATGGATGAGATCCATCTACTTCCATGATACCACTGTCATCTCCGCAACACCCCTGTAAACATTAGACAGAGATTAAATTAAAATAACAAATTTGCAATATTTACACATTTACATCAAACATCTAAATCACCTAGTGTATTATTTCACTTGATGGTTTTATTTATACCAGCACAAAACTGTTAAAGGAAGCAATAAAATAAGCATTAATGTTTCAATCTCAAAGAAGTGATGCGACCCCTCTTCAGTCTCTCCAAGCACACAAAGATATCCCCACCCACCCCTGGGCGGGGCACAGTGCACTGTGGGATTGAGGACCTCAAGATGGACAGTTGGGATGTTGCAGGAAAAGCCAGCAGGTGGTTTGGAATTGCACCACCTAAATCTGGGAAGATGAACATGAATATTCTTCATCAGGAGGAGCTGACTGCTCAGAAAAAAGCAGGAAACTGAGGTCAAAATGGAATAACAAGCCAAACAGAGTCACGTGGCCACTCCCCAGCCCCGACCACCCAAGGAAACTACAAGTGCAGCAAATGCTGCTTCTGTCCCTAACAAGTTTGTCGATGATGGCAGCTTCCTGAAGCAGTTTCTGAAGCTGCAGAAGGAAAGATCCTGCACAGATGCATCTTCAAGTTCTGCCTGTACTCCCTCTAATCTACCTTGAGCACCCGGAAAAGACCAATCTTGATTGGAAAGAGACCCAGCCTGGGAGTGAGCAACCCTCTCAATCAAGTAAAAAACCACTCTCATGCCAAGCAAAGCCCTGTGGCTAACTGCCTGAGTGTCTTCCAGTCTCCAGATGATGATGACGAGGAAGATTATGAGCAGTGGTTGGAAATTAAAATTTTACCCCCAGAAGATGCAGAGACCTGGAAAGTAGTAGAGAAACTGGCCAGATTTGTGGGAGAAGGAGGCCCTGAATTAGAAAAGGTTGCTATGGAGCACTACAAGGATAACCCTGCATTTTCATTTTTGCATGATAAAAACAGCAGAGAATTCCTGTACTACGGAAATAAAGTGGCAGAGATGAAAACGGAAAACCAAAATGCCCAGACACCATCTTCTCAAAAAGTTTCACCCCCAGAGGATGAAGAGACCAAGATTTTTGCTGAGAAGCTGGCCACGTTTATAGGTGACGGGGGTCCAGAATTGGAAACAATTGTCTTGCAGAACAACAGGGAAAACCATGCATTCAGGTTTTTATATGAACCAAATAGCAAAGGATATAATACTACTGACAGAAGCTGCAGGAGTTCCAGAAAGCCAAAGCCAGCTCTGTAGGTACAACCCCCACACCTGATCCTGGTCTGAAACAGAAGATACCTCCAGAGGCCCCTTCCTCCTCTTCATCTATGTTCCCTTCCTCCTCCTCCTCCTCCTCCTCCACTACCATTTGCACCACTCCAGCTCCTGGCAAGGCAGTGGTTGCAGCTATAACAAAGAAGAAAAGGAAGAGCAGATGGGGCCCAGAAGATGGAAAGGTTGAACTGCCTCCACCTGAGATGGTTCAGCAGGATGTGGGTGCCTCCCCTTCCCCTCTCTCACTTCTGGACCTTAAAGGGCTTGGTTATGAGAAAGGAAAACCTGTTGGCCTCGTGGGGGTGACAGAGCTCTCTGATGCCCAGAAGAAGCAGCTGAAGGAACAGTAGGAGATGCAGCAGATGTATGACATGATTATGAAGCACAAGAGGGCCATGCAGGACATGCAGCTTATGTGGGAGAAGGCAGTCCGGCAACACCAGCACGACTATGATAGTGATGAAGAGGTAGACAATGAGATGGGAACGTGGGAGCACCAGCTGCATTGCATGGAGATGGACAAGACACAAGAACGGGCAGAGCAGCTGATTAAAATGGGCAGAGGAAAACAATTCATTGGAGATTTCTTGCCCCCTGATGAGCTGAAGAAGTTTATGGAGACATTCAAGGCATTAAAGGAAGGCCATGAGCCACACTAGTCAGAGTACAAAGAATTCAAGTTGACTGTGGAGAACATTGGCTACCAGATGTTTGTGAAGATGGGTTGGAAGGAAGGCAACGGCCTTGGCTCAGAAGGGCAGGGGATCAAAAATCCTTTTAACAAGGGTACAATGGCAGTGGATGGAGCTGGATTTGGCACTGACCAGCCTGCTGAACTCTCTAAAGAAGATGATGAATATGAGACATTCCATAAAAGAATTAAGTTGGCCTATAGATTCCGACCTAACCCGCTGAATAATCCCAGAAGACCTTACTACTGAGTATTTTCCCAAAAAAAGTATTTTCAGTACAAATGTAATTTTACTATAAAAAGTTCCCACCCCCATACCGTCTTTTTTTTCTTTGTTGCAAATATTGTAAAATATATTAAAAGTCACAGTACTCTCCTTCACCACCACCACCCCCCAAAAAAACAAGTGATGCAACAACTATGCCTACTTATTTTCAATTATAGTACCATGATGTCTCAAATGTTCTTCCTCAAAATACACTAGAGTCTCACTGTTATACAAGAATTAGTAAAACTATGCCTGCCATTAGAAAGAACTGACAAAGTTTTAAATTTCTCTCAAGAGACAGGAAGGCAAACAAATGAAGAGGATGGCAATCTTCCCACTAAAGATGACATCCCATCAAGTGTAGGAGTGAATATTTTCTGCCTTACAGGATGTAGTCACAGCTCAGTAAGTTACATTCCTTAATTTGAACAATTAAAAGTGGAACAATTTTCAAAACATCTTAAACTTTCTTCTAAATATAAGGATATACAGTACACTTTAATCTCTTAAAGGAAATATATTACTAAAATGTAATCTGAAAAGTAAATGGTTAAGTATAATATTTGCACAAGAACAAAAATAACGATTAATCCATTTGTAAACAGCCAAGACCCCTGACTTCTCTTCCTATCTATACAATTTATATCCATTGCAAAATATTAGCACCTCTATCAGAGAATGGTAAGTATTCAAATACAGCTCAATTATAATCTACTATCACTAAATGTTTTAGTGGATAGAGAGTGAACAGGTATCAATTAACCAAATAAACATAAAAGCCATTCTGGTTACCCAGCAGTAGCTATGTTTCATGAAAACAGTTGTGAGGAACATGATGAAAATTATTAGATGTGAGATTATGTGAAGATTTCATTTATTCAAGGTATCCTTCCTTCATCATTATCATAAATAACAGATCTTGGCTAAAAATAAAAGAAAATGCCTTTTTAAAGTTGATGATAAGTTGTCCTTTGGGTCACAGTTAAAAGTTTGGTGTCTGACAAATTTTAAATTAAACTTCACATTTTTTAAAGACCTTTCCATGTGGAAATATCGAATTTGGGATGCAAAGGTATAATTTTTTAACCACTTAATGTTATAAGGGAAAGCCAAATGAGATGTGAAAATTTCAGACAAGTGTGATACTATTTCACACCATTTCATATTGTCTCATACTTAAAGAAAACACTGATTTTTAGCTTGTGAATACAGCAAAACACCCTTAGGAATCCAAGTAACTTGTTGAAAGATTATTTGTAGCTGGTTTGTTGTTGTCATTCATTCCTGAAGAGGACCAAAATGACATCACTATGCTAGAGTCAAGTTTTACTGTGTCCAGCTGTGAAAGATCAGACCAGTACAAGCTCAGAATGCTCTAAACAGGTAACACACAAATAGTCCATGTGAACATCTGGGGTGGTTTCTCTAAATGTATCCACCTTGTGTTTCTTTTAAGATACTGTTCTAATACTGAGTAATCCAACTTTTTAGCACCAAAATATTTTGAAACTTCATAACTCTTCAAGTCATAATACAAAATGTAAATTTCTAAAATAAAAAGTTAATGGACAAAAAATAACTTCTGTAAATCAAACTGACAGAGGAAAACATTTTATTCTCAATAGACAGGTAACCTTAACTTAAAACTTTAAATAAAAATTCACATTTAAAAACTTTTTCTTAATCTGATGAGCAAAATAGTTCATAAAACATTTTATTTTCCTAACTTACCTATTAGTAACATTTTAATAAATGAATTGTCTTCAGCCACTGCAAACACATAAAAATGTTATAGCAAAGTCTCGAGTCTAAGCTGCATCTAACCATTGTTCTTAGGACTGTACTAGAAGGTTTAAAGCAGGAGACATCACTCTGGACAGTTCAGTTTTTAATTCAGATCTCCAATTAAACATTCTAATACAATTAATGGGATGTTAGCTCCTTGAGGAAAGGGACTACTTCATCTATGTCTTGGTAGGCCACTTGCCTAGTCCAAAAAAGGCTATAAATACTTGCTGGATGAATGAATCTAAATATAATGCACTTCAATGCTAAAAGAACTTAGTATGCCATCATCCATAATACTTGTTGACTAATAAGACAGGGCACACTGGTTTCTGAGTATTTTTGAAATTACTCTGGTCTCAAATTACTTTGAAATTTTTTGAATTTTTGAAATTACTTTGGTCTCAAAGGTTACATTCATACTGGTGCTTTAAAGTCTGCAGCAAAATGCTTGATAAATATAACATTTTAAAAATTCATGTCAAATTCTAAATAACAAATAAAATGGCTTTTTAAATTACTCCATAGTAATAGCACAAGTTAATAAATTCAAGAAAAACTAAATGTATTAACTCACCATTGTATCAGAGTTGAGTATTTGTCTCATGAACTCCAAAAAAGAAGATGCTAGTTCTCCTGTATCCTTACTAAATGTGCTAACAACTCGTTTCAATAAGCGGTGCAGGGCATGACTGTGTTTTCTTAATGAACTATGGAGAGGAAGAAAAAAAAATGAAAGATAATACTACTAAGAGTTATCAATCCCTGCTAATATAAAATGAAAAAAGGTCTCCCAGGCCTTTATTGTGTATCTAATTCCAACCAAGTCCCAAAAGAAAATTTCTACCATGACATTCCCAACAAGTGGTCAAGCCAATCTTTTCTTTATTTTTTTTTCAGCCAACCTTTTCTAAGGCTTCTAAACAGGAAAAACTCATAATTCCCTACCCCCAGGCACAACCCACCCCACTTTCACTAGTCTTCTCAGTAAGTTCTTCCTGATATCGTACTTGAAATTTATCCTTTTGAAGATTCTAATCATTTCTAGTAGTTCTGTCTTCTAAAGTTAAATAGATCTTAAATCTTTCTTCCATATAAAAGGCCCTAAAATGCTAAAACACAGCTGCCATGTTCTCCTGAACCTTCTCTTCTCCAAGAGAATCTACCTTGGTTCCTTGTCTGGGTACAAAGCCTGTCATCCAGCCTGAAATACTCTGAACATTCTCCATATTATCACTGTCCTTTCTTAAATGTAATGCCAGTTCAATATAATTGAACCCAGTCCTCCAAACATGATCTAATCAGTTCAGAGTACAGTGAGACTACAACCTCCTTTACTCCTATAACTCATGCCTCTATCAATGCAGCCGAGATTCCATCAGCTTTCTTGGTTAGTGAACCACAGTGGGACATTTCCAGTCATCCTGATGTGTATCTGGCCACTGGACCCAGATGGCTCCAGAAGAGAAATCAGGCTGGTGACTTTGCACAGCCCTCCCTCACTTAAATCCAATTCGTTTGTATGTCATGGCATCACATCCATGATGTCATGGTCCCCCTCTAGAACAAAAGACAACACTCCTGTGAGTAGTAGAAGCCACTCCACTGGGGAACCAACTGGAACTAGTCACTTGGGCAATACACCTTTTTGTCTTTCTTTCTTCCCTTCAGAATTGTCGCAAGGTATCTTGGGGTTTACAGGTTAGATTTATTTCTTAAGGACCAAGGCTTAAACCCCAATCACTCTAGCTCTCACAGACTGGACAACAATAAGACCCAGGCCAAACCCCACTTGGTCACTGTTTGGATCCTGATTACTCAAAGTGAGTAGGAATTATTTCTGTTTTGGCCAGAAGCCCTGAGGGTTTTGCCTTCCCAGTTTTTCTTTTTTCTAAATAAAGGACAAACAACAACAATAATCTTAGTTTTTCTCCCCCTAATCAAGGGGAAAGGAGAGCACCCCCATACACACATATACATACATATATTATACAAAGTTGTCTGCATGTTATTTCCCCATCAGATCATGTGCTCTTCAAGGACAGAGACTAGTCATTTTTTGCCTTTCTGTATATTCCCCAGCATTTAATTTAGCACAGTGTCTGGCATGTAGTACATGTTTAATAAATGCTTGTTGACTAACAGAAAGTAAATAAAAATATATTCAAATAGATATAAAGTACTTTCCAGGGAAATCATTATCACCTGCTCACTAGAACCTGAGACTGTAGGGAAAATAAGAAATCATTTTCTGTAGAAGGCGGCACTTGAGTTGGACTTTGAAGAAGGCAAAGGATCCTATGATGTTGAAGTAAGGAAAAAATATATCCCAGGATCAGAGAACGATATATACAAAGGCACAAGAGATGTAGGAACTGGGATCTCATTTTACAAGGAACAGCAAGTAGATCAGTTTAGCTGGACCCCAGAGTATGGACTATGTATAGTAATGTTCATTCAATAAGCCTGTAAATGTAGACTGGAATCAAACTGTAAGGAACTTTAAATGCCTGTCTCAGGACTTTGTATTTTATTCTGGAGGCAAAAAGAAGCCTCTGGAGTTTTTTTGAGTGAGGGAGTAACAGGGGAAAGGCCTGTGCTTTAGGAGCAGCAGACAACCAAAACTCCAACAGCCCAAAGGAAAAGCAAAAGTGAGGTCTCAAAATTCCAGAAATCAACATCCGTAACACATGTCAAAGGATATAAATGCCAGCATTCATTTTTTAGTGATATCAAGGCTCAGTGGAGAATGTAAAGTTAAGTTCTCTTCTAGAATCCACATCAGCCCATTTTGTAATTCTAGATTAATTTTTAACAACTCAGTGTCTCAGACTGTTCCATCGTTAAGAGAGGGTACTTTAATGCTCTACCCACTCATTCAATTCTGGTAATTCTGATAAAATATTAATAATTCTTTAAAGTCTTGAACAGTTCTCTTCAATCATCAAAATAATGAAGATAAAGAAAAGCATCTTTAAAAATAAAACAAGTTATGTATACATAAAGAAAATCCTGATTTGTATAGTAATGAAAAGCTTCATATACATCAAGTATACACACCAATGCAATTAAAATGTGCAGTCTTAAGAACTAGGTAGCACAGTGAATCAGGCAGACCTGAGTTCAAATAATCCAACCTCAGACACTTGACACACTTACTAGCTGTGTGACCTTGTATAAGTCACTTAACCCCAACTGCCTTGTCCCCTAAACCCTAACTAGAATAAATTAGAATGCACAAATCTAGAACACAAGTAGGTGGCACAGTGGATACAGCACCAGGCTGGAGTCAGGAAGACCTCAATTCAAATCTGGACTTAGATGCTTACTAGCTGTGTGACCCTGAGCAAGTCATTTAACTCAGTTTGCTTCAGTTCCTTATCTGTAAAATGAGTTGGAGAAGGAAATGGCAAACTACTCTAGTATCTTTGCCAAGAAAACCCAAAAGTTAGGTCGTGGAGAGTCAGATGTGACTGAGAACTGACTGAACAAACAAATCTTAATGCCGCAGGAATTTTCATTCAACTTTAGTACTTCCAAATATACGTACTAACCAGAGGTAAATAAATATTTTTCGGGATATCAAAATGTTTTTCCCTTGGAAATATCACTTGAAAAGTAAATATTTAGAAGAATTTTACAGCCAAAAGAGAAAGACAAGATTTCTTAGAAAGACACCCTAAATTTGACTCTATAAGTAACTATGTACTTGAAAATAGCTCAGACTGCATGCATACACAATTGCTCTTATGTAGAGGGGAATCTTGACATTCATAGGATAAAGTCCCCCCAAATTAGGGTAATCTAAAACTACTAGGACTTTCTCTGAGTCTTGTTATTTTCTCACCTTCTCCCTCCATTTCAGTTTAGCTCATCTGCAAAGTGTATTCAGGATAAATTCAGGAAGAGTAAAGATATAAATAAAATTAAAATCACAACTCCTCCTCCACTTTCTTTCATCTCATCCTTGAATACTCACAAAGAAATATGTATCGTCCTCCCTAATCTATCTTTCCAGCATGTAAAAGGTATAGAGATTGGACAGTGAAACACTGGACTGAACTATAAAGACCAGATTGGACAGACTGCAAAAAAACTAAAAGTTCACAGCACTTCAAAACAGTCCCAGTTTTTAAACTAATTTTCTGAGACATGAAATCAATGTTGTATGATAGCACCCAGACTCACACAACCTTTTCTCTCTCCCCCACAACTTTCCAGCAAGTAGCTGTGCCACCCCACCTTACCCCAACCTCACCAAAAATCAGGGAAAATCTAGAACCATCAAGGAGATAAAGGGAAGAGGTGTGTCACACTACAAATGTTCAAAATCATGGAATGCAAACACAAAACAACCGACAAGGTTTCCACCTTTTAGATAGGCACTAACTATGGGATACCTCTTTGCTAAAGATTTTTCCCATAAAAAGTAATTTCTCCCACTTTATCAGAAATCTGTCTTTTCTCATCTGCCAATTTTTTTCTCATTTGTTTACCGTATTACCATGTATTTTAAAAAGAAAAAAATGCAGCACCTCTGAAATATATCTATGTTCTTTAAGATTACTAAAATGTTTCCAGTGCCAAATGATCTTCCAAAAATTGCTCAAAGAAGCTATGAACACCTCAAGTTTTTATGAAAATCCCTAGAACTACAGCATTAATTAGTGAGATATAAAGTGTTACCTTTTTAAGTGAAAGAACCCATAATCATGTTCTGCAAGAAACATCATTGTTCTGACACATGTCAGTATACAGTTGTAACTGTTCTCAGAATTGGCTACTGTCTCCAGTAAACAGTCACAGATTGAGGCCATCAATTCCTTGTTTGGTAAAGAATTGGACAGCTGCTCCAGTTCAGAAAGTGATCCTTCTGAAGAACTTGGCAAAATAAGTGCAATGTCCTACAGGAGAAGACAGTGAGGGGGAAAAAATTCTTAAGGAAAATATCTTCACTTTGTCTTTTAATTTCACAGGAGTAACAATTATTCCTAGTAAATCTTTCATTAAAATATTAGTTTTACTTTTTAAACCCAAATATATACTAACATAAATATACACAGAAATCAAAGTTCCCTCCTTTCAAATAAGATTTAGTTATTTTAAAATAACAGACAAAACTTAAATCATTAGTTATGGCAAAAGAACATGAATACTTTAAAAAAATTAACATTTTTAAAATCTATGAATGATTTAGAAAAGAAGTTCAAAAAACTAAAAATCCTTTTCAACTGGCATTTTTCAATCATATGCTTATGATAATAAGTGCAATTAGGTATTACCATGTATATTTTATAAGGACAATGTAACATTATAAAAGAACTAGGGACACCATAAAGGAATGAAGACAACTAAAAACTTTTATAAGCAAAATGATTTCCAATTCCCGTTTCAAGTCTTCATGACTTTTTGCCTAGGCTATCACAACAGCCTCCTATTTACTGATCTCCTTGCATCCGGCCTCTTCCCTTCTCTAATCCATCCTCCATAAAGATGTCAAAGGGTTATTTCAAAAGCAGAGATTTGACTATGTAACTCCCTTGCTCAACAAGTTCTAGTAGCCCACTGGTTTTTGCCTCTAGGATCAAACACAAATGTGTCTGTTTAGCATTTAAAGCCCTTCACAATATGACTCTGGTCTACTCTTGCAATTTTATTATACATAATAAACAATAAATAAATAATGTTCCATGTACATTACAGTCAAAATTCTGCATTTATTTCGTATAAACTCAAATGTGCACTCACTACTCCCCCAATACAATGAAAGTCCCTGTGAAGTCAGTATTTCATTTCTGTCAGCAGTTGACTCAATAAAAAGCCATCTAACAAGCTTCTACTATGTGCTAAGTACTGTGCAAGATGCTGGTGATACCAATAAAAGAGAAAATTCCTCAAGGAGCTTACATTCTAATTAAGAGTTAACATATATACAGAGGCGAATATCATGTCCTTTCCAATGGTAATGACAGAAAGCTGATTTGATGATTCTTCCCAGAGAAAAAGGAAGTCCCACCTCAGGAGTGTATATTCCCCAGCCAGGACAGACTGAGCCCTGTGACAAGGCCCAGTCAAGGAATTTGGGGAGGGAAGGCAGGAAGCAGAGGTACAGGAAATTGAGGGGCACATCCCAGGTAAGGACAGTGACTTAAGAAACGGGGCTGAAATATGAGAACAGCAACTAGAAGAAAGCTAGATCAGTCTTTCAGTGAAATAAACTCTCAAGAGTTACCCAGTGCCCTGGATGCTCAGTGACAGGGTCACCAAGTGAGGACGAAGGGGAGGCAGGAAGGTGACCAACCATAGTCTAACTAAATTCACTTCTGGCAGTGTTTACTCTGTTTGTCATACCGAAACACTATTCTTGGGGAGAGCAATGAAAGCCCAAATTTACAGTCCACTGGGAGGGAAACAACCCACCTAAGTAGACACAATAATTTGAGAAGAAAAAGAGTGAACACCAACAACGAATAAGAGCTGATACCTAAGCTAAGCTGCACTTACAAAGAGATCAAGGATTCTAAGGTTCTAAGTGTCAGAAGAAGGGCCAACAGCTTGTGAAAAGGTCCCAAGGCGAAAGATGGAAAGTGGAATTCAGGAAATTACAAGTAGGCAAGTCTGGCTAGAATGTAGAATGTGTGAAGAAGAGTAATAAAAGTAGACTGGCGCCAAATTCTGAAGGGCTTTAAATGACAAACCAATGAGTTTATATTTAATCTTGGATAAAGGGATAAATACAGAATGCCAATGAATATTCTTAGGCAAGGGAATAATGAGGTCAGATTTTTGTTTTAGGAATTAAAACACACACATACAAAAAACTAAAACCCTCAAACTACTGCCTTTTTTAATGCCTTGGAAACTGTAAAGTTACAAAAGGAAGTTTGGGACAGACAAATATGAAAGATAGTGGGACCTAGAAATGAGGACAACTAGGGCCAGGACTATACTAGCATTCGGCTGTTAAATTTCATGTGTATGGGGTGGGTAGGTGGCGCAGTGAGTAGAGCACTGGCCCTGGAGTCAGGAGAACCTGAGTTCAAATCCAGCCTCAGACACTTGACACACTTACTTAGCCATGTGACTTGGGCAGGTCACTTAACCCCAACTGCCCTCCAAAAATAAATGGAACTATTAAATTATAAAATAAAAAGCAACAAAAAATTTTTTCACATGTAATTTAATACATGTGATTAAACTGGTCCCTCAAGTAAAGATCCATTCTATAAAGTACAATGTGAATCAACTTGAAATGAATTTTACCCAGGTTTTCTTTATATAGGAAAATGTCACACCAAAAGATTTCTTTCTTTGACTGAATTCTGAACTAAAGTTTTGTTGAAGTACAAGCACAAAGAAGTATAAAAAATATGGGATTTACAGAAAGAGTGCAATGCTGGAACTCCACATCTCCCCATCAGGTTACAAGGTCATTCTTGAAAATTAAATTAATACAATGCAAAGGGATGTCAGAGGATTCAAGTCACAGAGAGCTATTTGGATTAAACACTCTGAATAAACATGGGAGTAAACTGGAAACCAATGGAGAACAAAGTCAGACATCTTTAACCAGGGAGACCTAGAGTACAGTCAATCAGTCCACATCCTGAAAGAGTTTTAAGAACTGTACCAAAAAAAAAAACGAACAATCCTAAAAATTACAGTTCTTCATGAATTATTGTATATGAAAAAGGAAAACTCAGAAAAAACCCTTTGTAAAATAATCAAAAGGAAAACGAGCACCTTGACCACAACCACCATCAAGATATCTGTTATAGCAGCTGTACAAAGAGCCCTCCAACAAAGAGACCAAATATCAGAGGTCTATGAAGTATCAAAATGCTGGTACTGCCACTTAACCTTTCACTCCCTCTGAACTAACTGACATGGTCACTGAATGAAAGGGGTCTGTAAAAGGTCTTGCTTCACAGAAGACAGCACAGTCGAAAGGATGTCACCTATCCAACTACAAATACGTAAAATGATAGAGGCTCAGATGTAGCCTATTTTGAAAGCAATATGTAAAAAAATTATGTAAGTACCTGATCACAGAGAGACTGCAAAATGGATGTGACATATTCAACACACTGCTGATGAATGACACTCTCGCCAGTCGATCGAAGAGCTAACAATTCCTGGAAAATGTCTGCATATCTTTCATCACCTTTAATAGTTCCATTTATCAGATGCAAAATAGCCAATTTACAAGCTTTGTGTGAAGCAAGGGCATCAAGAAGAGCCAGAAGTCTGGTGGTTTGACTTGTGTACTGTTTTTCTTTATCTTCTGAATTGCTGAAATCAAAGTAATAAACTTAGTGAAGAATATTCCTGCTTCTGATGTTTAAATCGTTTCTATTCTGTAATCCAATCTATCTTGTTTTAATCCTTGAAAACCAAGCCAACTTTTCATGAAATTCTTACAATACATACAAACTCTCTTATTTTAGAATTTGAAGATGTTAGAATTCTAATAAAAATGAAAATGGATTTGGTTTTACTTAACAGATGTATAACTAAAATTTTATTAGCAAATACAATTTCTCAAGTTAAATGACCCTACAGGAGCATGCGATTTGAAAGATTCTAGAGATAAATCATTCAATATAATGAAGAATCTTTATTTAATCTCAATAGTCACTAATCTGTCTATGCCTTAAAGTCTGATTTTTCAATATAACAGGTTTTATTAGAGTACAAACATGCTACCTCCTTATATGTTTGGGTGGTTATTTTAAAGTTATATTTATAATATTTTTGTAATTAGGGTACAACTGCTGCTTTTATGTGAAGTCATACAACTTCCTTAAAAATATATGTGATATTTCCTTTAGAGGACTAGGTAACAGAATTACTTTTGCATATGAAACACTGAAATCAAAGGTGACAGACAACAGGATCATAGATTTAAAGCTGCATATAGTCAGTCCCAAGTCCTCATTTCACAGTTACAGAAATAGGCCTAGACAAGATGACTTGACCAAGATCACACACTTTAAGTGTACCATGAGTTCTGAAGCTAAATTTCCAAATCATAAGTTAAGAATGTAGTAAAAATGTCCATACTGAAATCTATTAAGGAAAACAGTAAATGGAAATAAATGTCTTCCAAAAAATATAAAATTAAAATACCTTTGTATGTCTTCTACAATCAAGTCCAAGACAGTTCTCATGATTAGAAGTGCAGTTGGTGAAGCAAGGTCACATAATTGAACACAAATGCGCCGCAACATGTGCTGAATTGGCAGGCAAGTTGTGCCAGAGAAAGAACGAACTATTTCTTGGAGCAGCTTGGCTTGGACGTGGAGGTGCATACTCCACAGTTTGCGAGTGTTGAGTGCCACTGATATATCATGTGGCTCAATAACCTGTTAAGAAAGTATATATGTGTGTATATGTATATGAACTTTCTTTATATTTATAATTACTGACCAAAAAATAATTTTCAGGAAACACTACTACACCAATCTGTTTCTGCAGGCAATATTTTACTAAAGTAAAAATTTTTTAAAGAATTTCCTATTATACAGTGTAAACATTTGCTTGATTTGAACTGACTTGATAAGATATTTTAACTCTCAGTTAAATAGTCATTAGAACAAATTTAATTAAGAGAAATAACAGTCAGATGCCAAATTCTAACACAATTTAAAAAGCAACAATACTTTTAAGAAATGCCACACATACCACATGAGCACAAGTTAATTCCAGTATAATAATAAAATTTACTTTAACAAAAATTCACTAAGTATTACGTCCACCATACAAATCACAGCACCCAACTTGCATCAGCTTTACAAGTTTCACCCTCCTCCAGTTATTTTCTTCAGGGCTTTTTTTTTTTTTGGTCCATAACCAAGATCACGGATTTTTAAGTGATACTGAAGTCATTTATAAGATGCAAGTTATATGGAAGTGATACCTGAGTTGTTTGCATGGGCAATGGAAGGGGCAGGAGCTCTGAAAGCAGAATGAGTCCAGAAAAAAATCCTTCAGGAACTCTCAAGACTGAAGAAAGAACTTCTTTTAACATTAAAGACCAAGTATTATTGGCTAAAGTCTCTTCTGAGATTGTAAGTTTTTCATTAACTCCCTGTGTAAAAGTCAGTAAGATATCAATGATGTCATTCTGAATCTTCTGCTCATCACTATCCAGACGACCTGAGAGAGGGATAGAGCACAGTAGCATGTGTAAAGTAACAAGGGCTGAAGGAACACGCATGTCTTTAAACTCAAAGGATCCACCCCTGAGAAGCTCCGTTAACATGGTTTTAAGAAGAGTGAGTGTGCAGCGGGCCATAGAAATGGTAGTAACTCGGTGAAGAGTAGTCCCCATGTTGACATGGAGCCTCCATGGCTGTGTAAGTATATTGTTCAGTTTTTGCAGAACACGGATAAAGGTGTCCATTCCTTCAGCAGAAAAAAGCTGAATAACTGCAAGGTTCCACTTCAGATCTTTCTGCTGACCTTTATAAAGGAAAAATAAAACATCCAAATTAGTTATACATTAAAGAAATAATTACAGATTTTATAGATTTCATTTAATAATTAAAAACATAACTAAGACATATAAAGTCTACTTAAAGGTATAATGGCTAATACTATACCTTCAACAGGAGGTGGTGGACACGCTATGTTACAGAGGACACGTAATGCAGTTGGTAGACCAACTCCTTCTGGGGTCATCAAGTTATCAATATTCTTTTTAAAAAACAAGAGTTATAAGAGATTTTAATATACTTCATGTCCTTATGTACATCAGGTCAAGAAAAAATGCAGCAATGCATTAGTAACTGAATATGGTCTTTGTTTAAAAAATACACATATTTTAAGTATAAGTTGAAAGACATGGCTTGAATAAACTTAAAAGAGTTTTCTAATAATCTATTTTATCTCTACTGTGAATGATCTAAAAGAATAAGATGAATAAAATGAACATATTTGCAACAAATTCAGTGAATATTTTTTACAGTTTTTTTTTAGTTTTAATTTTTTAAAAATTAAAAGAGCAAAATGGACAGAAAAGGCTATGTATCTGCAACTTGTTGATTTGCAGTTTCAAATATTCAAAAATACTCTTTGCCTAATAATAAAAGTCCAATTTTTTTCCCAAGCCCTGAAATGTTTATAATCACTAGGGAAAATGAGGAGACAGGAGTAGATGGTATGAATCTGTATCAATCTATTAACAAACATTAATTAAGCACATACTACATGTCAGGCACAGAAGTAAATGCTAGAAATAGAGAAAAGCAAAATAAGTAGTCCTTACCCTCAAAGAAGATGCAATTAAATGGCAAGATGATACTGTGTGTATGTATGTGTGATGTCTATAAATGTGTTTATGAAATATATGTAAATCAAAAAACTTTGGAGGAGAAGGCACTAACAGATAGGAAAAATAAGTACAGGTTTTCAGTAGAAGGCGACCAGTTTTAAGGAAACCACAACCATGAAGAGGTTGAGATGTGGCAGGAGAGTATGCCAGTTATGGAGAACACCCAATGTAAATGTACAAAGACAGGAGATGGATCAACATGCTTGAAGAATAGCAAATAGGTCAATAGACCTGGTTTATAAAAAGTTTGGAGGGAGTATTATGGAAGCAGATCAGACAGGCAGGAAGGGGGCCAGGTGGGCAAAACCTTTAAATGTCAGAGTATTTCATATTTGATCCTAGAGATAATGGGACACTATTGGAACTTATCAATTGGGGAGGAGAGAAAGGGATGTGACATAGGCAGATCTGTACTCTAGAAAAATCACTTTGGCACATAAGTGGATAATGGATTGAACTGGGGTCACTTAAAAAAGAAAGATGAGTTAAAATGATTATCAAAATAAGCAATGTTTATTATCAAGTTCATTAGCTGCTGGGGAATATGGAATAATGGAGGAATACAGAAGATAGAACTAAGGAACACAAGATGATCTCCCTTAAGAAAAAAACAGAAAGATCCCCCGCATGTACTACAACTAAAGAATTCCAAGTTCCTTTTTTACATAGAAATACCCTAAAGGAGATGCTATAAAGTTAAGGAAATCTTAACGTGAATTCCTTTCATCAAAACAACTACCTAAATGATCAACAAGAACTCACAGAAGGGAAATTTTAACTGCAAATGGAGCAGGGGGAGGGAAGAACACTTTTTCATGACTAAGTAGGTGCTTCTGAAGAAAGACAGGCAAGATGATGCGAAGGAACTTTGGAGAGCATGAATCTAAGGCATTGGGGGTAACTGTACCTTCAGGTCAGCTATTCAAGCTCTTATTATTATCATGTACAGCATTTACAAGTTCCAGGGAATTAGAACACATCCCCTACAAATACCAATGGTTTCCTGTCATCGCAGAAACACAGGGTCATGTACACAAACACATGACCAATTCATTTTCTAAGGAGATGACTAGCTTTAAAAAAAAAAATTAATTCAATCTTTACTTCTCTTTTCTTCCTCTTTTCCAATTTCAGTATTCTGAATAGAGTTTAATGAAGGAAATGGAAAATACCAAACAGGTAAATTAGGTACTTCTGAAATATCTCTCGTAAAAGGTTTATTGAAAACCAAAAGTATTGGCAAAAATCAAATACACTGTTTCTCTGTAAGATTGTTCCATATCAGAAATGATAATTTCTCATAACCCCATACTAAAAATACAACTTCCTCTTCACCCATCTTTCCACAAAATTCTCTTATTCCATTGCTATAATTTTTAAAAAACTTATATAATTACCTTTTATACATAAATATCTTACAGCTACAAGGCAGTTTTAGTGGGAGAGAAACAATGACCAAATTTTCCTGTTACAGCTCGCAGCCCAAAGGCATGCATGATTACTATGCCCATTCCTTTACTCTCAACAAACAGGGCTGTCTCTTCCACTGTTTTTGCCGTTCTTTTAAAACCTGTTCAATTTCTGCCAAGAAGCATGAAGTAGGGAGATGAAGGAAATGAAGTTTGTAAAGAGGAAAGAATCTTATTTCCTATTCAATATTAGTTGGGGGGGGTGGGGGGGGAAGGGGGAAGGGGACAGATATTTAACACTAAAAACAACACAAGTTCAACTGTTCTCAGTTCTTTTTCACCTATCCAGGTCAATACTGCCTAACAACAGACGGGTTGTGTTTATGTTGCTTTGTATAGAATCTACCTACCACAGTGTCAAACAGGTGAAAGAAATATATTTTTTGCTTGAAGAAACATATCCTGTGATTCTTGAACCTGATCCCTTTGGTTATGGAGATAGCTATCATGGAGAAACAGTTGTACTATACATGACCATACTTTAACATTTCTGGCTTCTTCACCAGGATAATATCAAATATAGCAATATACTCAAATATTTAGGTCCTACATTAGCTCTGATTTATTTTGTTTAAGTAATCCAAAATAAGCCTCACTAAACTCTGTTAAACCTAAAAATGTATGCTTCTAGATGAAATAAAGGAGGGAAAAGCAAACCATGAGAGTCTGAGGCCACAGTATAGAATAAACTTTCTTAATAACAAAAAGAATATTGTTCGTGTATCACATTAACCATATGTACTGGTACTTCACATTGTATAGAAACTCACTTTATTAGAGGTTTTATTATATACCAAGATTTCTCTTAGAATTAATAGCTCTTCTTCCTCATCGTCTCTTTTTTTCTTACTTTACTTCACCCTATATTTCTCAACTGATCATTGCCCTCCAATCCTTCTAACTCCCACCACCCCTCTTCACCCAAATGTTTTGCATTAGGCACTAAGACCAAGATTTCAAGTTCTAGCCTATAATGAACTCTTCTCATTAACGTGAGCAGAATGAGTGCCCTACACAGTAAGGCTCATAAAACATGAACCTGTCCCTGCAACAAAAGGTACTGAACATGATATGAAAATCAAAATACTATAGATCAAAAAATGTTCAGCTAAATATCTTGATGAAAGAACACTGGCTTATTATCTCATATTTATCATCATGGTAACTCATTTATATAGTTCTCTAAGACTTATAAAAGCTTTCCTGACCACAATTCTAAAATGTAGGTAATACCAAATATTTTTCAAATAAAGAATGCAGGCACAGCAAGGTTAAAGTGTCTTATCTAGCACAGTTAACTGTCAGAGCCAAGACTCAAACTCAGATCTTCTGACTCCTAGATCAATACCCTCCACCATACCACCAAAGAAAATTAATAAGAGATCACTCCAGTCCTAAAATTCCCTCACTGAAAATGTCCTCTGACCCGTCAGCCTCCTTCTGATTGGATGGTTCTTCCTGGAACCTCCATTTAAGACGGGTGCCCAGCACAGCCATATCTTCATTCCTCTCTAAGCTGCAGTTTTGATCTTTTCTCTCATACTCCTACACTAGGTCTTGATCTTAACATCACCCTCAATTTTCAGTTCCTTTTCTGTTGCCTTTCCCTATTAGAATATAAAATCCTTGAGGACAGGGATTATCTAACAGGCACTTAGCAGGTATAGAATAAGCTCAAGGGCACACAGAAAGCACTGTAAGCCATCTGCACCTCTGGTCCACACCTCCCAAAATCCTTTGAAGTTAGAGTTAAGAGAATTTCAGTCTAACTACTGGCTCAGCCACTTATTAATCATGTGACCACAGGCAAACTATTTAATGTTCCTGGGCCTCAGTTTTCTCATCCATAATATGGAATTGGACTAGGTGATCTTTGAGGTTCCTTTCACTTCTACATCCTATGATGCTATACATGACTCTAAAAAGGTGAAAAGAATAAATCTTGTTGATAACAATGATCTGTTATCTGTAAAGTCTTTGGATTACATTTTGCCCCTGTGTGTTAGTATTGATCTGGCTACCATAAAAGATTTTTCTCACTCTTCTACTTATCCTGGGAGTCTCTACTTTGTTCTGTCACTAAAAACCCTTTTCTGAGATCTCATAATAGAATGTAAGTGACTTTGCCTCCTCAAATGTTCTGCCAGAGCCAAGTAAGTTCTAACAGATCTTTAAAAGTTGGAAAGGAATCCACTTCCAGTGCCCAGCCACAGCCCCAAGAGGTTAGCCATCAGTTATATAAGCTTTTCAACCACAGGAATTCACAAAATGTGGAAAGTCTGCATCAAGCTCCAATGGAAGGAATATTAGCCCCAGTAAAATAGAAGCTCTTCCTAAATATTGATCTTTACTACCATACAGATGGTAGACAATACAGTTTACAGAAAGTGGGGGGAAAGGATGATGGAATACCAAGCACTGGAGAGGAAGAAGAGAACAAAAGTGCCACAGGGCACATAAATGGAGAAAAAACAAGTACTGGATCTCTCAGACATAATATAGATGGATGTCTAAGTAGAAATCAATCAACAGGCACCGTGCTAAGTGCTGGATATATAAAGGCAGAAAGAACCAGAATATTTATACGTGTGTAGTTGTAGTGGTAGTAATGCTAATGATGGTGGTGGTGGTGGAAGTAGTAGGATTACCAACTAAAAGAGGAAATATCAAGGATCTTCTAGCTGCTTTATAAATATGAAAGCAAGTGCTATGAAATGTAAGCAAAGTTAGCCAAATATATGGTAGCCAAAAAAAAAAGTTAATGTGATTTTTAGGCTAAATTAAGAAAAGGATAATGCCCTGGACCAAAGAGATAATGGTTCTACTATATTCTTCTCTGGTCAGACAACATGTGGAATAGAGGATACTGAACACAATTTTATTGAGAAAGTTAGTGATAAACTAGGGAACATTCAGAAAAAGGCAACCAAAATAGTGAGGGGTCTAGAGAATAGTCTGATATGCAGATCAATTAAAGTTGAGCCTGAAAGGGGAAAAAAGGGTTGGGGAGATCTTGAGAAAATTCTTTAAGTATCTGAAAAGCTATTGGTTAGAAAAGGCATTCGACCTGTTCAGCATGACCCCACAGAATAAAACTAATGAATATGATTTACATAAAGAACCAGTCTTTATGTAAGCAAAAAACAATTATGGCCATCCAAAAGTAGAATGACTTGCTTCAGGAGATAGTATGCTCCTCCTCAAGAGAGGTTTTTAAACAGTGACAAACTGAATTATCCTTTGAACTAACCATAACAATCTATGAAGTACAATATAAACTAAGTTTTTACATTAAGAAATGCATAAAGTTGGGGCAGCTAGGTGGTGCAGTGAATAGAGCACCAGCCCTAGAGTAAGGAGGACCTAATTTTAAATCTGGCCTCAGACACTTGACACAAAAACTAGCTGTGTGACTTTGGGCAAGTCACTTAACCCCAATTGCCCTCCAAAAACAAACAAACAAACAAAAAAGCATAAAGTAAATGTTGCAAAATTATAAAGAAACATAATCTCAAAGAAAATATATGAATCACCTCCCCTAGGCCTTTGCAGAGTTGGGAGGTCAATGAGCATGAAACACTGCATATATTTTCAGATTTGTTTGATGTACTGATCACTTCTGCTGACTTTTTTATCTTCTTCCTCTTTTTTTTTTCTTAAAAAAAAGTTCCTAGTTATATGGGATGGCTCTCTGGGAAAGGAGAAAGGGAGTCTGATACAGAGGGGCATTAGGCAATATAAAAGCAAAAGATATCAATAAAAATTATTTTTAAAGGAATGAAATTTGACTTTAACTTGAAACGGATCTGAAATTGATCCATGAACAGTAATTGGAAGTGTAGAACAGACTTGTGATTTCATTATTATAAGGGGCTCCAGAATAAGGAAACTTACTCTTTGTTACTGTTGTTGTGTTCTTGAGTCATTTCTGTCCTATCTGATTTTTTGTGAGCCCATTTGGGGTTTTCCTGGCAAAGATACTGGAGTGATTTACTATTTCCTTCTGCAGCTCATTTTACTAATGAGGAAACCTGAGTACCAGACCCAGTGCTACCTACTGTGCCAATCTAGCTGTCCTAACTTCCTCTAGCAATACTTAATGCAGGCAGTAACTTAGAAGTCTTAGAGGGTTGCCTGGGATACTGAGAGGTTAAGTAATTTGCCCACTGTCAACTTGCCCCTGGCAGCAGGTGTCAAGAGGTAGAACTTGAACCCAGTTCTTCATAGCTCTAAGACTAATCCTCCACTCATACACCCCTGTAAACAATAATATATAATATTGCTAAGGCAGCTAGGCAGCACAGTAAATAGAACTCGAGCACAAAGCAAAGAAGCTCCAAGTTCAAATCTAACTTATGACTTACTAACTTTGTGATCATGGGCAAGTCACTTAACCTCTCCTTATGTCAGTTTCCTCAACTGTAAATAATAAGAGCCCCTACTTCTCAGACTGGTGAAAGTAACATTTGTCAAATGCTTAGCATAGTAACTAAATCATTGCAAATATTTAATGAATGCTTAATTTAATTTTTTACTTTTCATTTTTCAAAGTACTTGCAATAACACTTCATTTGATCCTCATACTTACCCTCTTTATACTAATAATAACTACAATAACAATAATAAACTAAAGAGGCAAGGCTGCAAAGTAGATAGAAAGCTGAATTCAGAATCAGAAAAATCTGGGTTTACGTTCCTCCTTAGAGCCCAACTGGTTCTATGCCTCTGGGCGACACACTTAACTTCTAAATGCACACAGACAACCAAGGCTAAATTTCAGAGAAAGTTCTGCTCAGTACTGGAAGAAACAGTTCTTCAGCTGGAGCTCCCAATACCAATGTAATCAAATGTCTACTTAAAAAAAAAAACCCAAAACAAAAACATTAATAGCATTTACACAGTGCTTTAAGGTTTTCAAAAAGCTTGAAATTTTATAAATGATTTTCATAAAAGTCCTATCAGGTAGGTAAGATCGATATTAGGCTGAAAAAGTTTAAAGGTTAGGAAACTTCTGGAGCCACATTAGTACTAATAATATCAAAGGTAAATAAAAGTCTAGGTCTTCCTGACTAAAATAATCATTTTATCCACCACAACACATTCTCAGAGGTAAATTAGAGCAATATTTGGCAAATACACTGAAAAGATTTAAACAAAGCCACAAATAAAGGTGGGATACAAGTGTGTCTTAGTCTAGTAGAAATATACAAAGGGCCCATAGTCAAAAATGTTAGCTTTATTAACATGATTGCGCAATAACAAATTAATTTTTCCCTATTCCTTGAGGATAATTTAATGCAATATTGCTACATTCTATGATAAATTGTCCTAAAATCAAATAAAGACTTACTAACCTGTTTAACATATTCAATTAGGCTTGGGATACAATTAATTTCAAATCTAAGGTTTTTCAGAGGCTCCAGCCACTTTCCAAGTTCTGAAAGGAAAAAAAATAACTTTAAATTTAGATTAAAATGGAAATTTTCAGAATAAAGCCTGTGAAAAGATTCTTGACCAATATAGAACAGCAATATCACATAAAGATTTAATCTCTACAAATTAAATTTTGTTCACCCTAAAGAATGATTAAATTATGTTTCTGCTTTCTTAATGAATAGGTTTGGAGGTTTCAAATAATCCTAAAAAAGAAGGCAAGAAGCAGTGAGGTAAAAGAGAAATTGTGTTGGATTTGGAGTCAAGAGCATCCAGGAACAAATTCCACCTCTGACACTTACTAGCTGTGAGGCCTAGGCCAAGTCACTTAAAACGCTTTTAGCTTCAGTTCCTCAAAGAAGACAACTAAATGGCCTCAAAGGCCTCGTAAAGCTTTTGATCTATGATACCATAATATAATATTATTTCTAAAATATATAACTACTTCAATTATTTGATTTCTAAAAACAAAATTTCTGAATGTCCTAAAAGCTCTCTTCATGGTATCCATTTAATTATCAATATTCATTCTTACTTTCAGTTTGAAAAACTATATTCTGCTTCAGTGTCAAGAACAAAATTCAATATGTATTACAAACAAGGAGAGGGACTTGTGATTTCACTGGTATCAAAAACTCTCCAGGGAGAAAACTACATCTGAAAATCCAGGTCAGCGCTTTCACTGAGTACTAAGACATTAAATGACTTGCCCAGGGCCACATAACCAGCATATCTCAGAACTGGACTTGACTCGGTTATCTCTGGCCAGCTCTGTCAAAAAGTTAGCTCTGTATCCCACTATTCCACAGAGTATGTGTCTGTCTCTGTACACACACACACACACACACACACACACACACACACACACACTTTGTAAAACTGGGCATTGCGCAAAATTGCAGTAAGACATTTAGGACACACTACATGTGTCTATGTGTATACCAGTTGTATATTATTAGATATTTTATTCTCTGTGCATATCTGATATGCCCCTATTATTTACATGTCTCCACCATTAGGATATAATGATGCTCTCTAACATCTACATCACAATTATTCTCAATTACTATACATTCTAAAAATAAACTAGGGGAGAAATCATATCCCTTAATATAAATTATAAAATATTTAAATCTATTCTGATTTTTTAGACATTACATTAGTCAAAATGAAGTACTTATTCATATCAAACATTTATACATGAAAAACTAAATCTACCTGTAGATAATCTATTGGAAAGAAGAGATCATATAAACAAAAAGGTAAAAAATATCTACCACACTGGATTCAAATTCTACCAGTGGCTATGACGTAACTCTGCCATAATCATAAAAAATAAATTACAAAAATTACATATACAAGCAATGCTATACTAAACATACTATAAGAACAAGGAGAAAGAAAATCAATATAAAGGTCTCTTATTTTCTTCAACAACTATGAAAGGACAAAACAGCTAAATGCATAATTTTGATGGAACTTTATTTAGTATGCCAGAATAAAAATCTGCTACTCAAGACCTAAAATTTTATCTAAGTTAGGTAAAAAGAAAAAAAAAAAAGCACCTTTAAATTAGGTGAATTTAAAGTCCTAAGTACATATGACCTATGAATGTTTGCTCAAAAATGTAAATTTTCTTCCTATTATGTTCTTACACTTGGAAAATGGGAATAATAACACAAAATATTTCTAATTAAATATACACATATATCAGAATTTTGAAAAAATGTCCTAGATAAGATTTTTCCAGACATATTTTATTCAAAATCAAATTATTTTTAAAAATAAGTGTCCATTTTCAACAATCAAGTCTCCACATAATTCCAACAGGTTATTAAACAGTTCATGAATAAACTACGAAGATAAGATATACCTACAATGAAATAAGTGGATAATTGCACATTTGAAACTGAACACCTCTATTCCAGTTTTAAGTTAGCCACTCTTACTAGTCAATCACCAAATTCCACAATTATTTCTAAGAAAAGACATGTTCCCAATAATTCTCTAAAATTCTTGGCTGTATATAAAACCTTCTTCAACTGAAATCTAATCTTATACAATGAAAAATATATCGGCATCACTCTATTCATGATCAAAACTTGATAAGGCATTAGGAGATACTTAAAATAGTTTTTCTAGATGTTCCGCACACATTAATAACTTCATGTACCACACCTTGCAACTTCGTGTTATTTTCATCTGCTTTACAAAGCTTCAAGAGAGGCGCTGCATGTTGCTCTAGCATCTGGACATCACTAGAAGACTGAACCACCAACAAAACAAGTATGCACGCATAATTATAAGCTACCGATTTCTTTGACTTGGAGTCCCTGAAACAAGATAAGATTTTTAAGCTCTTGGAATAAATGCATCTCTTTCTTCATTCATTATAACATAAAAGGTTTCCTAGGTTCTCAGGTACAAAATGCAGACTCAATACTGCCTTTCAAACCATCTCTTTTCCACTTAGTTTTAAAGAGAAGATAGCTGATAGTTACAAATGCCACACAATATAATTTTCAAATGCCACAAAGTAATTTCTGAAGACAAGAGACTATATTGTATTCAAACTCAGTTCATAGGAATAAATGCATACTATAATGCAGCTGTTCTCAAAACTTTTTGTTCAGAGCAGAGTAAAATTCTTTGCTGCAAGGAATGACAGCAATGGAGACTTGTTCACGTGTATGCCAATTTAAATTCCATACAATTCAGAGCACACACTTTGTGAATCACCAGAATGATAGAAATGACAACACAAGCCTTCACATCTACAGAAGTAAACCGTTACTACTAGATACACAATTACTTCCCTACCCCATTGCTTCACACAGAGCAGCCACCAACATTACCCTTCTGGGGAAGTGAAGCAGAAGCCCAAAAGTTTGGTTTCTCACAACCTTGTAGGAGTACTTTGAATACCAACATGGCAGTTTTTATTTCATTTGTGAGGTCTTGTTACTTTATAAGAAAGAGGTGTATGACTACAAGATAACACACAGCAACCCATTTCGTTAAGTCAGAGTCACATCATATTTTTGGCAATTTGATATTTCTGTAATTCTACCTTTTAATCATCTAGTAAGTCAGTTTGAGGCAAACATCCAAAAGAGTGTCAATTCTTATTTCTGAATTGTCTTCTTTTGAAAAATACGTTGGACTGATCTAGTTTTTCATTATAATGGGAAACAAAACCAAAAAACAGTAAATAATTACCCTAAAGCCTCTTTGGAGTAGTACTCCATTAGAGTAATAAGACTCTGGAGATTCTTTTCAAGACTGAAGACATGACCAACAGCTGCTCTTCCCACAGGGTTAAAAGTAATCTGATAAAGATTATGAAGAGTTCCCAAGAGATCTGAATGGTCAGTTTCCTCATTGTTTGTGCAACGCTGAAAATGACAAAACAATTCTGTAATAAACTGCAAAGTCTGGGTTGAATACTGGAGCCACAAAGCAAATGTATCATCAATAACACTGTCAGCCTGGAGACCATCTTCTTCTTCTTGATCAAGAAGGTGACAAAGAGCTCTAATCAGCAAGTTGGTTGCTTCATGTTCCGAGAGGAAAAAAAGAAGACCCTTTTGTGACTGTGTGAGAAACTTCAAAACATCTCTCATAGCCTGCAGCACAGCAGGGTGAGCACTTATTGCTGGAATTGACAGCAGCAAGGTGACCAATTCTAGGAAATGGTGGCTATGGAGGTATCTGTAAGGAAGATAAAATGTACATAAGTCACCAACTGATGTCTAGATCCCTGCCTTCTCACCTCTACCTCTTAGAATCTCTAGTGTCCTTCAAAATTCAGTGCAAACCCCATCTCTTACATAAAGTCTTTCCCAACTCCCTAACCACCACTGCCCTCCACATTACCTTACATTTAGTTTACATGTACTTAAAGGCATACATACTGTCTCCCCCAACAGAATGTAAGCTCCTTGAGAGCAGGAATTGTTTCATTCTTGTCTGTATCCCAACACCAAGCACTGAGCCTCATAGAGGGGATACCTAATAAATGGCTGCCCATTAAACAATTCCTATAAATGAACAACTTTAACAGAAAGCGTAATAAAGCATTATTTTCATAAATTATGTGATAAACAATAATAGAGTCATAACATTTAATTCCTTTCAACACATAACATTTCAAAAATATTCCTCCCCTTCCCAAAGATCTAAATATTTATTGTAACATAAACATATTATTCCTACAATGATACTTCCTAAGGACCAGAATTGGATCCTTTCAACGTAAAGAAAAATAACTCCATGAGAATATACTCTAGTACACAAAATGGGTGCTCAAATACTTACTGATTTAACATCTGTGAAATTTTTTGAGGATAATTCATTTTACTAAGGGTATAAACATTAGTATCACTATTTTATAGATAAGGAAACTGAGGCTCTGAAGACTGAACAATTTCACTCCTGATTCTACCAGTCCTAGTAAAGATACTAATTAGGATTCGAACTCAGGTTGTTTAAAAAAACACAGAAGACAGGATTAGTAGCACAGTCCTGAAATCCCTCCTTAGTACAGGAGGCTAAGATTAGTAGGTCACTTGCATTTGGGTGTTTTGCACTGCTAAAGCACTTAAAGTGAATCAAAAGTTGGCCCCCATATGGTAAGTCCTTGAAAGTGGGGATGAATAGGCTCCTGAAGAGGGGCAAAGTGGCCCACATCAGGAAAAGCAGCAAGTTAAAGCTTCTGATACTAAACAGCATCGGCTCAGCCCCATAAGCTCCTTATACTCCCAACACAGGTGAGAGAAGGAAACACAATCTCCAAAAACAAGAACAACAACAAAAACCCAACCAAAAAACTATACAAACAAACAGACTGGAAGAGAAATTCAGAAGGTAACACAGATAAGCAGAGTATTGTGGATGCTACTATGCTGAATTAAACATATACTTCAAAGAAAACTTTACATAACAGAGATTAAGAGTTTTATATACGATCCTCTTTTCTTCCTTGTATAGTGGAAACTTTCACGTTTGCTACTGCTAGCTCATAATAAAAATAAAAGTCAAATAAAATGTGTTGCAGTTATTTGTATACCCCTACAGATTATAATTTCCAAGGCAGCAGTGGAAGTCTTATCTAAAATTTTATCTCCCAACACCTAGCACAATGCTCTGAACAAGAGCTGCCAAATGAACCTAATATATTTCAGATGAAAAATCCATAAAACCTAAAAAAAAAAAAAGTTTTTTTAGATCAGTACATTTAAATTCAAGTAATTTCCCCAACAAACCCCTACTTCACTTTAATATACTAAGTCTCCCATTAACTACAATATAAGCAACTACACTTCAGGTAAATACAAACTAAACGAAGTCAAGCATAAAAATAATTGCTGATATGTGGGTTTTCTGCTGTCATTTCAAACTGAAATTCATTTCTTTCTCCCTAAAAAATAAAAACCATCTCTTTGCATTGATTTTCTTATTTCTACAACTGAAATCCCATTCTCCTGGGAAACTAAGCCAGAAATGTTTAGATATGGAGGTATAGATTGCTGTTATGGGGTCGGGGCAGGAGCAAGACGGGGAGAAAATGTGTAATTCAAAAAATGTAATGAAAATGAGTAAGAAAACAAATAAAAACTAAATAAAAAAATAAAATAAAATAAAATAAAATAACCAAAAAAAAAAAAAAAGATATGGAGGTATAAATAAAAGGGGAAAATCAGTTACCAAAGCCTACCAATTTCCCTTCAAAATGAGTGGCAGTATAAAGAGAAGCTCACTTGGAGATAAAAGAGGTGGGTTTAAGTCTTGGTCCAGCACTTAAGCTGTTGTTGCTGTTGTTCAGTCATTTCAATTGTGTCTGGCCCTTCATTACTCCATTTAGGGTTTGCCTGACAAAGATTCTGGAGTAGTTTGTCATTTCCATCTCCAGTGGATCCATTTTGTCAGACAATCAGAGATTGTCTGACTTGCCCAGGGGCACATAGAAGGAAGCGTCTGAGGCTGGATTTGAACTCAGGTCTTTCTGACTTCTGACTTCTTGATTCCAGGCCCTATGTACTATCCACTGGTTGTTGTTGTTGTTTGTCCTCTTGAGGAGAGAAGGTGATGCCATGACATGCAAGTGAATTGGATTTAAGTGAGGGAGGGTTGTGCAAGGTCACCAGCCTCACTTTCTCCTCCAAAGCCATTTGGGTCTAGTGGCCAGATACACATCAGAATGACTAGAGATGGCCCCAAATGCAGTGGAAGACTTTTTAAAACTAAGGTCTTTCACTGAGACACTAGCTGCCTCCTACTTAGCTTTCTGACACTCACATTCTCCCAGCCTTTGTTTCCTTATCTATAAAAATGATGTATTTAAACAAGATCATCTCTCTGCCATGACAAATTACTTACACTAATCCTATATCCCATTAAAACTCTTAAGTATTTTTCTCATTAACTGCAATTAAACCATATGGTGCTTACAGTATTAATCTTTCAAACTAAAGAGTAGGACATCATTCACATTCATCTTTATTAAAATTTCTTCTTGTTTAAGCAAAGATATGAACAAAGAGTTCTCTAAAGAAGAATTTCAAATTATCAATAATCATAGGAAAGCAAGGTCTAAATCACAAATAATAAAAGAAATGATTATCAAAACTACCTAGCAAATTGACAAAGATGACAAAAGATGAGAATAGTCAATTTTGATGGAATTGTGGAAAATTAAAACACGCTAATGCACTATTGGTGGAGCTGTAAATTTAATACAATTATCTTGGAAAGCAATTCAAAATTATGTGAATAAAATGACTAAAATATGCATTCTTGACCCAGAAATTCCAATGCTAAGCATAAGCCCCAAAACTGTCACTGAAAAAAAAAAGTCCCATATGCAACAAAATATTTTTAACAACGCTTTTTGTAGTAGCAAAGACTAGAAGAAAGCAGATGTCCACTAACTAGGCAATGGCTGAATAAATTATATATAAATGTAATGGAATATTACTGTGCTACTGTAAAGACATAATGAAATTAGAGAAGCATGGAAAAATTTATCTGAACTGATGCAAATAAAAGTAAGCTTGGCCAAGAAATCAATAGATACAACAATGACTACAACAATATAAACAGAAACAATAAAAACCATAAATGATAAAAAATGAATTAGGCCTCAAAGAAGAGATAAGAAATAACAATTCCCTTAACTCTCCTACAGAGGTTAGGTGTCAGGAGAAAGGATCCACAAATATAGACATTTCAAACTATTGACTGTAATGCTGATTTTTTTTCTCCTTTTCAAAAAAATTATTTGATAAACTAGCTGGCTCTTGGGCAGGAGATGAGAGATGGATACAGGATAAAGTTTAATTTATATAAGAGCGGGCCCTGGAGTCAGGAAGACCTGGGTTCAAATCTAACCTCAAATATTTAACACTTACTAGCCGTGTGACCTTGGGCAAGTCACTTAACCCAAACTGCCCTGCATTCCCCTCTCCAAAAAAAAAAAGTTTAATTTCTATAAAAATAAAAGACACCAACAAAAATGTATTTGAGAAAAATTTTAACTCACAAAAATAATTCTGCTGTCAATCTGTCCCTCTATTTTGGATCCTGATTATGTCATCAGCAATATTAGCTAACCATTCTAACTTTGAATCAACCCACATTTGATAAATCACCTACATCTTCATCCAAGGATGTCACTGATAAAAATGTTAATGAGACAGAAGACTGCAAATGCCATCAGAGACTGTTATCCAGGGTAACAATGAATGATCCATTAATTAAGTCTTTTTGGATAGAGTCATTCAGCCAACTATAATAAATCTACGTACCATATTATTAGTCAAAATAAATCATGTTCCTGACTCAAGTATACTCAACATTATTTAAACTTGTCTTGATAACTCAGTAACATTACAGACATCAATTATTATATTGTAGTATAGATAATGTCCATTTATGAATCAACTTGTACCCTCATCAGTTGTTTTTATTCTTAATGGCATACAAAAGAGTAAGTCACAACATTTCAAGAATTTGTGCTACATCTTAAATTCCCAAACTTTCTTGGTTTGTAGTACTCTTAGCAATGTTTTTTCACAATGACCCTAGGTCAAATGAACCTAACAGTTGCATTTATTAAGCAGTTAGGCTGAAAACTGAAATATCCCACAGTACCTCTGTGAATTCAGTCCTTGGAAAACAGTGCTAGGGTATTTTAAGAGAATGTACTCCAAAGTCTACAAACTCTTCATAATCATATGATACTTACCCCAAAAAGATAATTATTTTCTTTAAACCTAAATAGCTGACTTTTATTTTAAAAAAGTAAAAAATTCTAGCTACTTGGTTTGCATTTATATTTAATACTATTTCTAATAAAATATTTAAAAAAAAATAAAAATAAAGGACTCTTACCTGAATAGGACAGGATATGGATCATCCCTCTCTGGAGGCCCAGTAATCCTTGCTATTGTCGGGAATGACTTCACAGGAGGCTGAACCATCGTGTGAGGTGCAGTCTCCATTAAGTGGAAGATTTCATCTAAGAGATTAATAAGCTTCTCTATCTCTCCTTCAGTTACAAGAGAAGATTCCAAAAGATGAACAATATCCAAAGAAGCTTCCACTTCATTTTCATACTCAGGGTTTGTTCTCTCAAGTCCAGGGTCTGTGTCCTGCTCAGACTCACTGTGGTTAGGAATAGAAGACCTCTCTGCCAACTGATCACCAAGTCTTTTAATTTCAGAGAGAATCTCATAGAAGTGACACTTCTGGAGAATAGCAGAACCAGCAGTGACTACTCTCACAGTCTGATCCAAAAGTATGAGCTCCAAAAGTTTCTGATAACCACTTTTTTCATGTAAGTCCTGCCTGCCTCTTAAAAAATCCTCCATACCTTCAGTCATACTAATAATACTGTCCAAGGCTTTAAAAGCATTTAGTTTAAGAGAAGATGATACATGATCAGCAAACAGCAGTTCAAATAATCCATTGATAACTCCTGCTTGTAAAAGTCCCATCACTCCTTGAGACCCACATTCTGCTAGTGAGGACACTAATTTAGTCCCAGCTTTGAGCTGTCGGACATTTAAGGCGATGGGCTGACGGAGAGCTACTTGTAAATTCAAGGCCTGCATGGTCCAATCTATAAGCTGGCCAATATAATCTTGTTGTGTGTTTTTGAACTGCAAATAACTTAATCCTTTTACTATTAAACTTGGAACTTCTTCCAAAGCTGTGACCCACTTTGCACCTCTATCTTCCTGATATAGTTCTAAGAGTTCCATTAACTTTATTGAAGCTTCTACAGCCCCTGAATTTTCTTTATCAGGACCTTGGTCTTTCATCCTGCTGACTTCAATTTCAAAAGTTGTCTTGTATGGGCAGCTAAAGTATGCAAGTGGTACAAGTTCTCTGTCATATGGATCATATGTCATTGGAGGCACTGAAGCTAAATCCTCAGCAGTATATTCAACATCAAAGTTCGGATATTTAAATGTCTCACGTTCTAAATCAGCAATTCCATCTTCATCACTAGAAATTTGCTCATAGCCATCATCTCCTGAAAGCAAGTTAAAATAATATGTAAGCAAAACAAAATTCTTCCACAAAATAATAATTCCTCGATATTTCTTTCACAGTAGGATGGGACTTTTTGAAGGCTGCTCTCAAGAAGAGAACAGTCTGGCAGAGTCTGCAAAGCTGACAACACTCTGAATAATATATGGACTCCCTAATAATATTTATACCTGTCATCTAAAGTATGACTTAGCTAAGTCTGAACTTGTTCATCACAAGAAGGGTGAACACCATGTAATGAATTTTTGGAGCCACAGAAATTCATAAAGAACAGAGGATTTGCAAGATGTGTCCATGCAAATAAAGTACTCAATTCAATGAAATAACATCCCAAAGTTACTGCTTACAGTCTAGATCTGTTTTAGCTCATTGAACAGTGAAAAGCATCACTTTTAATTTTACCCTTTGTAAAGAAAATAGATACCAAAAATATCCTCTTTCCCAGACTTATTGTAACTAATAAAAAAGTTATCATTGGAGGGTAGAGAGACAGACAAGGAAACACAAAAACAGTGACAACAACAAAAAGAATTTTTAGATTATTAAGCTCCAAGAATAGTACCCTAAACGTATTAATAGTAAAAACAACGAACTTTGTAGAAATAATACTGATTCAGGCTTCACTTTGCCAAAAAGTCTCCTAAGTCCGGGAATTAAAGTCTTCATCTAAATCTGAAGTACTTAAAAATTAATACGTTTACAATTTGTAGAAAATTAAGTCTCCATCAAAATTGAACATTTTTCTTTACACTGTAACCACCTTTAAACTGTGACCACCAATACTCAATTTTACAAAGAGTAGCACAAAGTAAGCTGTAGTTCCTTCTAACCTCAAATCCTATAATATAAGTAAGCTGTTTAAAGCTTCAGATTTACATATGAAAACTAAAGTAAAACTGTGACAGAAAGACAACTACCTTTAAGAATAAAATTATGCTAAATGATGAAATTAAAAAATAATAAAGGGATGCTCATAGCAAAATTAGGACCAGTTTTTATATTAAGAAATATTTTCTCTTCTTTTCAGTCATATTAATAGAAAGCTTCTTCAGTTTCTGCCTTCTACTAAAGCAAGTTTAGGGCTAAAATGAAAGAAACTAATTTCACATAATCTCCTTGTATTTCAGGAGAAACAATACATTAATAAAATGTTTCTTTTTCAAACTTATTTTTGTTTCAAAACAAAATGAATTTGCTATGTCTACTACAAATAAATCCTTTGTTTTTGCAAGTTATATTCACTCAACTTAGATGAGAAAAACGACAAGTTAAAAAATTTTAATGGAAAAATTATCAAATTTACAGCAAGTTTAAGAAGTAGCTCAAACTTTTAACCAATAAATAATAACAACCCTTCATAATATATCTGAAGAACTCAAAACTTAATTAAACACTGTAGGGAATACCATGTCACTTTAATATTTAATTCAAATTAGTTAAGATCTGATGAAAACTAATTTTTCCTTTACAAAATCTGAGACTTACATTTTCTGGCTCAGTGGGAACTAACTCCCAACACTCCATCTCCAACTCTAAGCATCGTCACTGGGTGTCCTCCAAGCCTGGAACTTTCTCTTTCTTTATTTCCCCTAAAGTTTCAGCTAAATTCCCACCTTCTGCAAGAGGATTTTCCTAGTCCTTTCTTAGTGCCTTCCCTCTGAGACTACCCCAAATTTACCTGTATATATGTTGTTTGTATAGTTGTTTGCATGTTGTCTCCCTCTTTAGACTGTGAGCTCCTTGAGAGCAGGAAATTTTTTTTGTCTTTGTATCTCCAACACTTAGCAAAGATCCTGGCACATAGCAGGCACTTAATAAATGCTAGTTGATGGACTGACTGAATACAAACATAATTATACATAGTCATCTTAAAACACCAGAGGATTCCAAATACTTATAAACTGATGAACAAAACTTTTTAGCTAGAAAAACATGATGTTGACCTACAATTTTGAAAATGAATAAGAAAATGTCAAGTATTCAAAATTAATCATGGACTCTTTAAAAAAAGAGGTAATTATTTTTAAAAGATCTAAAATTTAATCCAACCCCTGTTCTATGTAGTTTGGAAGTCTCTTCCTTATCTTCTGCTCCATGCCCTACATAGGTTTTTCTATAGCAACTTTTAATGCTCTTTAACCTTTGCCAGTTGGCTTCAACTGAAACAGTGACCTCTACAGCTTTCACTAACTCTAATACTATTTTTTACACATTGCATTTAAACATCTATAGGTGTGAAGGGCTGCTATCAGGTTTCTGAAGGGCTGATTTTTAGAGTATTTCATTCACACACCTTTAGCATTTTCTAAGGCTCAAAACTATTCGGCAGGCTAGGAGCTGGCAAGGCTGACATGATATTTCTATTTAGTAATAGGCCAGCTGTCCTGCCACAAGAATCAAATCAACCAGGGGCAGCTAGGTGGCACAGTGAATAGAGCACCAGCCCTGGAGTCAGGAGGACCTGAGTTTAAATCCGGCCTCAGATACTTAACACAAAAATTAGCCGTGTTGACCTTGGGCAAGTCACTTAACCCCAACTGCCCTCCAAAAAAAAAAAGCAAAAAAAAAAAGAATCAAATCAACTAGTTTTTCCTTTCTTTTACATAAAAAGTTTCTGATTGTGTTTGTCATCCTAACAATCTCAATGTTACCTGTTACAATGAAGAACAGATAAAAAGCCTTGGAGATGAGAAGCAACATAGTATACTAGACAGGGTCCCTGACTCAAAGCCAGAAACTCCTGGGTTCAAGTCCCTCTTCAGACATAGACTAGCTGTGTAACTGAGCAAATCACCTGACTTCTTAGTGACTCAGCAGCTCTCTAAGACTATAAATTGAAGAGAAGGCACCAATATGCCCTGGTTGAGAACCCAGAGTTCTCTATGTCAATGAAATCAAAGGTCCAGTACCTATCCCTACTTGGAAAACAAGCAAAAGTTAAGTAAAGCAACTAAATTCAGAACTCTTGATCTTTCTGTTCATAGATAGCACAGTAGAGCAGATAAAAGGCTGGCGTCAGTCATTAAGATCTAGGTTAAAGTTCTGACTAACATGCACTAGCTATATAATCACTGTTAAGTAACTTTACCTCTAAGGGCCTCAGGGAACTAATATGGACTACAAGATGCAAAAGAGTTGGAGGTTCACAAAGTAAAAGGATTTTATAAAAGATCCCTACACAAATGAAATGACAACCCTGGAGTGTGAGTGTGTGACTATGTGTATGAATGTATTTATGTACATACACATATACAGATAGGCACGTACTTGTCTCACACACATGAATTTGAAAACAAAATGAACAATCAATCCAAAACCTAAAACCAAAGCCTAGGATTCCTGAATACCCTGAAATTTTCTTTAACCATAAAAATAAGTGTATCAGACTTAAACAGCAGGTAAATTCTTGCTATCAAAAGATACTGATCATGGCTACCTCTAGGCCAAGTTCCAGGCAGACTTTAATGGTTGACTAAGCATTAGTCTGTTCCTTGTTTCACCCTCACCCTCTACCCCATCAAACCCCATGTCTTTTCCAGTTCAGGAATCATGATCATAACATCTCCAACACTGCTCCTGGTAAGGGTACATCAATCAACTTTGTTATGGCTCTAATTCACCATTCCTGTAACATTCCAAACCAAATATCCCTCCCTAGCGACTATTCTTGTGAACATGTTAGCTTCCTTTACTGGAACGAAAGTTCCTTAAAGGGAAGGACTATCTTCACTTTTGTACTTGTGTCCCCAGCATCTGGCACAGCTTACAGCAAAGAGAAAGTACTTAATCCTTTTTCACTCTTTCATTCAAAAAGTAAGCTCATCAAACACTGTAAAATAAAGACTTTATGTCACACTTGATCATTAAACTAAAAACTGATTATTTTTATTCCTGAATTCTAAATATGTAGATTGGAATTCTTACTTTTTCTTTAGGAGTTTAACTATTTTGCTAAAATACCTACCTTCACCTTCTTCTTCTTCTTCTTCTCCTTCACCTTCTTCTTCTTCTTCTTCTTCTTCCTCCTCTCCTTCTTCTTCTCCTTCTTCCTCCTCTTCTTCTTCATCTTCTTCTTCCTCTGGGATACTCTCTACTGTATGACCATCTTCCTCATCTTCATCCTCCTCTTCTTCAACATCTACATCTTCTTCATCTTCACCTTCCTCATGCTGATCCTCTTCTACTTCGCCTTCATCTGAATACTGTCCTTCCTGATGAACAGAAGTCCGGTCAGGAGAAATGGGCTCAAAGTAATCTTCTCGTTGAGGAACGTCATCTTCTTTTTCACCAACCACTGAGAATTAGATTTTTTCAAGATAGCAATTTTAATGCTTGAAATAGAAATGAAAGAAAAAATTATCTCTAGTAAATAATTCCTAATATTTAATTCTCACTAATAACTATGTAGAAGACAGGCAATGATTATCATAGATTGTTAAAAATGTATCTCACCCAGTAAGTATAACCAAATCATACTATACTGTAAGATACTGCAAATAATATATTTATTGTGTTCTAAGAATACCTTAGTCTTTATTTACTAAAATATTTTTACCTTCAAATACTAAGCAATACCGAGGATTTTTTTTTCCATTTACAATGTATACTTGTTGATCCTAATTAGAAAACTGAAATATGAAGTAAGCCTGATTTTACTTGTACCTGGTACTGGCAGAGGCTCATCATCATCATCATCATCTGGTGGAGGAGGCCCTGGAGGAGTCCTTGGTCCGCGAGGCTGCGGTCTTGGAGGACTTCCATTAAACTGTTCTTCTTTCTCACCATCAGCTATATTTTTATTAGAAAAAAGATACTCTCACTTTAAAGTATAAAATGATGATAATAAATGTATACAATATTTGAGGGTTGCCAAGCACTCTAAATACATTATCTCATTTGAATGCAATACATGGCAAAGAAAAAGAAGTCTCAATATTTGAACTTGTGATCTTCTGAACTGACCAAGATGATAAAATTTTCCTTCATGGCTTTCAATATTTTACTAATTAACTTACATTTCCAGAAATCAGATTTCAGAAAGGCACATATGGACACTAATAAAAACATACTGTTAATCTACTTCTATAAGGGATTAAGTGACCCCTCAAGTACATATACATAAACACCAACATCACACAAGGATCAAAACAGAGATACAAAGTGTTTTATAAAGACATGTGTTCCTAAAAAGTTTACTGTAAAGCAAATTTTGGTGAAGTAAATCATAAAATAAACTCACATAATTTTGTCATGTGCTCTTAAACATCCTATTGTACCCACCTTATACTAACAACAGTATCAAATGAAAAAGAGAAATAAGATTCTACTTAATCTCCACAATCCATAAATCTACATAAGCTCCATAATTTATAAAATGTAAGAAGCTAACAATTAGAAGTGCCCAATTTCCCTCCCTTTAAAGTGTGATCTTTTGAAGAATATTGGAGAACATAAAAATGATCATATCTAACAACATGGCTACGCAGAAAAGAAAGCTGAGCAGAGACTAATATATAGCTGAAGTCTAATGCCAAGTCCAAATGTAGAAAAACTTTTCTAATTTTTGTTGGAAAAACATAAAACTCTTCATGCAGATTTCACTGTTTCCAGGTAATTCCGAAATGCTTACCATGTTTTGGAGTTCTTTTTACACTTGGCTGTTGCTGGGGAGGAGGTGGAGGTGGAGGTGGTGGTGGAGGGGAGTCTCTATCATGACTTATCACTCTATCAACTGATCCATATATTGCTAGCGTCAGACAGTTGTACCAACCTCTTAGGACCAAGCCATCAGTATTTACCTGATTTTTTTAAAAGGAGCACAGGGTTAAAGGCTGAATTAAAATTTCAATATGACTGGAGCTAAGATGAGATAACAAATATTATTCCTAGGTTCTGATTAAAATTATCATTCAAAATATACTGAAAATTCAGAGATCAAAATTAAATAGAATTGGAAAGGTAAAGACTCAATATTTCTCCAGATGGTAAATTTCACTACTATGGGCTCCTGTAGTACCCATATGTTCAATATCTTTAAATCCTCCAGAATTTTACACACTATTTCATTTGTACTCTCTAAAGATTTTATCTTCCCAGACCCCAAGGTGGCTCCAGAGAATGGAGATGAGAAGTGTGGAAATTATAAAAACCTACAGGACCATAACAAGTACAGAATCCAAGGAGGTTCATAAAAGCATAAATTGTCCTCCTTTCCTTACAGAATTTATTACAAAGGTCAAACGTGCACATCAGACTTTATTCATGACTATGCAGAATGAGCAAATGAAAAATTGATAAAACAATAATAAATATTTCCCTATCCTCAAAATGTACCTCAAAACATAAGATATTTGCCAAAATTACCACAATACTAAAAAAAATTCGTTGTTGTCATTATGGCACCTGTCTCCTCTGAAAAATAATGCATCTCCTTTATTCTTGTTTGTTTGTTTTCACTTAACCCCAAGTGCACTCCAAAAAGCAAAAAAAAAGGATTAGTAGGAAAACAAGATCCAGATTGTGACTTGGTTCAATACTCTCTGCATACTACTATGCTACATTAAGGGACAACAGGGACAAAGTTCCTAATGAATGAAATAACTTCCTCAAGGAATATAACAAGATTATCATATCCACTACTAAACAACAAATAACAAGACCACAGCAGTTTGGAAGGGTATGGAATACCAGATGAAGAACCCAAGGCCTCTTCTAAGGAAGAAGTGCTTAACAACAGTGCTTCTAATATTAACCCTTTGAGTGGAATACTGAAGAAGAGAGGAAAAAAATCAATATCTAAAGACCAAAAATGTGCAAAAGATAAGTATTATGGGTGAAAGCACAACATTACAGAGCTCTTCTACTGCTCCTCCTCCTACCCTGGAAAGGTTTAGAATACTGATCATACTAAAGACTTGTTTCAATTTCCTTTTCATTAAATAATATTTGGGGATGAGATACTTCCAGTACTACTTTCCATTTTTAAAAAATAGAAATATGAACTCATTCTGATGTGCTAGAAGAATATATCAAAATTTTTACTTTACACAAAATAATAACCTTAAGTCAACTACACAAAAGTATAATGTAGAACAATGTGTCTCACAGTGACTTACTTGCCTGTTCTCTTCTATACCTGCCCACCTAAATGGAAATAGGGAAAGGAAGAGATGTTGGGCCACCTGTTGGGCCTCGTTGGGCCACTAGAGAAATAAAAGGCAGAGTAGACAAAGAACTATGTTATAATGTTCCTATTATGCTTGCAAATCACTTCTGGGTCCAACAGTAGACAAGGTATGAGGTCCTTTGCTGAGCAGCACCTGATTTAGTCAAACAGGTATTCTATAATCACTGGCTTATACAAATTCAGTATCTGAATTTAAGAGGTCTGAACTCACAAAAAAATTCAAATGGTAGGTGAGATTTAAAAACGAAAAGAGGACTTTCACTTTACCTTTGCATTAGGTCTAAAGATGATAGAGGTGTTTTCATCATAGTCCAGGCTATGAAAAGAGTAAGAATAAAAACAAGTTCATATGCAACACTGTTCATAGAATATTCAAGTCATTACCTTAATAATTTAGTAATGACAGTAATTAGTGCTATGCTATACTATATAATTAGTACATTAAAATTTGTTTCTTATCAAAAACTTCATCAAGATGCTAAGTACTAAATGTAAAATTTACAATTTATATTTTTTTCAAATTGACACCAGGATATAAACAAGAAAAACATTATCTTAACAAGTAGGTTTCAACAACAATAAGGATTTTAGAATATTAGTCACTTTTATCCTACATGAACTAATGTTCTTCTAAATGTCTTCTTAAGAGTTCAAAAAAATTTTTTTTTACTCTTCAAACACTGCAAATCTATCTTTGCTAGTCCTAAGACTAGCAGAATGTGATGGTAAAACAAAGATAAGCCAAAGAAAACAATGTATGAAGGGTAGTAAGATATTTTATTTCAGTATACCTGACTGGTAAATTCTCATGTTAAAGAAATTTCTGTATGCATGTTAATGTTATTTTCTCTCATTCTAACAGTTCCTTTTTTTTAAAATGCAAAGTCCTCTCTAGCTGGAGTTTGTAATCTTTTTTGTGTCATGGATCCTCCACCCCTACTCCCTTTGGGAATCCAATGAAGCATGAAGATCTTATACACAGGAAGACTGTGATCAATGGATCACATTCAATCTATCATTAATTACAATGGGGTCAGTGATTTCAAAGCAGTAATGAGTATAAATGATATTGGAAACTTTTTGGAAAAACTAACATAATATGAAAATATCTCTAACTTCTATTGCTAACAAATCAATATTGCTATTACAACCGTGGTTTGTTATCTACATTCATAACTGAAGGAAATAACACATTTCAATTGGAGGTTAAGGAAAATAAATATGTAATTTTTTTCCTATCCAAGTTCACAGACGACACACACCACTGACACCATTGTGTAATGATAATTTCGTTTTGCCCACCTGGCACAGGACACTACTTTAAAGTAATTACTTCAGAAAGTTCAGGTAAAGTGATTGGGTCCATTTTTATTTATCCCACTAAAATTGTATTAATTCCTATCTTCCTTATTGCAAATTGGTATCTCCCCTCAGGTAAATTTAAAGTCATACCTCTCAATAGTCCAATGATATATTCATGAATTGGTACAATTACTACAGTATATTTTCTTAGGTAACTGTCCAATTTTCATCATTAATTTGACTTGTCTGGTTGATTTCTTCCCTTCCCAGTCCTGTGATGGTAGGCAACTAGGCAACTGTCCAATTATCATCATTAATTTGACTTCTCTGGTTGATTATTTCTCTCCCCCCCTCCCCCCCACAGTCCTGTGATGGTAACAGAAGTTCCATTTTTGAATCTGTCAGGATTTCCATATATAAGGGAGGCCTCCACCCCACTATCTATTAATGCCCTAGTGACAGTATTTGTTTTTTCAATACATGGTCAAATTTATAAAGGGTCTGTAATCCTGTCTGTATTTCTTTAATCTGATCTGGGGTTTAGTCAATTTCCTATTCTCCATGAAGATGTAACGAACTTGGATACAAGGATTCAGGAGGATCTGTAGGGACAACTTTTACTTCCCTGTTCCATCTAATATTAATCTCCTTATCTTAATACATGTCCTACACTCAGTAGTTGAAATACCATCAATTCTTAAAAAATCTACCACTGCTCTCAATACGGCAGTAAACAATTCTTTTCTTGTCAATCTATTCTGACTTTGAATCCACTGACTATGTTCTCTCTCAAGGAAATTTATCCTTTTCCTATTCCCCTAAGTCACCTAACTGTGAAATCTTATCCAGCACCTCTGAAAGAGAGTGCCCTAGTTCCCCAATTTACAGAGTCAGAATTAGGAGCTCATAAGCAAGAGGAGCCATCTTCACTATGATATTTCTATGACAAAATGCTAAGAGGGTATTGTGTCTCCCTTCATAATTGCAGTCTTCATTCCCTCTTCCTTTATCTTCCTCATACAATCTCTAAGCGAGTACCAGGATCTATCTCCACTAGGTCACAACGAGTCAGCAGGATACTGTCTGCTGTATCCTTCTGCAACTAAAGCTAACAGATTAGCTGCACCGTTACCTCCTTGCATACAGTGAGCCCTAAAAGCTTCCTGTACAAAAGGATTCTAATACCGCTAAATTTCAAGCAAACTATGTTATCTATCAATACTCCTCTATCCCCTTCATCACTGACTCTCACCATCCAAGACACTAACGATTCTCCCACCCTTTGGGTGAATCTGTTTAATATATATCAGTGACCTCCTGGTGAGTAAAATCCTCAATTACTTCCCCAAACACCATGTGGCCTCCCTGGTTCTCCTGCTTTCTTCTTAGAATGGGGCAAATGTCTGCACTCCTAAAGCCTCTGCATCTAACTTTGTTGTATTTTCTTCCCACACATCCTCCTCCTAAGTGTCTGGGCCTCAATCAGGGACAACCTGTGCAAGGGAGGCATGCACTTTCCTCTTGTTCATTTTTTTCTTCTTCTTCTGAGCCAAATGAACACTATGGCACAGAAAAATTCCCATACAAACCAGTCAAATCCCTTTCCATCTAGGCTTTCGCTTCCAGAAACTTGTTTCTACTTTTATATATAAGAAGGTAACTTGTTAGCAAGGCCCAGCCTCTCCTATACAACCCTGCTAGTTCTTTCCCTGGTTCTATTGATATTCCTTGCAAATATCTTTTAAAATCCCTGGGTTCTCCATTCTGTAGCCTCAGTTTCCAGTGTTCATAAAGCCCTGTGCTTTTAGCCCATTCTCTTACTAGGAAGGAAATCCTCCCATCCTGAGATATGTTACTCTCTCTAAAACCCTTCTGCCTCCAAATAGAAGTCTAATATTTCACAATCCCATTCTTGACACCAAATGTAGAACCAACACAATATTCGCAGTGCCTACAGCAGCTATGAATACATCAGCATAATTCTGAATCGCAAAATATAACTCTCCATATTGAAGACAGAACCAAAACATTTATTCAGACACTAGAAAACTAAATCCATCATAGCCACAAAGAAATCTATACACAATAAAAATGCAAAGGGCACTGCCATCCCCAAGCCTTCCCACTACTAGGGCCTTCCCACAAACAAACACAGCTTGCTGCCTGCTTCCTCAATCTCCCTCAGTTTTAACTACTCTGACCAACTTCCTCTGGGCTCTGCTCCACCCCTTCAGCAAGCTCCTCCCATCACAGACTTCATGTGATTCAAACTCATTTCTCAAGCTTCCATGTGACTTAAGCAAGTCACATGGGCCTATTAATGGATGAGAAAGATCTTCCCCAGTAATCAAAAATACATTACCATTACACACTGCCACCACCGCCACCACCACTGCTACCACCACACCCTGCACCTGCTCCCCCTCCAAAAACTACCTATAAATATCTCCAGAGAGTCCATGAAACCCAAAATAAGAAACTTTGTTCCATTGCAAAAAATCGTGACTGTTTAAAAATACTTCCTTCCAACTGATTAACTCAATTAGGTTATTCTAATTACCCATTTTACTCTCTACTAACAGAATGTCTGCAAAGTTTAGAGAACCAAATTTTTTTTAAATCTGGCATATACAAAACTACACATATACAAAAAGACAACTAAAACAATTCTCATAAAGGTCTATCTAAAAGAGATGGCAGAGAGCATACTAGTTTCATATCAAAGAACTAAAGAACTAAAAAATTCTGACAGATTTTTAGTTACTACCATCATAAAATATTTATCTGATCATCTGAAAATTATCTTCCAGATAAAAAAACATCATTCACAGTCATGTTACAACTGATATTACAAATAATATTCCACACAAGAACACAAAATGTAACAAATTTTTCATATACATTTTGAAACTGTACTTCAAAAAACTGGTCTAAGAAAACTAAACTCAGTGTCTCTTTTTGGAGACTAAAATTTCTTCAAAGTTACAATGAATGTCACAAATAATTTATATCAAAGGAACACACTTTCACATTGTTCCTTTAATCAAAGCAAATGGACCAATAGGGCTGTGCTAGACACTATTATTCTCTAATGAAATAACCTGACAAATACATACCTTCCCAACCTATCAAAAACGGGAGCACTTGGTTTGCTTACATTGTTGAAGAAAAAGTCTAGCTGAAATGTATGTGGAGATGTTTCCCTAGGAACAAAAGAGAGATGAGATTAAAACAAAGATGAAAGTTAAACGAACAAAAGAAATCAACTTGTACTTACTAACATGCCATCTTTTTTTTTTAAATATCAATTTGAAAGAACAGGATAATGGCAACCTGGTGTAGTAGAGCAGCACTGAACTTGGTTGAAATCCTTCTTGGAACACAATAGTTGTGAACTTCAGATAGGTCACAACATCTCTGTTATAAAATGATGAGGAAACACATACTACCTACGCAAGAACTTTGAAAATCTGAGAATACTAGACAAAGTTAAGTTATTGGTATTACAGTTATGTAATGAAAAATATTTCTTCCAAAGATTTAAAGAACACAACTATTACTGTATGAGTATTCTAATACATAATTATGTTCAGTTATCTGATTGCCCACTTTAATAATCACCCAAAGAATTTTTAATTAAAATTTTGTGATAGGCTATGTAGACACTTCCAGAATTTACAATTCAGTTGTAAATACCAGACTGACTTAAAAAACATAGAAAGAGAAATTACTTGAAAGTAAAAATCGAGAAGAAAAAAAGGCTAAGAGAAAGGTCAGTGGATTTTGCTAACTGGGGAGGAGAAGAACGGGTCCGGCCAAACTGCTCCCAGGGCAAGGAGGCAGCGGGAGGCGGCTGTGGCAGCAGGAACGGCTGAGAGCCGCGGCAGCTTCCACTGGGCTGCTTCAGAGCCCTCGGTCTGCAGATAGCAAAGGGGCTGACGCGACCCATCGAGGCCAAGGGCTCTTGCATTGAGTGGGCTGGATCTGGAAAGGGGTCTTGAGTGGTGGTCCTGTGGTGCGCTTTCAGTGAGCCAAAGCTGGGGGGGGGGGAGCTGCAGCACCCCACTAAGAGCTCTGGCAGCTGAGAGGGCCCCAGCAATTTGGGACAGAGCTTTCCTCCTCCAGGAAGCAGAGTTCCACAGAGCTAAAAACCCAAGCAATTAATAGACTGGCCAAC
>CM053594.1:117405055-117423835 GCA_028646575.1 Pseudocheirus occidentalis | reverse complement strand
GAACTTGTCAAACTGGAATTATTTACATGCCAATATGGAAAAACGATAATAGTAACTTACGAAACTATTCTTAGCATGAGGATAGGTGAAGGGAATGCAAATGTATATATATGTATACTTGCACATAGGACCATATAGGTTATATATGCGTATGAATACATATCTGAGCATGTGTGTATATGTGTATATAGAGGGTACAGGATGAATTGAATACGAAGAGATGATACTTTAAAAGGCGAAATTCTGAGGTGGGAGAGGACTAGAATGAGAGGAGACAGGAGAGACAAAATGGGGTTAATCATCCCATAGAGAAGAGGCAAGGGATAAATGTTACTTATTACTCTCATTGAATTTGGCTTAGGGAAGAAATAGCATAAACTCTAAACTGGGCATCATGCCACACAGGAGAGTAGGGGGCATCGGGATGAAAGGGGGGATGACAGAGGGGAGGGGAGACTCTGGGGGAGGGATGCTGGAAGCACTCATTTCAGGAAAGGGACAGGGTAGAGAACAGAACAAGGGGGAGGAGGGATAAGGAGGAGGGATAGGAAGGAGAGACAGATGATCACCATCACAATATGTCCACTATAAAGATGTCCTATATAATCACACATCCACAGCCTGTATTGAATTGATTGTTCTTCCAGTGGGGGTGGGTGACAAGGGAGGAATCAAAAGAATCTAGAATTTAAAGTTCTGCAATACCTGCAACTAGGAATTAAGATATACAAGGGCTGGGATAGGGAGACCCTCCCTGACCTACCAGAAAATAAGAGAGCAGAGCAGGGGAGGAGCTTTACAGTGGGATTGCTGTTTGGGCGTTGGGGCAGGGGAAAGAAGGGGAGAAAATCTGTAATCCAAAAATGTCATGAAAATGAATGATGTAAACAAGAAAACAAATTTTTTAAAGTGGAAAAAAAAAAAGAAATTCTCAAGGAAAATTGCCCTGATACTTTAGAATCAGAGGGCAAAATAGAAATTGAAAGAATTCACCAATCACCTCTTGAAAAAGATCCCCAAAAGAAAACTCCTAGAAATGTTATAGCCAGGTTCCAGAATCCCCAGATCAAGGAGAAAATATCACAGGCTGCCAAGAGGAAGCAATTGGAATATTGTGGAAACACAATTAGGATAACCCAGGATCTGGCAGCTTCTACATTGAGGGATTAAAGGGCCTGGAATATGATATTCAGGAGATCAAGGGAGCTCGGTTTAAAACCAAGAATCACCTACCACCAAACTTGAGTATAATGTTCCAGGGGAAAATATGGTCATTCAGTGAGGTGGAGGACTTTCAAGCATTCCTGCTGAAAAAATCAGAACTAAACAGAAAATTTGACATTCAAACACAAGAAGCACAAGAAGGTAAACGTGGGAAAGAAATCATGAGGAACTTATCAAAGTTGAACTATTTACATACCAATATGGAAAAACAAGAATAGTAACAAAATTTTCTCATTATGAGGATAGGTGAAGGGAATACAAATGTATATATAACATACCTACACATATGTCTATATAGAAGGGTATATATGTATGAATACATATGAGTATGTGTGTATATGAGTTCATAGAGGGCACAGGATCAATTGAATAGGATTGGATGATACTTTAAAAGGTGAAATTCTGAGGTCGGAGAGGATTAGAATGAGAGGACACAGGGAGACACAGAATGGGGTTAATCATCCCATATAGAAGAGGCAAGGGATAACTGTTACAATCGAGAGGAAGAACAGGAAGACAAAAGTGAAAGGGTCAACTTTACTCTCATTGAATTTGGCTTAGGGAAGAATGACATAAACTCTAAACTGGGTATCTTGCCACACAGGACAGTAGGGGAGATGGGGATGAAAGGTGGGATGATGTAGGGGAGGGGAGGGCTACTGGAAGCACACACTTCTGTAAAGGGACAGGGACAAGGTAGTGAATAGAACAAGGGGTTGGGGGGAAGGGATAGGAAGGGGGGACATATAATCAGTCTCTCACAATATGTCCACTGTGGAGATGTTCTGCGTAATTATACATGTACAGCCTGTATCAAATTACTTGTTCTTCCAGTGGGGGGTGAGTGACAAGAGAGGAACCGAAAGAATCTAGAATTTAAAGTTCTACAATCAATTATTAAATATATATATATTTTTTGTTATTATTATTATTATTATTATTATTATTATTAACTATATGCAACTGGGAATTAAGATATACAGGTACTGGGGTAGGGAGACCCATTCTGCCCTACCAGAAAGTTAGAGGGGAGATGGAGGACAGAGGAGAGAGCAGATTGGGGGAGGGGCTTTACAGGTGGATTGCTGTTCTGGGGTTGTGGGTAGGGGAAACACAGTGAGAGAATTTGTAATCCAAAATCCCTTGAAAATGATGTAAACAGGAAAATAAATAAAATAATTTATTTTTTAAATCACTAGTAAAGCCATCTGGCCCTGGAGATTTTTTTCCTAGGGAGTTCATTGATGGCTTGTTCAATTTCTTTTTCTGAGATAGGGTTACTTAAGTAGTTTTCTAACTCTTCAGTTAGTCTAGGCAACTTCCATTTTTGTAAATATTCATCCATTTCACTAAGATTGTCAAATTCATGTGCATAAAACGGGGCAAAATAATTCCTAACTACTGTCCTAATTTCTTCTTCATTGGAGGTAGTTACCCTTTTCATTTTTGATATTTGTAATTTGGTTTTCTTCTTTCTTTTTTTTATTATATTGGCCAAAGGTCTATCAATTTTGTTGGCTTTTTCATAATACCAACTCTTAGTTTTATTTATTAATTCAATAGTTTACTTGAATTCAATTTTATTAATCTCTCCTTTGGTTCTCATTATTTCTAATTTAGTACTTGGGGATTTTCAGTCTGCTCTTTTTCTAGCTTTTTCAATTGCATGCCCAATTCACTGATCTCCATTTTCTCTAATTTATTCACATATGCATTCGGGGATATAAAACTTCCCCAAGAATTGCCTTTGCTGCATCCCACAAGTTTTGGTATATTGTCTCATTATTGTCATTCTCTTAAATGAAGTTGCTGATTGTTTCTATAATTTCTTGTTTGACCCACTCATTCTTTAGGATTAAGTTATTTAGTTTCCATCTAATTTTTCGTCTATCCTTCCATGGCCCTTTATTACATATAATTTTTTTGCATCATGATCTGAGAAGGATGCATTTAATATTTCAGCCTTTCTGCACTGAATTATGAAGTTTTTATGCCCTAATACATGGTCAATTTTTGTGTATGTGCCATGTACCGCTGAGAAGGTATATTTTTTTTCATCCCCATTCAATTTTCTCCAGAGGTCTACCATTCTACCTTCTCTAAGATTCTATTTACCTCCTTACTTCTTTCTTGTTGATTTTGAGGTTAGATTTATCAGTCTCAGAGAGGGGGAGATTGAAGTTCCCCACTAGTATAGTTTTGCTATCTACTTCTTCCTCTACCATCCTTAATTTCTCCTTCAGGAATGTAGATGCTGTACCACATGGTGAATAAATATTTAGTAATGATATTGCCTCATTTTCGATGATGCCTTTTAACAGGATATAGTTTTTTCCTCCCATATCTCTTTTAATTAGATCTAGTTTTTGCTTTTGCTTTATCTGAGATACGGATTGCTACCCTTGCTTTTTTTTTACTTTAGCTGAGGCATGACATGTTTTGCTCCAGCCTTTTACCTTTACCCTGTGTGTATCCTTCTGTTTCAGATGTGTTTCTTGTAAACAGCATATTGTAGGATTATGATTTTTAATCCATTCTGCTATCCATCTCAATTTTATGGGAAAGTTCATCCCATTCACATTCACAGTTATGATTACTATCTGCGTCATTCCCTCCATCCTATTCCCTCCCCTGTTTATGCTTTTGTTTTTCCCCTTCTCCCTTCTCCTTAAGAATTTTCCTTTTGACCACCACCTCCCTCAGTATATCCTTCTTATCCACCCCCCTCCCTTTTCCTACCCTTCTCCCTTATTACTTCTTCCCTCCCTTCTAAAACCTCCCACCCTTTCTTGACCCTTACCCCCTTCTACTGCCTGTAGGATAAGATCGATTTTTATACTCAATTGTTATTTCTTCCTCGAACCAAGATTGATGAGAATAGATCTCATGCAGTGCTCCTCTCCCTCCCCTCTTTCCCTCTATTATGATAAGTTTTATGTCTCTTCTCTATAGAGTCCTATCTTTAACTGGTTGTGTTATTCCCTCCTTGCAACAAAACCAGTGAGAGAAAAGCTCATATAATGGTCACCTCCCTCCCTTCTTTCCCTCTATTGTTTTTATGCCTCTTTGTGTAGCATAATTTACCCTTTTCTGCTTCATTCTTTCCTCTTCTTCCATTACAATCCCTTAATAAGGTATTTTTATCATCATTTTGCACAGTTTACACACAGGTCCTCTATTTGTCTATATCCCTTTCAGATGTTGCTGTAGATATGGAGTTCACGATATTAACAGGCAGAACACAGTATTTTTTAAAAATGAATGTTTAAAAATTTCTACCTGTAATTGGGAAATATTTAACAAAATAAATAAAAATGTATCTCAAAAGAAAAAAGCCAGATGTTCCTTTTGCTATTCTGTCATGAGGGAAATTTATCATTTATTTTATGTTAGCAAAGATCTCTGTAACTATATCCTTAAACCGAATATTTTTAAATCCATTTCTGTAGTCAGAATAAATGAATGAATAAAATTATAAAATCAAATATTTTAGTTTGTGAATTCATCAAGGGTAGTCTTAATTTTTAAGTATATACACAGAAAGGTATCAATTGTTTTAAAAACAGAAAAATGCATCTAGAATTATTTGAATTAATATGTCATTGTTGAGTTTTTAAGTATTTTTTCAATCTGAAAAATCCCTAAGTTTAGACAGACTTTTAATATGAGTTCTGTCTAAAATTAAATAGAAGTTTTAATTAAGAATGTTAATATAAATAATATAAGAAGTTTTAAAAAGATGATTTTTGATTGTTATGGGTGTTTCTGTCTTATTGTTTAACCACCTGGTTTGGTTGGTGTGGGGTTTTGTTGTTGTTGTTGTTGTTGTTGTTGTTTTTAACTTAACCTGAACAAGGTAACTTTATGAGTCAATAAGTTACTTACTTGAGTGCCTATTACATGTCAAGTGTTATACGGCATCACCCCTCTTCATGATTTCAGGAAGAGGGATGCAGTAGGCCTTTGGCCTGTTGTGGTACAAGCAATTCTGTGCCTGCAGCTTTAGGAAGATCCACTGAATCCTTCCTGATAGACTTAACATACAAGGTATTCTCTGTAATAGCTAGCATTTTTATATTTAAAAAAAAATGGAACATCTCTCAAATAAAAAAACTTTATGTATAGTCTACTACCTAGGTCAAATACAACTATCCTAAAATTAGAAAAGTTAACTTAATATATTGCACTTATTTTAGGTTAATTTACAGACATATGCATGCCTTGAAGCAAGAAATTTGGGTTACGTTGACAGTGCTAAAAAAACAATAATTTGATATTCCTTGAATTGTATTTCTATTTGAAGATCAATAACCTTAAGTTGTTTATTTAGGAAAATATATTTAGTATTGCATGTATAGAAATAGCCTTCATTCTGCCAAATTAATATTCCTAAAACTCAGGTCTGACAGTGTGACTCATGCTCAGAAAGTTCCAAAAATCCCCTACTGCCTCTGGGTTAAAATACAAACTCTTCTCTTTGGCATTTAATGCTCTTCTCTCTTCATATTTTGTATTTATGTCCGTGTGTTGAAGTTGTATCTCATCTATAGAATGCAAGCTGTTTGGGAGCAAGGACTCTTTCATTTGTACCTTTGTGTCACTAGTGCCTGGTACACAGAAGATGTTAAATAACTGTTAAATGAATAGATAAATGCATACTGTTAAAACATATCAATCCTTCAAATAGGACAAACTTTTCATCTGCAAAGCTGACTTACCCATATGCTCTATTATCAGGCAGACTACTATGCGCTCTTACTCCTGGTGGAATGACACGGACTTCATTGATATAAACCACACATGGAAAACGAACCACATCTATATGGGAACTCTGCTAAAAAATAAAAACAAAACAAGTTCAAGGTTTTTTTTAAAAACATCTGAGTTTTTACCATCACAATAAAGCATTTTAAAAGTTCTTTTTCACAAAGAACTTTATAAGTAATGTTAAAATATATTTCATTGCAATAAAAAATACATATTTCCTTATACTTTTACCGTAATGCTATGTGTGTAATTCAAAACCTAAATTAGTATCTCACTAAGGTACTAAAAAAACATATTTCTTTATTTCCCAGTATTAATCTGAATAATCTAGAGCTGACTACATAAAGCTTTTTTCTAATATGTTTACCTTCATTATATTTTGATTAAACTAAAAGTAAACTTAATTTTATTCCCTAAGCATACACACCAACTGATGGCAAATAAGCAAAAGAAAAGAGGCTATTTGAGTACTAAAAAGCAAAGAGAAACTAATCTGGGATTAAAAATTGGTCAAAAATAATATATCAAGTGGGGGCAGCTAGGTGGCGCAGTGAATAGAGCACCAGCCCTGGAGTCAGGAGTACCTGAGTTCAAATCCGGCCTCAGACACTTAACACAAAAAACTAGCTGTGTGAACTTGGGCAAGTCACTTAACCCCAACTGCCCTCCAAAAAAGCAAAATAATAATAATAATAATAATAATAATAATATATCAAGTGGATAATCACTCTTTCATAGATTTAGAGCTAGGAAGGACCCTCAAGGCCAACCAGGAGTTTCATGCTTTACAATCAACAAGGTAACCTTTACAATCTACAGATAAACCACACAGTTCCTTTTTTCTTTAAAAAATAATTTTAGGTTAGTATCATTTCCCTGTCACAAGAAAGAGCTCTTTTCTCTAATATCTGATTTTCCAGAAGAGCAGCAATGGAAGAAAGGGGAGATATAGGAGAAATTTTTCATATTTCCTATTAAAACATTTATATCATGAGTCTTTCCAATGGTCAAATTCATGTGGAAAGAGGCAGACTGGTAGAATTAATTGGTAAGAGCACTACGATTGGAGTCATGAAGACCTGAATTCAAATCCTGCTTTAGACAACTATTAGCTGTGTGACCTAGGGCAAATCATTTAATATCTCTCAGACTCAGTTTCCTCAGTAAAATGTGGATAATAAAGGTACCCATCTTACAGGACTGTTGAGGGGATTATATGAGATAATCTATAATGAGTTTTGAAAATATTAAAGCATCATATAAATGTTAGCTATTATTATAGTTTGCATGTTACATGCACCTAGAAATATTAAATAGACCTTCATAAAAATAAGGCACAGAAATGTTTGTACCTCAAATGCCTAAAGATAATATATAATAATCCTACTTCCTGAAATTTTGCAGAGGCTTGGGCTTGACATACCTCTTAGAATCATTATTCCACAACTGAGGTCACATAAATTATATGAGAGGGCATAATACACTGAACTTTTTCTCCATCGTTATTCTCCTTAATCTCTTTGTAGCACTTGATTGATCCCTCCTCTGGCTTCCACAATTAGTACTGCTTTACCTCTAATCATCCCTATGAGGCTCAATCTTTTGCCCTGCTATCTCCTATATTCCTTCCTTCTGTTAAATGATTATTCCCAGAGTTTCAAATATCACCTGTCTGCTAGACACGCATCCACATCTAAATTGAAAAATCCAGCCCTGCTATCTCACCCAGGTATATTTTACATGATTAGAGCACATCTTGACATCTTTCCCAACAACTTCCTCCCCTTCTCAATGTTCCTACTTCTATGAACCTTCCTGGACAGATCCCAACCATACCCTCATTATTCTGGCCCTTAGACCAGAGCTCTAGTAGGTGAGCTTTTACCTTAGCCAGATTAGAACCAGGCCATCATCACTACAGTCAGACCTAAGCCATGCCTCCCCAAGCATAACCTTGGAGACTTCCTCCCTTTTTAACTCTGGCTCCTCATAATGTATTACTGTCTTCTCCTATGAGGTTGTAAACTACTTGAAGACTAGGACTGTGCTACTTGCTTGTTTTTGCAGCCTGCCTCAAACACTCACTAGCAATGTGACAAGTCATTTAATTTATCTCCAGTTACATGTAAAAACTATTTTTAACACATTTTTAAAACTCTGAATTCTAAATTCTCTCCCTTTCTCCATTCCCATCCACCACTACCACCACTCCCACCCCCAACCCCGCACTGAGAAGGAAAGCAATTAGAAAGAGGTTGTGCATGTGCAGTTATGCAAGACATCGCCATATTAGTTATGTTGTGAAAGAAAAACATAGACCAAAAAGGAAAAAAAAACAACCTCAAGAAAAATAAAGAAAGCAAAAAAAAGTATGCTGCTTCAATCTGTATTCAGACACCATCAGTTCTTTTTCTGGGGATGGATAGCATTTTTCATCATCAACTTCAGAGTTGTCTTGGATCACTGTTTGCTGAAAATAGAAATCATTCACAACTGATCATCTTATAATATTGCTGTTACTGTGAACATAGTACATTTCACTTTGCATCAACTCGTGTAAGTCTTTCCAAGTTTTTCTAAGAGTATCATACTCATCATTTCTTACAGCACAAGAGTATTCTATCATAATCACATATAACAATTTGTTCAGCCATTCCCCAATTGATAGGCATCCCCTCAATTTCCAATTCTTAAAGCACTATTTCAACATTAAAGATCAGGAACTCACTGATTAGGAAACTCCCTCAATCAATGTAAGTTTTGCATTTCCCCTACAATTTATTATCTGAACACTGAACATTTAAGTGACTTGCCCAGAACCACAGAAGTAAGTATGTATGAGAACTGATTTGAACATAGTTCTGATTTCAAAGTGAGATCTCTTTACACCCTGCTGCCTTTAATTATATCAAAGTGTTAGCTACTATTATTGGCTATTATTATTTATTTTATATTATTTTGTACACATCGATTTAATTACATATTGCTTTAATTATTTTATTATTAATTATGTAATGTCTCCCACATTATTAGAGGGGATAAGCTATAAACTCCTAGAGGGTTATGGCTGGTTTTTGTCTTTCTTCATATGTCACAGTGTTTGGTGTAAAACTTGGAAATGCTTAGATATAAAATTCTAGGAGAAAGGAAAAGGTGAAAGAACAAAGGAGAAAGAATAATGGATGGAGTAAGACCATAATAGGGATCTATTTTCTTTGTAGGCATCACTCATTTTTAAAACAGTAAAAGTAATCATCATGGAAAGAGAAAATCGTTTCAAAAGATGATTTTCAAAAAGCTTCCTTCCTTTAGTACAATGCCTGTCAAGCAGGTACAAAAGATGACCAAAAAGCACCTCTATAAGACCATCAAGTTTTCACCACTGCCCAAGGTATAAAGGGAATTTAATGGACTGATCCCTGGTGTAAGGACATAATTGTTTTGGCTCCTAAAATAATCAAAGATCCTATGTATATCAGCACTAAACTTAATTATGCAATCTGAGTGGCAAGGCTGAAAAAAACAGAAAAGCTCTTCCCGGAACAGTTGAAAGGTGTCTACCAAAGGCAAAAACCAATTTTCCCCTGAGTTAACTTCAATAAATTAATAAATTCAATTTAACCAATACTTATTAACACCAATTATAATATACAAGGACACAATACTACACAAAAAGCAAACCACAAAAATACTTTCAATCTTTCAAAAGGGTCTTAATAAGAGTCTGAATTAGATGCAGTAGGAAGGTACACAACAAAGTACAACAAGCAAGGGAATCTCAAACTGAATCAACAAGTCTATGCCTTCAAAGTTCCAGGTATTCAGTCCCTATCATATTCTCCAATCTTTTTTTATTCTCAAGCTCTCAAGGACTCCTTCACTCCTTCAGTAAATAATTTCAGCTCTCACTTTACAAACAAAACTAAGGCAATTCATATTAACTTCCTCTAAGGCCCTTTCCCTAGGGCCCTCTCCCTACCCTTTCTGCCCTTCCTACTATCCCAAAGGAAGAGGTGACTCTCCTCTTTCCTAAAGCTTTTAACACTGGTAACATCTATCATTTTCTTCCCATCTCCTTGACATTCTGAATTTCTTCCTCTCTACTGGTTCCTTCTACTCAGCTACAAACATGATCCTTTATCCTAAAAAGAAAATCAGAAAACTGTCTCTTCATATCATTTAAGCTATCATTTTAATCAATCAACAAACACCTATCACCTCTCTACTAGGTGCCACGGATACAAAAACAAAATACATATTCCAGCAAGGAAACAGTAAGTACATGTAATTCTCTCCTCTCCTTCAATGCCAAAGTCCTAGAAAGAATAATCTAATCAAATAATGTTACATTAAATGTTACACATACAGAAGACTGTCACATTGTCCTCCTCCCGCCCCTCCCCAAAAAAACCCAAAAAACTCCAGTGTCTCCTTATTACTTCTAGGATCAAATACAAAAAATTCTTTTACATGTTCACAGCCTTTCCTAAACAACCCCTCCCCCCAAACTTTTCCACCTTCTTACATCTCATATAAGCTCCCTCACCATATACTCTTTGATCCAGTGACAATGGTCTCCTTGTTGTTCTTCAAACAAAACAGTCCATCTCACAGCTTTGGGGATTTTCTCTGGTAGTCCACCATGCTTACTGGAATGCTCTCCTTCTTCATCTCCAACTCTGCTCCACACCAGCCTCACCTCCACATCCAGAATAAGGAATCAAAGAAGGATTTCAATGGAGGTGATAGCCCTACACTGAATTTTCCACTTTTAAAATTCATAAGGTACCAAAAAAAATTTTTTAAGGAGAAAGGCAAGGAGGAAAAAAATAAGAATGAAGTCTCTTTTATGTTTCCACAATATTCAAGAATACCCTAGAAAATACACCAGTTTGAACAAAGATCAAATATTCCTTTGTTTTTGAGGTACTCTTTCCTAAGAGGCTATAAAAATGGTCACTATCGCTGAGGACATCAAACTACTACACAAAGGGAAAGGTCAAAAGACCAAACTAGGAAACATGGTCTTGTAAGCAGTGGAAGGTATAGGAATAATTTTACATTTCAAACTACCAGCTTACCTTTAAAAAAAATTTCTTTTTGATTTCACACAGCAATTTGCTATTATATTAATGAGTTCTTCCTGAGTCTAATTAGAATAAAAAAGCATACAAAAATAAATCATGATATGTGTATGCCTATTACAGAAAGAATCACTAGGGCTTAAGTTCTTCAGGCCAAAAGTTCTTTAAAAATAAATTTAAATTCAACAAACATTAATCTGTTTCCTATGAGTAGAATATATGCGAGGCCATGGAAAAATTAACCAAAAAAAAAAAGACAGCCCCTGCACTCGTGAAGTTTACTGTCTAATAAAATCAAGAAATTAAAGCTGCTGACACTTTTGAAGGTTAAAATGCAAAATTTGCTTGCAAACTAAATTGTGCAGCTATAAATAGAATTCTCTATCATATATTATAAAACAGGCAGCCTGCAAGGGTCTGTAGCAAGAGCAGAAGGCCCTCCCCTTAGAATCCCACCCCACAAGTACCCAGGGAGGTGAGAAAGCCCAAGGAAGAGGATCTTGGGAAGCCCCAAGGATCAGCAGCAGCCACGACAGTTACAGAAGCACTCAAACTAGAACAGACCACATACCCAGGCCTTCCAAATCCCTAGCCCTGTGTCCTTCCATGCCAAAGAGGGTCCTGAACCTCAAAGACCAAGGAGATAAGAGGTCAGCAAAGAAACCCAAGGGTCCCCGAGTGAGACAAAGTTTGGCTGACCACCTTACCCAAAAGCAAGCAAGGGGTAGATTCTTAACCTGACACAAAGCTCCAGTCCCAAAAATAAAGATGGAGGGACGAATAAATCAAAGAAAAATATTCATCAGTATTAAAGATGTAGATCTACAGTTCCCAAAAAAGGAAGAACTACTTCCTAACAACTGCAAAAAGAGACTCAGGGGGCTACTAGGTGGCACAGTGAGTACAGAACGCTGACCCTGGGGGTCAGGAGGACCTGAGTTCAAATTCGACCTCAGATACTTAACACTTACTAGCCATGTGACCTTGCGTAAGTCACTTGACCCCAACTGTCCTGCCTTCCCCCCTCAAAAAAGCAAAAGAAAAAAAAAAGAGATTCAAAGAAAAAATGGATTGACAAGGACTATATGAGTAGGGCAGATAAGTGGTTCAGTGAATAGTGCATTGGACTTGGAATCAGGAAGACTGATCTTCACAAGTTCAAATCCTGCCTCAGACACTTACTTGGTATAATCCTGGCAAATCACTTAACCCTGTTTGCCTTAGTTTCCTCATCTATAAAATGAGCTGGAAAAGGAAATGTCAAATCACTCCAGTATCTTTGCTGAGAAAATCTCAGAGAACAGTACAACAGAACAAAAACTAGTGACTCCATGAAACACCAAGAAATGTTTAAACAAAATCAAATGGTTGAAAAAAATAGTAGAAAATGTAAGACATCTAATATTTTTAAAAATGACTTGGAAAACAGGTTAAGAAGAAATAATTTAAGAATCAGACTCCCTGAAAACCATGACCCCCCCCCAAAAGGGGGGTTCTGGACACTATATTTTGAAAAGCCATAAATGAAAATTGCTCAAATCCATTAGAACAAGAGGGTAAGTTGATGAGGGGGGAAAAAAAATCCCACCAATCACCTCTAAGAAAAAAAAAAATTAAAGTCCCAGAATGTCAAAGGCAAAATCCAGAACTCTCACATCAACAAAAAATACTGTAGACATCCAAAAAAGGCAGTTCAAGTAAGGAAGGAACCACAGTCAAGATCACATAAAACCCAACAGCTTCTATAATAAACCAGAGGAGATCTAGTAACACAATACTACAAAAAGCAAAAGAGATAGTCTTAAAACCAAGAATAAATTACCCTGAAAAACTGAGTATAATCCTAAAAAGGGGGAGGGGGAAAAGAGCCTTTAACAGAAAAGAATTTTCAAGCATTTCTGATAAAAAAAAGACCAGAGGTAAGTAGGAACTTTGAAATGCAAACAACAGGAGTCAAGGGAAGCCCAAAAAGGTAAACTTAGGTGAGCAACTGGAAGGGGGCTATAGAAGGACTTAATACCAACATTCTAAAGAGACAGAAGAAATTAGTGTCCTTTCTAAACCTTAATGTCTTCAAAGGATATTAGGGGAATTAAATAAAAACAAGGAACATATTCTGAGATTGTTAAACATTAGGACCAGAATTTTAAAATACCTTGAAGGTCCAAACGACATCAACTGACACAGTGCATTAGTTTTATCAATAAAGGAAAATCACTAGAGATAGTTGGATGGAAACATTTCATTTTTATCCGACTATCTCTTGTTCCTAACTAAATTTTTGTGTCAATTAAAATGCTTCATTCTTCTAGTGTTTAAGAGGAGAACAAGAGAAGGTGAAAAGGAATACATTGATATATAAAGGAAGAGGAGTGAGCATTACAGAAGCACTCAAACTAGAACAGACTACATACACACAATCAGATGTAGAAATACAGTTATCCCTTCCATATCATGGGGCTTAGGGGTACAGCATCTCTGTGATATTAAAAATCTGTATAAAATTTTCTGGCCCTCTCTTAGCACCAGAGAAAACTCTGAATGATTATAGTATTAAAAGATAAAATGTTGATCCTATACAATACTATACATATATTTTATGCATTTCTGAGTTTCTAAGTTTATTCTGTGTCATCTACTGGCCTTCCGCAAAACTCCCAAAAAGTCCCATTTAATTTCTTACGTGAACCCAAGACATAGCAAAACCATGATGGGAAAAATCTCAATGTGGAAGGGATAATTAACTGTACATCCAACTCAACAAGGAAAAAGTAGGGAAGGTGGGGGCAGGAAGATAAAAAGGAAGCTAATGTGGTGACAGCTGAGTCACAAGCAAAACAAACTTCCAGATAACTAAAGTGGAGATTAAAAGGGGAAAAAAAAGAGAAAAGCAAAGAATTAGAATCAATGGTGTGTTCATCAATAAGCAAATGGCTGAACAAACTGTGGTTTATGAATGCATGCAATATTACTGGAATCCAAAAAAAGATTTTAAAAAGATGTGATTGCAGAGACTCTTCAGGAGCCCAAAGTAATGCAAAACGAAGTGAGCAGAACCAGAACAATTTATACATGGAGAACACTGTCAAGGAAACAACTCTGAAAGATTTAAGAACTTTGATCAATGCGATGACCTCCTGTGTCTCCAGAGAACAAATAAAGTCTGTTATTCACCTTTTGAAAGAGATGATATCATACTACAGTGCAAAAAGAGACATACATTTTTGGATATGACTATAGTGTGGATTCTTTCCCTTGACTACAAGTTTCGCTTGTTACAAGTAATTACTTTCCCCTTGTAGGATTTGGAATAGTGCCAAAAAGAGGGCCACTGAAACATTTCAAAAACACAGAGAATAGAAGTTCCGAAGGAAGCACAAACGGGCCAATTTTGAAAGAAACATGTAGAATTTATTTATTCCACAACGTGGAAAGGATAACTTTACCTGATTGTGTTCCACCTTTATTTCAGTTTTGTTATTTTTTTTTAATCAAATGGTATGAAATGGAGATTCACAGTTAAATACGCAATCCCCTTTTTAAAGGAAATCCTCTATTTTAACATTTAAGGTTTTTTATACATTTAACTAAGTTCAAAATAAAAATCCCTGTTATAAAGAAAGATAGGTTTGGAAAAAGAGTGACGTTAAAGGCTAAATTAAGCTAAAAGGAGTTTTTATTTTATTTTATACTAAATGCAACAGGAGCCAATAGTACCAAGGAAGCTACTGGAGTTGATATGATAATGGAGTGATATGGTCAAAATTGTGCTCAAGAAAGATCACTTTTGCATGAATAATGAAGGATGGACTGGAGAGGACTTCATTCACGGCCTCTAATTCCTCACCAACCAGAGTCCTAACCTTCATACAATTTTGGAAAGTTTTTCTGTTTTGTCTTTGTATACTCGGTACTATAATAGGACCTTTCACAGAGTACATAATAAATGTTTGTTGGACTGGATTGTTGGAACTTAGCTGGCACCCCTTCCACTATCCTTCTCTATGGTTACTAATAACCTTATCACCAAATCCAAATGTCCCTTTCCTATCCTCATCTATTCCAACTTTTCTACAGCATATGACACTAATAACCACATAAGTCCTCCTTCTTGAAACTGAATCCTCGGGGCAGCTAGGTGGCACAGTGAATAGAGCACAACCCCTGGAGTCAGGAAGACCTGAATTCAAACACGTCCTCAGGCACTTGACACACTTACTATGTGACCCTGAGCAAGTCACTGAACCCCAATTGCCCTGCCTTCTTCCCTCCAAAAAGGAAAAAAAAAAAGTAACTGAATCCTTCCCTTGGTAGCATCATGGTATAATGAAGAATTCAAATCAAATCCCAGATCTACCACTTACTAACCTGTTTTACCCTGGGCTAGTAATTTACTCCACCCCTTAATTTCCTCAAGTGTAAAATTAGAAGGTTATACCATGCCTGGAATGCTTTCTTTCTTCACCTCCACTTCCTGGCCTACCTAACTTCCTTATAATATTAGGGCAAAATTCCACCTTTTATAGGACTTTCCTGGACTCCCCTCCAAGATTAATTTCAATTTATACTTTGTGTCTTGCATGCACATAGTTATTTGCATGCTATCTCCCTCATTAGGATTTTATCTCCCTGAAGGTAGCCAATTTTTGCTTTTTCTAGATCTGTAGATCTAGTGCTCAAAGTGTAGTCTATTATAGACACTACTGATCTATATGAGAGATCTGGTGCAGCTAGTATCCCTAGTGCTTAAGCACAGTGCCTAGCATAGATAAGCACTTAATGTTTGCTGACTGACCAGTGAATTACTTTTAGGGTCCTTTCCAAAGCTAATTTTGTGATACTGTACAATGATGATGCAGTTTCATAGGTATCCTCCTCCCTCTCTGATCATTCTTTATCAGTCTTACTTGGAGGCTCCTCATCCTGCTCAGGTCCCCTTTAAGATTCTTCTACCTCAGAAAGCAGGGAGGCAGAGCCAATACAGCAGCACAGAAGCAGTAAAACTCTGTGACTTTCCCCCCATAAGCATCTCAAATACCTATAAAATATGACTCTAAACAAATTTTAGAGCCGCAGAACCCACAAAGTAAAAGAGAAACAAATATCCCATTGAAGGCTGCCTGGCAGGCAGACAGGAAGGGTCCATCTCAGCATGCTGGGAGCCTAGCCCAGCCCCACGTGAGCCTGCAGGTTTTAACCCCAGGGGATCCCCACCAGCAGCTGCAGTGGACTTCAAGAGAGTGGATCACCAGAAGCAGTGGCAGTTTCCATAAATGTCAATCCATAAATGCCAAAGAAAAAACTGAGTATAATTCAGAGGAGTTACACTCAGTTATACTTGTTATACTTTTCTTGTTATATTCACATATACTCAGAGGAACGGTCTGTACACACCAGGGAAGGGAATGGGTCAACCTTACTCTCCTTGAATTTGGCTTAGGGAGGGAATGACATACACACTAAATTGGGTATCTTGCCCTACAGGAGAGCAGGGAGGAAGGGGATGAGAGGGGGATAATGTAGGGGAGGGCAGGTTAGGGGGGAGGGTAGTTAGAATTAACACCCCCCTGAGCTAGAAGTGGTGAAGGTGCGGCAACCCTGCAGCTGCCTCCACATGACTGCTTCAGAGCTCCCAGCCAGCAGATCATAGGGGCCAAGTAAACATTCAGAGGGTAATCACTCTTGCTTTAACCTGCCTGGATCTGGATCGCAGTCTTGGGTGGTGGTCCTGAGGTGCGTGGCCAGTGAGCCAGAGCGCGTGGGGGCGGTAGGGATGGCTCCCTTCGAATAGCGCCAGCAACTGTGAAAACCCCAGGGATTTGAGACAAAACTTTCCCCTCTGGAAGCAAAGTTATACTGTGGCAATTAGCTGAAAAGTCAAGTAACCGAGCGGCAACATAAGCAAGCAAAGGAAGCAAAGCAAACACAGCAATCCAAATTTAGATTTCTTTTTTGGGGACAAAAAAGATCAAAGCATGGAATGGAGGAAGACTATAAAGTCAGAACTGCACCAAAGCTTCCAAGAAAAACAAGAACTGGTTGCAGACTATGGAGGAGCTCAGGAAGAATTTTGAAAATCAAGTAAGAGAAGTGGAGGAAAAATTGGGAAGAGAAATGAGAATGATGCAAGAAAATCATGAAAAGAGAGCCAACAACTTGACTGAAGAAAATAAAACCTTAAAAAATAGATTAACTCAAATGACAAAAGAGGCCCAAAAAGCCAATGAGGAGAAGACTGCCTTAAAAAGTCAAATTTGCCACAGGGAAAAGGAATTTCAAAAATTCACTGAAGGGAATAACTCTTTCAAAATTGGATTGGAACAACTGGAAGCTAATGACTTTAAGAGAAATCAAAATACTATTAAACAGATCCAAACAAATGAAAAAATAAAAGGCAATGTGAAATATCTCACTGGAAAAACCACTGACCTGGAAAAGAGATCCAGGAGATAATTTTAAAATTCTTGGACTACCTGAAAGCCATGATCAAAAAAGAAAACTCCTAGAAATGTTATACCCAGGTTCCAGAGTTCCCAGGTCAAGGAGAAAATATGACAAGCAGCCAAGAAGAAACAATTTGAATATTGTGGAAATACAATCAGGATAACCTAGGAACTAGCATCTTCTACATTATGGAATCGAAGGGCCTGGAATAAGACATTCTAGAGATTAAAGGAGCAAGGATTAAAACCAAGAATCACCTACTCAGCAAAACTGAATATAATGTTCCAGGGGAAAATATGGCCATTCAATGAGGTGGAGGACTTTCAAGCATTCTTGAGGAAAAAACCAGAACTGAACAGAATATTTGACATTCAAACACAAGAAGCATGAGAAGGTAAATATGGAAAAGAAACCATTAGGAACTCATCAGAGTTGAACTATTTACATGCCAATATGGAAAAATAAGAATTGTAACTTATGAAACTTTGCTCATTATGAGAATAGTTGAAGGGAATATAAATGTGTGTGTATACATATATATGTGTGTGTGTATGTATATATACACATATGTCTATATAGGAGGGTATATATGTATATGAATACATATAGGAGTGTGTGTATATATTTGGACATAGACAGAGGGCACAGGATTAACTGAATAGAAAGGGATGATATTTTAAAAGGTGAAATTAAGAGGTGGGAGAGGAATAGAATGAGAGGAGACTGGGAGAGCCAGAATGGGGTCAATCATTTCATGCAGAAGAGGCAAGGGATAACTGTCACAATGGAGGGGAAGAACAGAAAGGCAAAAAGGAAATAGGTCAACCTTATTCTCATTGAATTTCACTTAGGGAGGGAATGACATACACTCTAAACTGGGTTATCTTGCCCTGCAGGAGAGTAGGGGGGTACAATAGCAATCAGTTGAGCAAATACTTAGCACTTAGTAACTTAGGGCTAAGTATGGAAGGTGTAAGCCCTGTCCCCTGTTGAGAGGGCATGAACTCACCTGTTGATGTGGAAGAAGGGTATTGGCTGAGACAGGAGGCCAGTGTGTGTATATAAGCAAGAATTACAGAGCCAGTGAGACAAAATTGGAATTTTCCTGTTGGAGGAAGCAGGACTGTCTCAGCATCTGGGAGGTGGGCTACTGGACTGAAGAAGTGAGTTGGAATTTTCTTGAGAGAGAGAGAGAAAGAGAGAGAGAGAGAGAGAGAGAGAGAGAGAGAGAGAGAGAGAGAGAGAGAGAGAGAGAGAGAGA
>CM053594.1:117377172-117404555 GCA_028646575.1 Pseudocheirus occidentalis | reverse complement strand
GGGTGTTGGAGGAGGGCATAAAAGGGAACAGATTGTGGGAGGGGCCTTATGGTGGGATCTGGGCTGGGGGATAGGGGCAAAAAGGGGAGAAATTCTGTAACTCAAAACCTTGTGGAAATGAATGATGTCACCAAGAAAATAAATTAAAATTAAAAAAAAAGCGAGGGAAGAAAGTTCTGGTCACTTGGTACCATTGAATGGTTGAACATTACAAAATAGCGGAAATGATATTAAAGTAAAAGCATTACCACGTTGTCCCTACTCAGTAAATGCCAGTGGCTTCCTGTTGCCTCCAAGAGCAATTGCAAAATACCCAGTTTGCCATTCAGAGCCCTTCCTAACCTAGTCCCCTTCTTTCTTTCCAGTCTTCTTATGCCTTACTCCCTAAAACGTACTTTTTGCTACAGTGACACTAGCCTTCTGCCTGTTCCACTAATAAGACACTATCTCTCACCTCTGGCTGGCTGTCCCCCATGTCTGGACTGCTCCCCTTCCTCCCCTTCATCTATTGATCTCCCTGGCTTCCTTTAAGTCCCAATTAAAACCCTTCTCTCAGGAAGCCTTCCCCAGCCTCTCTTAATTCCAATGCCTCTCCTCTGTTAATTATTTCCTATCTAGCCTTCATGTAGCTTGCTTCATATATATTTGCATGTTGTCTCCCCCATTAGATTGTAAGCTTCTTGAGGACAGAGACTGTGTTTTGCCTTTTTGTATTTCTAGCACTTCCTACAGTGCTTGGCACATAGTAGATGCTTAATAAATCTTTATTGAATTGAAACAAATTGAATCTGCTTTGCTGCTGTACTTTAAGGACTATAGTATCTTTCCATTTAGTTTGCAACTGAAACCTTACACATCTGTTTTTTTAATTAACTTTTGTTTTTAGTTTACATCATTCATTTCCATGAGATTTTTGAGTTACAAATTTTCTTCCTGTCTTTCCCCTACCCACGACCCTAAAACATCGATCCCACTGTATAACTCCTCTCCCAATCTCCTGTCTTCTATGTCCTCCCCCATCAGCCCTCTGACTTTCCGGTAGGGCAAGATGGATCTCCCTCCCCTAGTGCCTGTATATCTTATTATTCAGTTGCATGTAAATAATAATAATAATAATAATAATAAATACATACATATGTTTAACATTTGATTTTAGAACTTTAAATTCTAGATTCTTTCCTTTTCTCCCTTGTCATCCACCCCTACTGGAAAGACAAGCAATTCAATACAGGCTGTACATGTGTAGCTATGCAGAATATCTCCACAATGGACATATTGTGAAAGACTCACTTTATTTCCCTACTTCCTATCCCACCCTCCACTTGTTCTATTCTCTACTTTGTCCCTGTCCCTTTACAGAAGTGCGTGCTTCTAACAACCCTCTCCCCCAACCTGCCCTCCCCTCCATCATTCCCCTTTCATAACCCTTCCCACCTACTCTGCTGTAGGGCAAGATACTCAATTTAGAGTGTGTCATTCCCTCCCCAAGCCAAATCCAGTGAGAGTAAGGTTGTCACACTCCCTTTTGCCTTCCTGCTCTCCTCCTCCATTGTAAGTTATCCCTTGCCTCTTCTATATGAGATGATTAACCCCATTCTGGTTCTTCCTGTTTCCTCTCATTCTATTCCTCTCCCACCTCTCAATTTCACTTTTTTTTTTTTTTTTGCTTTTTTTTGGACGGCAATTGGGGTTAAGTGACTTGCCCAAGGTCACACGGCTAGTGTTTTTTTTTTTTTTGTGTGTGTGTGTGTGTTAAGTGTCTGAGGCCATATTTGAACTCAGGTACTCCTGACTCCAGGGCCGGTGCTCCACTGTGCCGCCTAGCCACCCCTCAATTTCACCTTTTAAAAAATATCATCCCTTCCCATTCAATTGATCCTGTGCCTGCTGACATATACGTGTACACACACACTCACATATGTATTCATATGCATATATACCTCCTATATAGACACCTTCCATATCTGTTGTTCCCTCCATTAGAATATAAAGACAAATACTCATATTTTCCTATTTGTATTCTCAGGTTAGTAGAGTGCTTTAGCATTATCCTCCTTACACTAGATTACAAATCCCCAATGAACCAGTACTCAGTTTGTTAGCAAAAGCATTACTCAAACGGCATAGTAAAAATGGTACAAAGCTTTTCCCCCAGTCAACAATGCTTGATTTAATGATTCATTCATACTTCTTAGAAGATATATACTTAAAATGACCAAAGAGAACTCCTTTGATTAACTCCCTTTGCTTTTGTAACATGAAGTTATAAATGGTATGCTTATCAGATTGTCAGATGACAAAAAGCTGAGGTACAGCTAACCTTGAATGATAGGATCCAAAATGATTTTGACAAATTAGAACTATGAGTAAAACATAAGAGATTAAATTCAAGAGCTAAATGTTAAATAGTACATGGGCTTTAAAAAATCAGCTTCTCTTTTATAGGAAGAGACAGACTTGACTAGGGAAAAGTTTGTATGAAAGGTTAAAAAATTTAGTGGACTGTGAGCTTGATATGAGGATCAATATTGGGACAGGATAACCAAAAATTCTAGTGTGAGGTCAAACAGTATTCTGTTTCTGAAGTATTATTACTCGTTTATACTGGTTATATCACATGTGGAATAACGTATTCATTTCTGTGTGTCACATTTTAGAAAGAACATTGACAAACTGGAGCTAGACACATTAGGTGAAAGGACAGGGCAACATGCCATATGGGGATCCGTTAAAGAAACTGAGGATATTAAGCACGGAGTAGACTAGGGGATGGGGTGACATGGACACCATTGTACTATATTCTAAATTGTTGTAATGTATAAGGGAGAGTAGGCTTGCTCCTCTTGAACTCAGAAGACAGAACTAAGAGCTCTTGCAGATGGGGAGATTCAGATTCGATTTCTAAAATTTAGTACTGTTCAAAGCAGAATGGTTTGCCTTGGGAGATAATGGATATACCATACTGGAAGTCTTCACATGGAGTCTGAATGCCAGCTTTTCACAGGAGCACCACTCCTGGGGTGCTAAGTAATGTTATTTCCCCCATTTTACAGCTGAAGAAACTGAACCTGAAAAAGGTGGAATGACTGGCTTGCCCATATATAATCAAATAGCCTAGGCAGGATTTCAGGCCATTATCTTCTTCACTTTCCAAATTAATTCCTCCAATCGGGACACCCACCACTCAGCAGCACCTAACAAGCCCTTCATTGCTTGTCGCCATGACCCATGGAAGCTGATGGGACTCACGGCCTTCCTTGTAAGGATAGGAAGTTGGGTGAGTCCTAGGTCCTGCTCTCAGGGGGCTCCCAGTCAGGAACGGGGGTGGGGGGAGGGGGATTAAGGCAAAGACTAAAACCAGGCCACGTGACTGGAGGTCTTTGAAGAATATAGACTCAGGGAGGTAGCGGCTCTAGTTGGCCTAGCCACCCTGCACCGTCCACCCCACACTTTTTGGGTTTGTTTTTGCGTTGTTTTGTGGTTGTTCTGGGCCTGAGATTTCACTGGTGAACTCCGCTTTTCGACCAAGAGATTAAATAGGTTATTGGGCCACTGGGTTAGGGGCTTCCAGGTTGGCCAATCTCATTTTTCTAGATGGGACAATGGGTCTCCGGGCGCTTAGGTGGACTCGATGAAGGTCCCATAGCTCGTAAGGAGCGGGGCAGCGCCGCAGGACTGGCCTCAGGCCTTCTCTGGTCAGCCGGTGGAGATCTCAGAATAAAGGGCGGCGGCCACATTCGTTGTCTTCCGGAGGAGGACGCCCCACAACTATAGGTCCGAGAGATAAGCTTCCTCCTCCTTCCGGACTTCCCCAACTCGCCCAGCGTGGCCAAAATCACCGTACCATCACATTCCTTTGGCTCTTTCAGGGATCCGTAGCATTGCCGAGAAGCTCTGGCTCCTCCACTCAGAAGAGTCCCGGAGTGGGGGGAGGAGACGGCCAAGGAACGGGACGGTGTGGGGCGTAGGGACAACGTGGAGGCAAAGGGAGAGTTGGTGGTCGGCACAGACGCGCTGAGCGACGGAAGTGCTATTCCAGCTCCAGCTGCGCTGCCTCCGTCGCTGCGTTACCCCGGAAGTCCTGCCCCTGCCCCCGCCCGCGGCAAACATGGCGGTGGACTCAGCGATGGAGCTGCTATTTTTAGATACTTTCAAGCACCCCAGCGCTGAGGTAATGAGGCCGGGCTCAGCCTAGACCCTTCCCCTCGCCCGGGGACCCTTCAGGGAACGCATGGAACGGGCCTGGGGTCCCATCGCTGTCCACTTCTTTTTCCTCTTGGTGGGGCGGCCGCCCTGCCGATGGAGCCCGGGGGTGGACGCGGCCCTGGTCTTGACTCCCTCCTATGGGTGTGGGAGTGGGGAGGGGAGCATCTCTTGCTCTCCGGGCACCCCCGGGAGCGGGATGTCGCTATAGGGGAGAGGAGAGCGACTTCCTAGTGCGGCCTTTCACCCCCTTCCTCCCTCTTTTTCCTCACTCTCTTCTTGCGGTCACTTCTAGGCCTGCATTGAAGGAAGGATAAACCTGGGGAATGAATGGCCGTGGCCCCTGGGGTCTCCCGGGGCCGTGTCCTTGAGAGGTCAGGGAGAGTACTTTACTTGGAGGAGAGAAAGGGAGGTAGAGCTGATGCTTCTGAGTCGTTGGACTTTTGTTTGATTGTTTAATTCTCTCCCTCCCACCCCCAGCTCCATTTTGTATACTGGTGGGAGGTGGGAAGTCTAGGTTTTCTTTTGCTGTGGTAATCAAGCAGGTTGTCCGATTCAGACCTCTTGTCTGTCCATAACACTTATTTCTTGAGCATCCACTTTGTGCCAGATTTTTGGAGAGGGGGACGGCTTAGGAGATTTGGAAGAGAACGGGTTCCATTGGGGAATCGTTATCTGAATAAAAATAACTCTCTGTCCCCTCTTTACGCTTTTAGAAGTTGCTTTTGGGTACCCAGAACCGTTTAATTAACTGGTTCAGGTGTACATAAGCTAATTTTTTTAGCATATTTGTGTCGGTTCTTAGAGCACCTTGCTAATTAGGTTAACATTCGCTGTAGGACAGTGATCGTTGCTTTTTTGTTGTTGTTTGTGGTTACAGACAGCACCTATAACATGAGCTAGGCTTTGCAAAGAGTAGCAAAGAGGCTACTTTCTTTAACACTGGAGGTCAGGCAGGGCCGTTTATTCAGTAAATTTATGTTGAGTATCTACTATAGGCAAACTGCTGTATTCCCTAGACTGTAGAAATTGTGAAAGAAGAGGCACAAATTCATCACTGCTCCTAAATTAATACAAAAAAGAAACCCCATTGATGGGGGTGTTGGTCATTTTAATTGTGTCATTTTGTAGAAAATAGAGTATTCAGTGAATATCTATTGAATGCTTATTATGGACAGAGTTTTGCTGTGAAGAGTACAAAGACATAATATTTGGTTGTAGTCTCCAAGAAATTTAGGAACGTTTGCGTTGGAAGGAACATTAGAGATGACCTAGTCCAATATTTCCCAACCTGTGGTCCAAGAATATTGGAGGAGTTACTGTCATAGGACTTAGTATGTCTTTTTGCCAGATATTATCAGTGGCTTTGGCTTAGATAAAGGAATAGATTGCATGTTCATCATATTTGAAGATGATGCAAATCTGGGAGGACAGCATTAGATGACTGAGTGCAGAAGGATTTTGACATGCTAGAGCACTGGACTGAATCTAATAAGATGAAGTTCAAAGGGGTAAATAATAAAGATTTGAATTGAGTACACATATACACACACACACAGTCAAGTCACAAGTCTTAGAGGCATAGTTGAGTAACTTCGGTTCTGAAAAAACTGAGGGTTTTAGTAGACCACAAGCTTACTATGAGCCAGCAGTATAATGTAGCAAACAAAGAAACTAATGTGGATCTTGGATTCCATTAAATGCAGCATAAGCTAGCTTCCAGAACAGGGATGGTATGGATGTGTCCTGTCCTCATCAGACTTTTTTTGGAGTATTGTATTCCATTCTGTTTAAGAAGAACATTGATAAGATGGAAAGTGCCCAAAGAGGGTAATTGAGATGGTGCAGGGCCTTGAATGTATATCATTTGAGGATTGGTTGAAGAAACTTGCAGTTTAATCCAAAGAAAAGAAGGTTCAGGAGGAACATGATAGTTGTGTTCAAGAATTTTGAAGTGCAATTCTGGGAAAAGAAGGACTAGATTAATGTGTTTGGCCCTAGAGCAGTGGTTCTCAACCTTCCTAATGCTGCCACCCTTTAATAGAGTTCCTCATGTTGTGGTAACCTCCAGCTATAAAATTATTTTCGTGCTACTTGATAACTGTATTTTTCTACTGTTATGAATCGTAATGTAAATATCTGATATCCAGGATGTATTTTCGTCATTACAAATTGAACGTAACCGCAGGTTGAGAACCTCTGCCCTAGAGGATGTAGCAAACAGCAGTTGGATGAAGGTTGTAGAGGCAGATTGAGGTTTAATGTCAAGAAAAACTTCTTAATAATTAGGACTGTTCAAAAGTGGAATGGACTACCTCGAGAAATGGTAATTTCTCCCTAGTTGGAGGTCTTCAAGCAGAGATTGAATGACCACATTGATATATTTTAGTGGGGAATTACTTTTGTGTATAGGTTGAAATAGGAGGTCACTAAGGTTTTTTCTGGCCCAAATTCTTTAAGTCTATTTTTTTTTTTTTTGCTCTTTTATGAGTATGATTTGGTTACCTAGAAGGGCATCATTCCATGTGTTCCAATGCCAGTAAATAGAGCAGTTTTGTCTAAAGCTGAGGGTTTATGTTGAAACAGTTTCTCAAGATTTTTGCTCTTCATTGCCAACAAAATATGTAGTGTGACAGTATAATAAATGAGAAAACATATCAAGTAGATTAATTTTTTAAAAAGTTGAATTTACATATTGCTTATTTCAAGTGTATGTAGATTTTACTGTCCTAAAAAGAATAAAATAGTAGTTCATTTAAAAGCATCATTGCATTCAAAGTAACTTTGTCATGTATTTTCTCAGGTATTGAACACTTATAGTACAACTGTTATCATGAGTTCTGCATGATTTTTTAAAGTAAAAAAGAGTTCCTCGTATGGTTGGCAGGTGTAGAGAAAGGAAAATGACTTTGGTAAGGTAGGTTACTCTAGCATGTTGACAGGATAAGAAATCCTAGGTTCCCTGACTCCCTATCCAGAACTGTCTCTTACATCACATTGCCTTTCATGATATACTATGATTAAGTGTCATAAATTGTGTTGAAACAGTTTCTCAAACATTTAAGTGCCTGTTATGTTCTATGTGATGGGGAAGATAGATGAAATAAAAGGTAGTACGTTCCCTCATTGATTTTATAGTCTTCTAAGTATGATTTAACATGTAAGTAGCTATTAAAGCTTGATTATGAACAGCTTTGAATTCGATGCTAAGGAGCTGGAGCTTCATTCTGCAGGTCTTGGGGAGTCATTGAAAGAGGTTTTGGAGTAGGCAAGTGAAATGATTCATCTTTGTCATCTTCCAGGTCCTAGCACAACACTTGGCACAAGGATGCTTAATTAGATATTTGGTGAATTGAATTGAAAAGGAAACTCTAGAAACATTTATAGTTTGCCAGTAAGAGATAGGACACACACCATTTAGGAGACTATAGCAGTTGGTAGTATGGTGAGGAGAGCATAGACTCAAGAAGTGACAGTGGAAATAGAAAAGACGGATTTGAGAGGCATTTTGAAGGCAGAAGCAGGACTTGTGGATGTGGGAGAGGTGTTATAGTATTATAAATTTAGAGCTGGAATGGATCTTTAAGGTAACCCCCTCATTTTATTTTATTATTAAATTTCTTGATTAGAGTTATGAAATCTTTTAGTATTTTTTTTCTTTATTGTCATTGTATATGTAGTTTTCCTGAGTTGCTTATTCATTCTGCATTAAGTTCATGCAGGTTGCTCTGAATCTGTCATATTTGTCATTTTTTGTGATGCAAAAACATTCTTTTACATATGCTTTACTTTGTTAAGTGGATTTTCCCAATTGATGGGCATGTTTCCAATTCTTTACAACGAAAAGTACTGCAATAAAAACATTTTTTCTATGTTGTCCTTTCTCTATATTATGCACATGGGGTGTATTCTTAGTGGTATTATTGTTGGATCAAAAGATTTGTACAATGTATTGCCTACTTTTGTTGCGAGATGTTTGTCTAAACCTATCATTTCTTCCAGACTGCTTTCTAGTTTGCCCAGCAGCTTCTTTTCTTTCTTCTTTAAAAATTATTTATGTTTAAAACTTTTTTCCTTTTAGATTTAGATTTTTAAATTCATACTCACCTCTCCTCCACCCATTGAGAAGACAAGCAAAATTATAGCAATAATACATATGAAATCATGCAAAATGTGTTTCCATATTAACCATATTATTTTATTTTTTATTCTTTAAATATTATTTTACTTCCACATAGGTACCATATCAGCCATATTGCCTTCCCTCACCCTCCCCCCAAAGGGAAAAAGGCAAAAAATATATAAGAAACAAAATTCTATTTTACTTTGCTCTCAGAATGCATCAGTTCTCTCTCTGGAAGTGGATAGTAATCTTTCTTTTCCTTTTTTTTTTCCCCCCAATTTATTAAATTATTTATTTTTTATTTTCAGCATTCATTTTTGTAAATTTAAAATTTTTTCCCCCATTTCCCCCTGCCACCTAGCTGCCCCTTTTCCTTTTCCCTTTTATCTCTTTGGGGTACAGAGACATAGTAGTGATATTGCTGGGTCAAAGGATATGCATAGTTTTTATAGCCCTTTGGGCATAGTTTTAAGTTGTTCTTCAGAATGGCTATATCAGTTCACACTCTGCCAGTAGTTTATTAGTATACCTATTTTCCCTCATCTCCCTCCACAATTTGTTATTTCTGATAGGTTCTGATAGATTGCACCTTGGAGTTATTTTAATTTGTGTTTCTCTAGTCAGTAATGATTTAGAGCATTTTTTCATGCGAATGTAGATAGCTATGATTTCTTCTTTTGAAAACTGCTTGTTCATATCCTTTGACCATGTCTCATTTGGGGAAAGGCTCTTATTTTTATAAATTTAACGCAGTTCTCTATATATTTAAGAAATGAGGCCCTTATCAGAGAAACTTGTTCAAAAATTTTTTGATGTTTCATTTTCTGTGATAGCCTTTTAGCAAAATGTAGTTTCTTTGATTTTCTCTTTTAATTTGGTCTGTTTTTACTTTTTGCTTTGTCTGATATCATTTGATTTTCTCTTTTAATTTGGTCTGTTTTTACTTTTTGCTTTGTCTGATATCATGATTGCTACCCTTACTCCAGCTGAAGTATAATAGATTTTGCTCCAGTCCTTCATTTTAACTTGGCTTATATATTTCTGTTTTAAGTATGTATCTTTTTTCTTCCACTTAATAACATTTTATTTTTTCCAGTTACATGTAAAGATGGTTTTCAACATTCATTTATATAAGATTTTTGAATTCTGAATTTTTTTTTCCCTCCCTCCTTTCCCACTCTGCTCCCCAAGACAGCAAGCAATTTGATACACATCCATGTATAATCTTTTTTTTTTTTTCTTTTTGGAGGTAAGAGGGCAGGGCAGTTGGGGTTAAGTGACTTGCCCAAGGTCACTGGGCTAAGTAATTTTTAAGTGTCTGGGGCTGGATTTGAACTCAGGTCCTCCTGACTCCAGGGCTGGTGCTCTATTCACCGTGCCACCTAGCTGCCCCTACACATACAGTCTTATTAAACATATTTCCACATTAGTCACGTTGTGAAAGAAAAATCAGAATAAAAAGGAAAAACCAGAGAAAGATAAAAGAAATATATGCTTCAGTCTGCATTCAGACTCCATAGTTCTTTCTCTGGATGTAGATAGCATTTTCCATCATGAGTATTTTGGAATTGTTTTAAATCATTGCATTGCTAAGAAGAGCTAAGTATATAAAAGTTGCTAATTGCACAGTGTTGCTAGTACTGTGTACAATGTTCTCCTGGTTTTGCTTACTTCATTCAAATGTCAGTTCGTGTAAGTCTTTCCAGGTTTTTCTGAAGTCTGCCGTTTGTCCTTTCTTATAGCACAGCAGTATTCCATTACATTCATATACTGCAACTTGTTCAGTCATTCCCAAATTGATGGGCATCCCCTCAGTTTTCAATTCTTTGCCATCGACTATGTCTTATAAACAACATATTGTTGGATTCTTGTTTCCAGTCTGTTTTTCTATCCCATTTATATTCACAGTTATGCTTACTATTTCCCTCCATCCTATTTTTTCTCTTTATCCTTTTCTCTGTCTTTTTATCCTTTTTCTCCTCAAAAATCTGTTTTGTATCTGACTGCTGCCTCTCTTAATCTGCCCTCCTTTTATCATCCCCTACCTCCCTATCTCGGGTCCTCTTTCCCTCCTATTTCTGTTTTGGGTAAGATAGATTTCTATACCCAATTGAGTGAGTATAAATATTTCTGGGACTTTTCATTTTGGGATTTCTTCCAGGAGGTGATCAGTGGATTCTTTCAAATTCTATTTTACCCTCTGTAACTAAGAAATAAGGGTACTTTTCCTTGATGATTTCTTGAAAGATGATATCTAGCCTCTTTTTTTGATTATGCCTTTCAGTTAGTCCACAAGGTCTTAAATTATCTCTCCTTAATGTGTTTTGTAGGTCAGTTGCTTTTCCAGTGAGATAGTTCATATTTGAATCTAGTTTTCTATTTTTAAATTTTGTTTTATTGTTTCTTGATGTTCTATGGAATTAGAAGTGTTCAATTGTGCAATTCTAATTTTTGAGAAATTATTTTTTTCAGTGAGCTTTTTTTTACATTCTTTTCTATTTGGCTAATTCTTTCTGGTTTTTTTTTTTCCCCTCCTGGGCACTGAGAAGGAAGTTTATTTGCTAATTCAAGGTCTATGTAAATAATTCCTTAAAGGAAACAAACAAAACAACCCACCTTCCCCCCAAAACCCTCCAATTCCTTTACCCACTGAAAATGTATCTAATCATTAAGCAAAAGAAATCTCATATCATCTTAGATTCAGCATTATACACTGGGGAAAAAAGAAAACATACAGTCTTTTCTCTTGGAAAAAGTCTGATTTCTTAATTGCTTTCTGAATGCCTGAATAGCTTTAAGATTACAATTCTGTAATTTGAAATGAACGTTTGAGTTGTAGGACTGACAAAAAATTTCTAGGGCTAATGATATTCAAAAGAAGAGTTAAGGTGATATTTGGTGGATTTTGTATTAAAATCCCAGCTTTGGGAGGGAACTAAGGGCTGGCAGTTTAAATTTCAGTATCTGGCTTTGGGATTGGTCCTTTCTGGGTCAGCCCCTCCCCACCCCCAATTTCAGGCTAAAGTAAGGCCTATCACTTTAATTCCTGAACCTAAGAGTTGTATATACTTATATAAGCATACGGCATCTTTTCTCCCTTTTGAAATGGATAAAGACAAACCCAGTCAACTGAGCAAATAGTTAAATAAAATCTCCATCCTCAGTTGTACCAAAAAAAGGCAAAACCAATCCCACAGATCACAGGAAAAACTAAAGTCCAATACTATTTAAATGATTTCAGGGAATCCAATAAGAATAATGTTCTCCGTTTTCCTTTGGCTCCTCACACATTTTAAAAGTGAAGAGGGATATAGAACCAAGTAACTTCACCCTTAGGTTCAAGGTCCAAAATTCTTCATCCCTTATTCACTTTCCACTTATGAATAGTCTGTTCAGCAGTAGTTTATTTCTTTGGTATTCTTTTGGGGTGGTTAACCTAAGTCCTTAATAGCTTAAGAATCTGATTTGACATTTTATATCAGACTGTCTGATACAGAGTCCTTTGAACCTTTTACCAGCAGATCATAGCATCTGCCTTTCTCAGAGTATCTGGCCAGACGCACATCTGTTCCATTTGTTCAGAACAAGCCACTGTTTCTAAAGTACTGGCAAATCATGAGCAGAACCTGTCCCACCAGTAATATATACAGACCAATAAATTGGGTATTCTGGATCTGTGATCAGGATGCTGGGCATATGTGAAAGAAGGAGCAATTTTAAAGATCTGGAATTTAAATTTTCATTCAGACTGCTTCCTCTCCCCTCTACTACTGAGATCCCCAAGGAAGAAGAGCCCTTGAAAACATTCCATCTCTAGTACTAGATGGGAATTGGGATAAATAGTATAAGTCTTTGTTTACATGATGTTTTTTGTTATTCAGAAGCCTTCTGTATTTTGTGTTTTAGCACACCACTCATCACTTTTGTTTGCTGCGCATTGACTCTCTGTAGTTATGACATCCAAACTGGACCCTAGGAAACAGGGGAGAAGATGTACCTCCTTCCTTCATTTGCAGAAATGGTAGTCATCCAACAATTTGTCCCCATTTGAATCCATCTTGGAACAAATTTAATATCTAGTAGGTTGACCAGAGTACCAGGTCTTGTACCATTGTACAAATACATTGTACAATGGTACTTGTACCATTGCTTTTCCTGGTCTGTCCAGGCTAACTAAGGAGGTTAGAGTCTTCTGGTTCTCCTTTTTCATCAGTGCTTCTCAGTCTGGTAGCTCTTTGGGTAGTAGAAGGTGATTCTCATAAAGACTGCCCCATGGTCTGCTGTTCCCTTGATGCTCTTCAACTCCAGCTTTCACTGGTTGTCCGCGTAGCCCAGTAGAGTTCTTTGCTGCTATTCATCCTTTTTATAAACCATCATCCCCAGCAAGTTAGTAATGAAGGGGTCACATAGCCAGGATCACTTTCAGCACTGAGTCTGAAGGGGGCTGAATGTGGGTCTTTAAATAGAATGTATATTCTCCTGGGGCTTTGGTTTTAAAAGCTCTCAGGAACCTCACAGAACGGGTACTTTGACTTCCTGGTGTTAGTGACAGCCTGGCTAGAAACCAGTATGAGGCCTAGGAAGTCATTGCCAAGTTTGTTGTCACCAGTGCCATAGTTGTAGATCAGATCTGTGATGAAGTGATTGTCCTTGGGCCAATAACCTACCATGGTTTTAGTCTACTTTTTCTCATAAGCCCCTTAAAGGAAGCCTTGCAACCTTCATCAAATTCTTCATGCTATAGAACTTTATCCCTAGAAGGTCCTGGTATTGGTTGCCCACTTTGAACAGGAAGTGCAGCATGCTATCTTGGTGTGCTTCTCTGCTCCAGTCCTCAGGGTTCCAAATGTAGGGGCTGGCACTACACCTCCAATTCTACTTTTTAAGGATTTATTTTCTTCAGTAAATTTTTGTATGTTTTTTATTATTAGACCAATTCTCTTTTTTATTAAAAAAATTTTTTTTCATTGATTTGTTTAGTTTTTAGTTTACAAGATTCAGTACCACAATCCCTTGGGTTTCAGATTTTCTCCCTTCCCTCCCCCCTCCCCCCCATGGTGGTATACAATCATGTATAGAATCTGCAAATACTTTCACATTGTACAATAGTCTGGTTGTATAGAAGGGTTGTACCGAATGGAGTGAACAGTGGGAAAAAAAGAAACAAAACTAAACATGGAAAAGAACGATAGCATGTACTGCTTCAGTCTCCATTTAAACTCTGGTCTTTCTAGGTCTTTCTCTGAATGTAGATATCACCTTCCATTCTGAGACTTGTAGAGTTGTCTTTTAACTGTGCATTGCTGAGAAGAGTCTAGTTTATCAAGGTTGGTCATCACACATATGTATCTGTGTGACAAATTTTTCCTGGTTCTGCTCTTCTCACTTAGCATCAATTTGTATAAGTTTCTCCATGTAATTATTAAGTCCATCTTCTTCCCATTTGTTATAGCACAACAGTATTCCATTACCTTCATAAACCACAACTTGTTCATCCATTCACCAATTGATGGGCATCCCCTAAATTTGCAGTTTTTTGCCACCACAAAGAGAGCTGCAATAAATATTTTTGTATATATGGGTCCTTTTCCCACTTCTATGATTTCTTTGGGATATAACCCCAAAAGTTGTATTACTGGATCAAAGGGTATGCAATTATTTATAGCCCTCTGGACATAGTTCCAGATTGCTCTCCAGAACGGTTGTATCAGTTCACAACTCAACAATGCATTAGAGTTCCAATTTTTCCACATCCTCTCCAGCACTTATCATTTTCCTGTTTTGTCATCTTAGTCAATTTGACTGGTGAGATGTGGTACTTCAAAGTTGTTTTGATTTGCATTTTTTGAGAATAATGATTTAGAGCATTTTTCCTTATGCTTAAAGATATCTTTAAGTTCTACTTCTGAGAATTGCCTGTTCATATCCTTTGACCATTTATCAATTGGGGAACGACTTGTATTCTTATAAATTTTACTTGATTCCCTGTATATTTTAGAAATGAGGCGTTTATCAGACACTGGTTGTAAATATTCTTTCCCAATTTCCCACTTCCCTCTTAATCTTGGTTACATTGGCTTTGTTTGTACAGAAATTTTTCAATTTAATGTAATCAAGATTATCCATTTTGCATTTTATAATGCTCTCCAACTCTTCTTTGGTCATAAAGTCGTTCCTACTCCATAAATCTGACAGGTAAACTATTCCTTGCTTCCCCAGATTATTTACAGTATCAGCCTTTATACGTACATCATGCACCCATTTATACTTGACTTTGGTATATGGCGTTAGATGATGGTCTATGCCCAGTTTCTGCCATACTATATTCTAATTTTCCCAGCAGTTTTTGTCAAATAGTGAGTTCTTATCCCCAAAACTTGGGACTTTGGGCTTATCAAACAGTATATTACTATAATCATTGACTACCAAGTCTTTTGTATCCAATCTATTCCATTGATCCGCTACTCTATTCCTTAGCCAGTACCAAGCAGTTTTGATGACTGCTGCTTCATAATAGAGATTAAAATCTGGTATGGCTAGGCCACCTTCCCTAGCATTTCTTTTCATTAATTGCCTTGATATTCTAGACTTTTTGTTCTTCCAAATGAATTTGGTCACTATTTTTTCTAGTCCAGTAAAGTACTTTTTGGGTGGATTGATTGGTATGGTACTAAATATGTAATTTAATTTAGGTAAAATTGTCAGTTTTATTATATTAACTCAACCCAGCCACGAGCAATTACTGTTTTTCCAATTAGTTAGATCTGACTTTATTTGTGTGAAAAGTGTTTTGTAGTCGTGTTCATAAAGGTACTGAGTCGATTCTCTTTTTTAATGTGTTATTTTCTTCAATATTTTTTGTGCCTCTTTTACCAAGCTGTTAATTCTCTTTTTGAAACTTTCTTGCATCCCTCTCGTTTCTTTTCTCACTTTTAAACACTTATTAATTTATTTTTAGTTTTCAACATTCACACTTGCAAGATACTGAGTTTTAAATTTTCTCTCCTCTTTCTATCAAAGGTCTCCTATGAAATTTAAAATTTCATACATGTACAGTCATATTAAACATTTTTTCCATATTAGTCATGTTGTAAAGAATTAGAACCAAAGGGAAAAACCATGAGAAAGGAAAAACAAAAAGAAAAATAGTATGCTTTGATCTGCATTTAGACTTTATAGTTCTTTCCCTGGATTGTAGTTAGTGTTTTCTATCATGGGTCTTTTGGAATTGTCTTATATCATCACATTGCTGAGAAAAGCTAAGTTTATCAAAGTTTGTCATTGCACAGTATTGCAGCTACTTTTCTTCTCACTTAACTCAGCATCAGTTCATGCAAGTCTTTCCAGGTTTTTCTGAAGTCTGCCTGCTCATCATTTCTTATGCAACAATAGTATTCCATTACATTCACATACCACAATTTGTTCAGCTATTCTCCAGTTGATGAGTGTCCCCTCAATTTTCAATTCTTTGCCACCACAAAAAGAGCTGCTGTAAATATTTTGTACTCAATTTTTTCTCTAGCATTCTTTGTCTCTTTAGCTGTTACAGAAATTCTTATTGAGTTTGAGCCCAATTAGCATTTTTCTTTGGGGATTTGTTTGTAGCTGTTTTCACATTGTTGTTTTCTTATAAGTTTGAGTTTTGGTCATCTCTGCTACTGTAGTGGCTTTTTATAGTCAAATTATTTTGTTGTTGTTTGCTCATTTTTCCAGTCCATGTCTTGATTTTGTGTTTTATATAAAATTGGACTCTGGCTCACGCGGGGGAATGGGAAGTAAAAAATATCCTTATGCTTCAGGCATTTTTGTGCTGCTATTTTTAGTTAGTTTGGACCAGGGGGTAGGGTGGTGTCCTAAAAATTTTCTGTGCTTCCAGCGCAGTATGATCTGGGGAGAGGTGTAGTCACTGCTCTTCTGGTCTGTCCTAGTCTTTAATCAGTTAAGATCCGTGGTACTCTATAGCTATAAGCACTAGCACTCCTCTTGGCCCTGGAACTGTGACCGGGTCCCCCTGGATGTGTGACCCAGAACTGCTTATAGGCAATAGAGTTGCCAGTCTTACTCTAACCTTTGGTTGACTCTACCACTCCAAAATTTGATTTTAGTTATTTTAAATTTGTTTGGAGGGAAATATTGGGAAAGTTCATTTGGATTGCTGCCTGTACTCTGCCATCTTTGCTCTGTGCCTAGCATTTTCTTTTGAATAGAGTTCTCCTAGTAACTGGTATATTCAAGTTGTTTTATTTTTAACCAGTACCAAATAGTTTCCGTGATTACTGCTTTATAGTATGTATAGTCTGAAATCTGACACACCACTCATTTAATGGTTGAGAGTCTGAGTCCCAGAGAGAATAAATAACTTGTCTGGGTTCACAAAGATAGGAGCATGGCCACATCTTAAACAACAGGATTTTGTTTTTAGAAGATAAAAGTCTTAACATGTACCCGAAGAGGAGTCATTGCTGTAAGGTACTCAGCAAATGGTCATTTAGTCTTTGCCTGGAGAGCTCCATAGAGGGGGAGCACACTACTTCCTGAGGGAGCCCATTTTACTTTTGAATAACTCTTGATTGTTGGGAAGTTTTTCCTGATATGAAATATAAATTTGTTTCTTCACAGTTTTTACCCATTAATCCTCTTTCTATTTTTGGGAGCTATACTGAACAGATATATTAATAATTTGTTCTTTAAGAGTTTGCTCGACTTGTAACATGCTCAAGTCTCTGTCTTGAGGAAGTAGAACATAATTCATTAGCTCATCACTCTCATCCATCACTAGTGACAAAATTCTAATCCCCAGGACATATATTCTATATATTTTTCCTATAGCTCTAGTGCTCACTTGCCTTCTTTTATGTTAGACTTCAAGCTCCTGCTGATCCAATCTTGAACCAAGCTATGTTCACATGGAGAGGAGGCCTTTGATTGCAACAGGTTTTCAGAAGTTGACTATAAATTAGGCCATTTGAATATATTTGTTTCTACAGTCTGTGAGTGCAAGCAAGGTGGGATTTTTGTTGCTTTTTTTCTTATTGTTGGAGTTAAGTTTCCCAGGCTCATGCTTAATTGTGAACATCTGAAGGATCAATCTTCTTTGAATACTGGTAATTCACAGCTGTACTGAGCCATGCAGGCTTTGATGCCTTCTGGCTCTGAGCCTATTAGTCAGAAAAAGTATATATATATATATCTATATATATATCTATTCTGAGGTGAGATATTGCCATCAGCTCTCCCATGGGAGTGAGCTTTTCCTGAGAACTGTTGATTTTTCTGGATAGCCATTTTCTGGGTAGCCATTGTTAAGGGGCCCTCTGGTTTTGTGAACCCAGATGTTGGTGCTCTTTTCATCTGGTGATGTATGTAAATAGTTCTGTTACTCTGTTAAAACAGTTGGAGCCCTGTCTGTTGGATCACTCATCAGAGATGGAGAGAGGAGACCTTTGATAGAAAGAGGAGACTTCTGATAGAAAGTAAGATTGTTAACCCCTTTGAAGAAAGTATGATGTTTAGTGGGACTGGTATAGTTGTCCATTGTTTACCAGTTATTGTGGTAACCATACTTCTATGGAGTCCTCCCAATGGGAGAGTGGAATATGGACCCCTTCCCAAGAGTGGGAAGATGTGCCCTCTACTGCTAAAGACTTTGAGAAATTTTCAGAAGTGGCAGTATCCCAGACCTGCCCAGTGGAGGAGACAGTGACTGTGTGTAGCTCCAATGCAATATTTACAGCACCTATAATCACTATAAATTTACCTGTCTAGTGCTTGATTGTGAAATATAAGACTCTCCACATAGAAGACAAAAGCAAAACATTTAGTCAGACACCAGAAAACCAAATCCCAAAACCAGTATGTTGATTCCATCATAGTAGCAAAGATGTTAATCAGCCACAATAGCACAGAGAGCCACAGTGTCCTAATTTAGCCTTTCCACAAACCAACAAAAACCCAACATTTACTTACAAGCCTAACTGACTCCCTTGGATGCTTTCTCTCTTCCTCCCAGTCTAGCTAGCTCTGACTCCCAGCTTCCTCTGGGCTCTGCTCCACCCATCAAACTCCTCCCACAACAGACTCTATGTAATTACATTCAGCCTTTTAGGGGGCAGAGTTTATTTTCAAAGCAGCTAAAGTCTTCAGATTCCCTTAAACTTTTTAAGGGGCAGGGAAGATCTTCAAATTCCCATTACCATTACACTGTGGAGCAGGCAGCCATAACCTGAGAGAAGCCAAGTGAGGAGCAGCAGGAGCAGAGAGCTGCCTGTGTTGGGACCCTGGCAGGAGCGAGATGAAAGCTTTCCAGCAAATTAGTAGCAGTGTGTTTTCCTGCTACATTCCCCTGGAATGGGTTGGGACCCAGGGGGTGGAGTTGTTTATGGTGGGATGGGGGGGAAGTGCTATAAGCCCTGGGGGCCCACCCTGTTTTGACTTTGTTGCCCAGCCGCCCCTCAGGATTTGGAAGTGGGAGCTGGAGAAATGTTAGGACTGGGACTTTTTGGCTCATTAGAGCATTTATTCAACTGAGAGTGCCAGGTGAGAGCCAGCAACTGCAGCATAGAAAGTCCCCAAGAGGACTTTACTTGGACATTCTGTTTGGATTGAGGGGATTGTAATCTACTGTGAGGTAGGGGTGGAGGGTGTTGTGTTCTCTGCTACCCCTGGGGATGTGCTATGTTAAGAAAAGAGCCTGGCCTGGGATACCCTGATTGTATATACAAGTGTTTTGGAACAGTACCTGAGTGAGGAGGAGCTGGTTGCTCACTTCTCAAAGATTTTGGCCCTCCCCAAGACTTTAGATTCCCCCCCCCCCCCAAATATATATATAAGGTGATGGGGTATGCTTTGTGTTATATACTTTTGTGTCTGCTTTAGGTCGTGTGGCCACCCTGGTAATAAGTTGTTACGTTGTTATGGATTGTGAATGCTTTAGTTTCTTGGTTCATGGTTTAGTTTTGAATAGAATACTTATACTGTGTGATAGACGCTTAAAATTATGCACAGCAGTAGCTCTTACGTGTGCTGCCTTGATTGGTATTACACTGTCTAAAAAATTCTTCTGAGGCTCAGCTCTATTTCCTGATTGTTAATTAGTTATTAGTGCTCATTTCCTTCTTCTGAAATGATTATGTATACAGTCTCTCAGGTCAGCAAGCATTTATGATCTGTTTTCATGTTGTTGTTCCCTAGTACCCTGTAAGCTCCTTGGGAGCAGGGGCTTACAGTTTTATATTTGTGTCCTCACAACCCAGCATAGGCCTCACTGTCTATAAGCTCTTAGGTGGATATTAAATTGGGTTGATACCACCATCGCGCTGAGAATTAAATCACTCAAGCATTTATTAAGGTCTCTCTATGTGGTAGGCTGTGTGCATAACACAGGGAATACAAAATAAAAATAACAGCCTGCGAGGCAGGAACTTTCATTCTGATGGGAAAGACCACATAAATAAATCAGCATGGACAAGATGTCTGTTGAGTAGCTGCAAATAGCCATAGAGATATGGCATTAGAACCTGGGAGATCTGGGAAAGAACCTTTGGAAGATTTCTTTCTTTTTTTTTTTTTTAATTTATTGGCTTGTTTATTTACTTTTAGTTTGCAAGATTCAATTCTAGAATCACTTGAGTTTCAGATTTTCTCTCTTCCCTTCCCTCCCCTCCCCACCATGGTGGCATGCAATCATGTATAGGATCTGCAAACACTTTCACATTGTACAGTAGAAGCATTGTAACCAGTGGAATGAACAATGGGGGAGAGGGGGGAAGAAGAAAAGAAACAAAACCAAACATAGAAAAGAACAATAGCATGTGTTGCTTCAGTCTCCATTTAAACTCTGGTCTTTCTAGATCTTTCTCTGAATGTAGTTATCTCCTTCCATTTTGAGACTTGTAGAGCTGTCTTTTAACTGTGTGTTGCTGAGAAGAGTCCAGTTTGTCAAGGTTGGTCATCACACATATGATGTATCTGTAACTGTGTGCAAATTTTTCCTGGTTCTGCTCTTCTCATTTAGCATCAATTAGTATAAGCCTCTCCAGGTAACTATGAAGTCCAGGAGGAGATGGTTCTTGAGCAGTCTTAAATGAGCCTTGATGTTTAAAAAAATCTAATCTTCTTAGTTTTATGCTTATTTCCCTAATTCTGAGAGTTTGTTAGTTTTAATTTTGAAGTAAAGTCTACATCTTAATGTAGTTTTTCATAAGACTGACATCCTACTTCAAGCACTTAGCTAGGTTATTTCAATAGCCTCTTAATTGATTTTTCTGCCTCAAGCTAGCTCTCCCTCCAATGCATCTTTTACAGAGTTCCTAAAGTTGTATCCCTAAAGCATATCTGACTAGGTTCCTCTAGGGCAGCAGTCCTCAACCTGTGGGTCGTGACCCCTTTGGGGTTTGAACAACCCTTTTACAGGGATCACCTAAGACCATCAGAAAACACCTGTTTCCGATGGTTTTAGGAACCAAGACACTGCTCCTCTATCTGTCTCCAGGTGGGTCTGCCCACACCCATATATGCCCACACACGAGTTATGGCGTTAGGAAGGTTGAGAGCCACTGCTCTCGGGTGTAATGCAGACCTTCTCTGCTTTTGCACAGGTTGTTTCCCATACTTAGAATGCATTCCTTCCTCTCCTATCCCTTTTAGAATACCTGGTCTTTAAAGCTCATACACACTAAGCCATCTTCTAAATCAGGAATTTTTAAGAGATCTCTTCTCAAAGTACTGTTTTTAATTGCATAAAACAAAATACACAGGATTACAATGGAAAAACAAGTATATTTCAATGCAGTTGTCAGAATATTAATTTAAAAAAAAACTCATGAGAGCCCAAGTTAAGAATCTTTGTTCTAGGAGCCAAGATGGTGGAATAAAGGTAGGTATGGACTCACCTGAGCTCTTCCCCAAACCTTTCCAAGTACCTTTAAATAATGACTAAACAAATTCTTGAGTAGCAGAACTGACAAAGACAGAGTGAATCAATTTCCCAACCCAAGACAACTTTCAAGGTTGTCAGGAAAAGTTTGTTGTACCAGAGTGAGAGAGGAGAGCAGTCCTGTGTAGGCCACGCCAGCACAGACTGGGCCTCAGCAAACCAGGAATAGGCCTTGGAGCAACTGAATCAGCAGTGGCAGCGGCTGCTTTTGGAGCTCTCAGCCCCAGCCCATAGATGGTAAAGGGGTTAAACAACTGGTCAGGAGATTACAAGAGTCTCTTTGTTGGCATTAAGGCAGGACTCAGATCCAGGTCACAGACCCAGGTGGCAGTCCTAGGGCAAGGAGGCATACCAGAGATTGCCATCACAGTGGAGCAGGGACTCTCCTCACAGTTCTAGGGCAGAAAAGAGTGCCTGTGGTCACTTGAGAGACAGGCCAGCATTATAGTAAACACTCCTTTGGTCATACTACCTTGGAATAACAGGTCCCTAGAAGTATCTCTGAAAATAGCTGCACAAAACCCTTGAAGCTTAAGACAATGCACCCTCCTGGAAGCAGAGCCCTACTTTAACAAAGAATTAAAAGTCAAGTAATAGACTGGGAACATGAACAAACAATGGAAAAACATTCTGACCATATAAAGTTACTATGGTGACAAGAAAGATCAAAATACACACTCAGAAGAAGATAAAGTCAAAGCTCCTACATACAAAACCTCTAAGAAAAAATATGAATTGTTTTCAGGCCATGGAAAAGTTCAGCAAGGATTTTGAAAATCAAGAAAGAGAGGTAGAGGAAAAATTGGGAAGAGAAATAAAAGTGATGAAGAAAATCATGAAAAAGCTTGGTAAAGAATACACCAAAAAATACTGAAGAAAGTAATACCTTAAAAAACAGACTAGGTCAAATTGTAAAAGAGGTGCAGAAAGCCAGTGAAGGAACACCTTAAAAAGCAGAATTGGCCAAATGGAAAAAAAGAAGCACACAGATTTATTGAAGAAAAAAAATCCTTAAAAAGTAGATTTGGGCAAATGGAAAAGGAGGTACAAAAGCTCACTGAAGAAAAGAATTCCTTAAAAATTATAATGGAGCACGTGGAAGCTAATGACTTGATGAGAAATCAAGAAACAATAAAACAAAGCCAAAAGAATGGAGGAAAAAACCCAGAAGACAATGTGAACTATATCATTGGAAAAACAACTGACCTGGAAAATAGATCCAGGAGAAAGAATTTTAAAATTCTTGGACTACCTGAAAACCAAGATCAGAAAAAGAGCCTAGACATCATCCTTTAAAGATATTATCTAGGAAAAGTGCCATGATGTTCTAGAACTAGAAGGTAAAATAAAAATTGAAAGAGTCCAGTGATCACCTCCTGAAAGAGATCCCAAAAGAAAATCTCCGAGGAATACTATAGCCAAATTCCAGAGTTCCCTTGGCAAGGAGAAAAATATTGTAGGCAATAAGAAACAATACAAGCATTGTGGAGCCACAGTTCGGATAACGCAAGATTTAGCAGCTTCTACATTAAAGGATTGGAAGACTTGCAATGTGATATTCCAGAGGACAGAGGAGCTAGGATTAGCAGTAAACGCCTATCTAGTGAAATTTGAGTATAATTCTTTAGGGGGAAAATGGATAGTCAATGAATTAGTGGACTTTCTTTTTTTTAAACTTTTATTTTTAATTAAAAATATTTATTTAATTACTTTTACAACATTCAGTTCCATAATCCCTTGAGTTCCAAATTTTCTCTCTGCCCCCACCCCCTGCATGCAATTTGATACAGGTTCTACAAATACCTTCACGTTAAACATTAGTAAAGTTGTAAAGAAGAATTATAACCAATGTAATGAACGAGAAAGAAGAAATGAAACAAAACAAAAAAGAGAGCAAGTAGTTTGCTTCAGTCTACATTCAGACTCTGTAGTTCTTTCTCTGGATGTGGATATCTCTTTCCATCATGAGTTTTGGAGTTGTCTTATAACCATACATTGCTGAGAGGAGCCCAGTCTATCAAAGTTAGTCATCACGTATAGGATGTGTCTGTAATTGTGTACAAAGTCCTCCTGATTCTGTTCTCACTCATCAGTTTATATAAGTCTCTCCAGGTTATCATGAAGTCCGTCTGTTCCTCATTTCTTAAGGCAAAATAGTATTCCATTACATTCATATACCACAACTTGTTTAGCCATTCCCCAATTGATGGGCATCCCCTTGATTTCCACTTCTTTGCCACCACAAAAAGAGCTGCTATAAATAGGCAGATGGGGTTAAGTGACTTGCCCAAGGTCACATGGGAAGTGTTAAGTGTCTGAGGCCAGATTTGAACTCAGGTACTCCTGACTCTAGGCCCAGTGCTCTATTCACTTCGCCACCTAGCTGTTCTGGCTATAAATATTGATGTACGTACAGGCCTAATTAGTGAATTTTAAAGGATTCTTTCTTTAAAAAAAATTCCTTTTAGAAATAATATTTTATTTTTTCCCCACAATTATATGTCAAGACAATATTTGCTATTCATTTTTATAAGCTTTTGAGTTCCAAATTTTCTTCTCTTCCTCTCTCCTCTTCTGAAAATAGTAGGCAATAGGCTATTTCAACTCTTCTTGGTGAAAATACCAGTGCTAAATAGAAAATTTGACTTTCAAATACAAGACTCAAACATGAAAACAGAAAAGGGAAATTATAAGGGACCTAAGTTAAACTATTTACATTTCTACATGGGAAGATGATACTTGTAACTCATGAGAACTTTCTCAACTAGGGCAGTTAGGAGTATGTATAGACAGGGGGCACAGGTATAGTTGAATATGAAGAGATGATATCTAAAAAAATAAAATTAAGGGTTGAGAGGAATGTATTGGGAGAAAGGGAAAGGGAGAGGTAGAATGGGTAAATTCTCTCATAAAATAATGGTTTTATAATGGAGGGAAGAGGGCAAGGTAAGAGGGAATGAGTGAACCTTGCTTTCATCAGAATTGGCTCAAAGAGGGAATAACATACACTCACTTGGGTGTAGAAATTTGTTTTAACTTACAGGAAAGTAGTGGGGAATGGGCGATAAAGGGGCATAATAGAAGGGAGGGCACATTGGGAGAGGGGTAGTTAGAGGAGAAAAAACTTTTGAGGAGGGCCAGGGTGAAAGGAGAGAGAATAGAATAAATGGCAGGAGGTTGAAAATAGGATGGAGGGAAATACAGTGAGCAGTAGTTAACTGACAAATTTTTTGAAGCAGGTTTCTCTGATAAAGGTGTAATTTCTCAAGCAATAAAGAACTGAGTCAGATTTATGAAAATAAGAGCCATTGCCCAGTTGATAAATGATCCAAACATATGAACAGTTTTTAGATAATAAAAAAATATGAAAAAATGCTCTGACATTGATTGGAGAATGCAAAATGAAACAATTCTGAGGTACTACCTCATACCTATTAGAATGGCTTATAGGAAAGAAAAGAAAAATGGTCAGTAGTGGAGGGGATATGGGAAAAATGAAGCAATGTGTTGTTGTTGGAGTTGTGAACTGATTCGGCCATTCTGTAGAGCAGTTTGGAATTGTGCTCAAAGGGCTATAAAACTATGCCTACCCTTTGACCTAGTAATACCACTACTAGGTTTGTATCCCAAAAGAGATAAACACAAAAGAAAGGGACCTATATGTATAACAATATTTATAGCAGCTCCTTTCTGGGGGCAGAGAATTGGAAATTATGGGGATATCCATTGTAATGGTAATGTAATTTGAATTTGAAGACCCCTTTTTGTGTTGACAAATAATCAAACCTCTATGAAAGAAACAGAAGGTATGAACCCCTGTTCCTGATGTAACAGGATGGGGGTTGGCTGAAACAGGAAGTAGCTAATAATGTGTGTATATAAGGAAAAGCCCCAAAGAGGAAGACTCAAAATTTCTTAGGACCAGCATCTGGAGGCAAAGCAGCTACAGAAGAGAAATGGGAGTTGAGAACTGAGTCAGAATTTCCTGAGAACTTATGGTGGCGGAACTTCTTCTGAAGAGGAGCCCAGGAGGCTGAAGAGAAGCCCAGAAGCCCCTGACCACCCCCTTCCTTTCCCCCTCTCCCCACCCCACCCCAGGCTGGATAAGGTGATTCTAATGTTTTGAATGAGCCGCAGAAGACTTTGGAAGCATGACCAGGATGCTAAGACTTTCTTTGTGGCTTGCTTGAGCCTTAAATTCCTTTGAACAGAAATTGTGAAGTATTTGAGATGGACTAGATCCTGTGAACTTCAGTGTGGAGCAGGACTTACACAGAAAGTTGGGCAAGGAACTGAGAGCTATCTGCCTTTGAATCCAAGTGACTTTTTGGTGGATTCAGGTAGGAGTTGTCTGCCTCAAGCCAAGATGAAAAGACCTCTCTGTGGGTATTGAGTAGTAATGAAATTGTAGTATACTAGTGACCCAGGGGTGAAGGATCTATGTATTTTCTAATGATTGTATGTAGTGATTAATGATACTTAGTAATTGATTGCTGAATAAGTGACTGATTGAGTTAACTTAGTGTGCCCCATGAGTGGAAGACTTTGACTATTGTACTTTGAGGTGACTGAATAACTGAGTGAGGAGGCAAACCTCCTTGGGGGTGATTGAATGATCAATCTGATTTTGAATGATTGAGTTACTAAACTATTCTTTGTTCAAAACTTTGTGGCCACTGTGGTGGAAACTATGTGGCCATTTTAATGATAAGCTGTTGTGAATACTGTATTTGGATTTTCTGTGATAAGTTGTAATATTGTGAACGCTGTACGTTGAATTTCTGTGAATGTTTTGCTTTGATTTGTTATGGAATAAATAGAGTGTTCACTATACTGTATAATCAAAACCTTAAAAGCTGTTCACAGTAGCATTTTTCTGGAAAGCTGTTTGTGCATGGCATTACACCCGTCAATCGGGGAATGGCTGAACAAATTGTGGGATGTTATCATGATAGAATATTATTGTGCTATAAGAAATGATAAGCAGAATGCTCTCAGAAAAATCTGGAAAGACATGAGTTGATGCAAAGTGAAATGTACTTGTGTACAAAGTGACAGCAATATTGTATGATGATCAGCTGTGAGTGACTAGCTAGTTTTAGCAAACCATGATCCAAGACAGCTCTGAAGGACTTTTGATAAAAAATGCTGTCCATCCCCAGAGAAAGAACTAATGGTATGTGAATACAGATTGAAGCTGCAGATTGTCAGTGTTACACAGTTATGTCCATTGTGGAGATGTAGTTGCAATTGAGTCTGCAGCTCATTAAAAAAATCAGAATCACCTTATCCAGCCTGCGGTCTGGAACAGGGGGAGGGGAAAGGAAAGGGGGCGGTCAGGGGCTCCTGGGCTTCTCTTTACCCTCCTGGGCTCTTCTTCAGAAGAAGCTCCGACACCACAAGTTCTCATACTTTTTTTTTTTCCTTTCTTTATTTTTCTTGAGGTTTTTTTCCCTGTTTGGTCTGTTGTCTTTCACAACATGGCTATTATGGAAATGTTTTTCACGACTATATATGTTTAGCCTATATCAAATTGCTTTTCTTCTAAATGAGTTGGGGAGGAAGTGAGGGAATTTGAAACTCAAAGTTTTAAAAATGAATGTAAAAAAATTTTTTTTACATGTAACTGGGGAAAAATAAAATACAAAATAAATAAGAATCTTTATTGTACATGAAGCCTTTTCAGGTTCTCTTACCTTCCTCCTCCCCACAACACCTTCCAAGTAATCTCTTTGAGTCTAACACATCTAAGGAACTTAAAGGCTTTTTAATTGATTGAGGGTAGGGAATCATTTAATTTTTGTCTTTGTACTTTATGAGTGTATCATAGTAGGCTCCTAAGAAATTCCTTTTTTTTTTTTTTGGTTAACTTTTGTGTTTTTTAGTTGACATAACTGATTTCCACAAGATTTTGAGTTACAAATTTTCTCCCCATCTTTCCCCTATCTACCACACCAAAACAGAGATTCCACTGTATACCCCCTGTTCTAATCTGCTCTTGCCTACATCCTCTGTCATCACCCCTCTGATTTTCTGGTAGAGCAAGATGGATCTCTGTATCCCAGTGCCTGTATATCTTATTTCCCAGTTGCATGTAAATAATTATTTATATATATTTTTATA
>CM053594.1:117355658-117376672 GCA_028646575.1 Pseudocheirus occidentalis | reverse complement strand
AAAGGATTCTAGAGTTTTATGGCTGTTTTTATTTTGCTTCCTTTACCTCATGCTGTCCAGTCAATTAATTGGTTGGTTTTTTAGCTCTGTGAAACTTTGCTTCCAAGGTGGGAAGCTCTGTTCCAAATCGCTGGGGTTTTCCCAACTGCCAGTGCCATTAGGGGGGTGTTGCAAGACCCCCCAGCTTTGGCTTGCTGAAAGTGCACCCCAGGACCACCACCCAAGACCACGATCCAGATCCAGGCCACTCAACGCAAGAGCACTTGGCCCTGATCAATCGATTCAGCCCCCCTGCAGAGTCCGCAGGCCAGGGGCTCTGAAGCAGTCTGGTGGGGGTGGCTGCTGGTTCCAGCGGTTCCCTTCCCCCACTGCTTCCTTGCCCCGGGGGCAGATTGGTTGAACTGCTTTACCACCCCCAAATTAATATTCAAAGTTTCACTTTCACTAACCATCTTTGACCGGGATTTGAAGCTCCCCTAAGGCAGGTGCTTTAGATTTTCTTTGAAGTAGACTCAGACTGTGGTTTGGGAGGCTCTGCTCCTGTGGCTGCTCTGGGGCCTTTCCTGGCTGCAGCTGCGCTTTTGGGCTGACCGGATCTCTGCTCCCCTTCAGTGGGAGCTGCCCCTCTCCTGTCCCATTCCTCACGCCTTGACAGATGTGGAGGTGCTGGAGGCTGTAGAACCTCTGCAGGCTGGCTGCGGTGTCTGCTGGGCTCAGCTTAGCCCGGCTCCTTCCCACTGTCCCAGGCCTGGCCCCGGTCTCGGCTTCAGGCTGTTTCAGTCTCCACTCTGGCCACCTCGATGAGCCCCTGCTGCTGAGCTACCTTCCGTGAGAGATGTGTTCTCTGTATTTTTGTGAGTCTGAGAGTCCTAGACTTTATCTGGGCTCATAATTATATAGGGTGGTGGTGTTGGAGCTGCGGGATCTTGTGTCTACGCCGCCATCTTGGCTCTGCCCCACCAAGCCTCCTCTTTTCTAGGCTCAACTCCCCCAGTTCCTTTATACAGTCCCTACATTCACATGGTGGCCAGAAGAAATGATACAAGACTACTCTCAAGGTCTCTCTTAAAATTTTGGAATTGATTGTGTGACATGGGACACACTGGCACAGGATCGCTCAACATGACCCACATCAGAGAAGGCGCTGTACTCTATGAGCAAAGCAGAATTAAATGGCTCAAAAGAAACTTGAGATACACAAATTTAGAGATTCCACCCCAAATATGCGCATGGGCTGTTTGTGCTTGACCTGTGGCAGAACATTCCAAGCTCATATTGATCTGATCAGACACAGTCACACACACTATAAATTGACTGTAATATAGTGATGTCATTTCAATCCTCTTCAAGAACGAAGGACAGCAACCAACCATTTGGCAAGGATTCAAGGCCCTTCATCATCAGTTTGCCCTTCTCTGAACAGTCTTTCATTTGTCAATATTCTTTGTAAAATGTGGTGCCCAGAAATGGATAGAATACTGTAGATATTGTCTGATCAGGGCAGAATACAAATTACTGTCACCACCTTATTCCTAGAAGCTATGCCAGTCAATGTAGCCCAAGATCATGTCACAATTTTCCTGGGCTTGTTTCTTCAAATGTTACATGAAGGAGCTGGACTAGACAGCCTCTGAAGCCCCATCTAGTTACAAATTTGCTATCCCTTCATTTACATGTGATCCATTAGCTTTTATAGCTATTATATCATATGACCATATTGAGCTTTCAGGCCTCTAACACCCCTGAATCTTTTTTGAAACAAACTGCTATCTAATGATGCCTCACCCATCTATATTTATGAAGTCAATCTTTTGAACCAAGTGTAAGAATTTATATTTATCGGTAGTCAGTTTATCTTGTTAGGTATTGCCCAAGACTCTGGTCTCTCAAGGTCTTTTTGGATCCTGACAGTCTTATTCAGTCTGTTAACAATGCTTCCTAGCTTTGTTTGTATCATCTGTAAATTTGTCCCTTTATTCAAATCATTGATCAAAATGTCCAACAGCACAGTGTCAAGCACGATTTCCTGAGGCATTCTATGGGAGGCCTGTTTCCAACTATTCATTGAGTGTAGTCATCAGACTTATTCCAAATCTAATTGCACTCTCATTTAGCCCATTCTCTCCATCATTTTGACAAGGGTAGCAGAAGGACTTTGTCAAATGCTTTATGAAAATCTAGGTAAACTATATTTCCTCAGTCTAGCATTCTAATAACTTTGTCCAAAGGGGGAAAAAAGGAAATTAAGTTGATGTGAGATGATGTTCTTTTTTAAAAGTATATTTCAGTGGGGAGGGGGAGAAAATTTAAAACTCAAAATCTTATGGAAGTAAATATTGAAAACTAAGAATAAATTAATTAATAAAAATAAAATAAAATACATTTTAATACTGTATGAGATGAGTGAAAACTTCTCAATTTGGGTTGTTAACTTTCCCTTCCTTCCTCCTCCATTGTTGCTGTCAATCACTTTTATCTTCCTTTGTCTGTTTTCCCACCTTGGTGGGACCCTCCCCCCTTCCTTTCTTGCTGTCCCAGTTGGGGAAGAATTTGGTGACATATGCCTCTCTACCAATCAGAGAGGAGACAGTCGGGAAAGGGAGCTTGACTAAGTTAAGTTATAAATTCTTGCCCTGTCTTTCGTAACTTGCCTCTTCTCCATGATGAGTCATGGGGAAAACTACCCTCTTCTGCCGGGGAAGAGAATAAACTCCTGTTCTTATCTTAAGAGATCTCTGTGTTTATTTTTTCACTAACTTAAGGATGAAGGGTATTTTTTCATCCCAAACAATACTATTTTTCTTTTCATAAAATCTAAATTCCCCATTATATCTCTAGTCTTTCCCTCCTCAAGAGCCATCATTATAAAAAAATTTTTTTTAATGAGGAAAATTTTTTCAGCAAAATTAGCACATTTTAAAAAATCTGCTATTGTATGAAATGTTCCATACCTATAGTTCTCCACCTCTGCAAAATAACAGACAGTACCTTCTCATATCTCTTCTCTTACAGTTATATGGCACAATGGGTTGAGTGCTGGGCCTGGAATCAAGAAGACCTGAGTTCAAATTCATTCTCAGGCACTAGCTGTGTGACCCTGGACAATAATCACACATACTTCCCAGAGCTGCTGTGAAGATTAAATGAGATATTTGTAAAGAACTTATCAAAATGCCTGGCCCGTAGTAGAAGCTTAATTAATGTTTGTTCCCTTCCTTGGGGACAAGCTTGGTCATTGTAATTTCACAGAGTTCATTTTCACTTATTTTGTTGTTTTCTATCCACTTACATTGTTGTAAATATTGTATATATTGTTTTCCACTTTGCTCGTATAAATTTTTATATACTTCTCTGTATTTATCATATTCACTGTTCCTTGAAGTACAGTAATAGCCTGTTACATTCAAGTGCCATAAGCTTTTTCACCATTCTCCAATGAATATTAATCTACTTTATTTAGCACAATGCCTTGCACATAGTGGGTGAATAATAAATGGGTTCTTAGTTATTACAAAAAGTGTTGCTAGAAAAAAAATTAGAAAATAAGGGGCTTTTCTTTCGATCATTGACCTCCTTGGAGTATACACCTAATATTGGATCTCCAGTTCATTGGTTTGGTGGGACCCATTCTTGATGAAGTCATAATTGGTCTTTGTGATCATTACTTCCTTATCCAGATACTTACTGTTTTCATTGTTGTTCTCTGATTCCTGATGCATCATGACCCAACTTGGGATTTTCTTGACAAAGATAAGGAAGTGGTTTGCCATTTCTTTTTTTTGTCTCTTTTCTTTTAGGTTTTCCTGAAAATTTGAAATGTCTTACCACCATCCCTCTTTTTTTACCCATTTCTTTCTCCAGCTCATTTGATAGAGTAAATGTCTGAGGCCAGATTTGAACTCAGAAAGACACGTCTTCCTGACTCCAATCTAATGCTCTATATCCACTGTACCACCTAGCTAGCTACAAACTGGCTAACCGCTCTTTAATAATATGATCTAGAATTTGCCAGGAAGAATATATTCCCTTCTGTTTTTCTGGAAATCAAGACATTTGCTCTTTTTCAGTTCAGTAGCACTTCTCTAATTCTCCCCAGTTTTTTCAACAATCACAAATGGCAGAGTTTCTTTCAGTATCTTCAGATGTAATTTGTCTGAGATAGGTGACTTGTACTCATGAAGGGCAACTAAGTCCTCTTTTATTCAGTCACTGCAAATTGAGCATAAACTACCTATTAATCATTTTTGTTCCATTCTTTAAAACTCAAAACTCATTCTTAATTGGCAGACGAAACAGAACTCCTCCCCCGTTTGCTGAAGGAAAGGACCCCTTTCAGAGGTAGAAATGGACTTTCTAGCCTCAGAATGGGGGGATTCCTTCCCAGTTTTATCCTTTGTTGTGCAAAAACTCACCTCTTTATTGTTACACTTACTGTCTTTGTGACTTCTCAGACAACCTCCCTACTCAGACTACCCTTCCCTCTCCTATACAAGAAGTCTTTCCTTCAGCATATAAGTTCCTTGAAGGCAAGAACTGTCTCCCTTTTAGATTTGTATCCCTGGAACTTAGTATCCATTTGTCACACAGTTGTAGTTTGCCCATCATTTTCTTAGAGGATCAATGATATCTTGAACGAGTGGACTAGGTGAACTGGATTTAAGTGAAGCAGAGTTGCATGAAGTCTTCAGCCTCACTTTCTCTTCCAGAGTCACTGAAGTACAGTGGCAGGACAAAAATCAAGAAGACTGGCAATGGCCAGGATGCAGTGGAAAACACTGGAATCTTCACTGACTAAGTTCTCTAAGCACTCCACATCACCTGCGTCAGACACCTTCATAGCCATTGTAACAAATTGTTTTCATCTGCCTGTTCTGCGGAGAAGTCTTCACATGCTTGGAGTAGACATTTCCTTAACTCACTAATGGGTATGAGGTCTGTCTACTACCCTCAACATGATTTAGATTTAAATCATCTGGCAAGATGATTTTACCAGGGTACGTCCACTGTGCATGCTAGTTTCTTGGAGCCACAGGCGAGAGTTGGCTGAAAGGTGGACACCAAAGGTAGATGAGCTGCCCCAGAAAGGGCTCAGCAAACTCTCACACAAGAGGTACTAGTCCTCCTGCAACATAAAGCACTTAAATTCTTTTAATTAAGTCATATAAATAGACTTGCATGATTTGCATTAAGGGCAGCCCTCACCAGCAGCAAGCACTTCTACTTTGTTAAATTTCTTGCACCTGCAGATAATAAAGTACTGTGGACAATCCCCATCAGCAAAAAATTAAAAGGGGGCTCTGAAGACTTAGCACCTTTTCCTGTAGAATTCTTCATTTCCTACAAGTAGCTATATTAATTAGCCACCAGAATCTGTCCTACTTTAAAGAAGTTCATGTATTTTTGTCAGGTTCTTCTTTTCTGCTCAGTGACTGGAAGATATCCTGTCCCACTCTACAAATGCACAGGCTGATGATTTCCACAGTTTGGTACCAGACAAGGCAGACAAGCAGGTTGATGCCCAGTTCCTCTTGGCAACAACAATTTTTCCTGCTTGAGAGGGCATAGTCATGTTCTTGCTACACCTTAAAAGGGCAGAAAAGACCTCAGAACAACACTTTAACACAAGTTTTAGGCTAGCCTGGGAGCAATGACTATTCTTGACTATTCTTCAATGACTATGACTTGTAACTCAACCAACTCAAACCAACCCTTTGACTCCCTTCTAGAACCAAAATATAGATGCAAACAGGCAGAGCTCCTTTTAGCAGATCGATGGCCTTGGGAACACAAATCATAGCATATTGTCCTTTGGACAGCCTCACATGCTGACCCAGAGGAAGGCACAAACTTAGAGGGCAAGTTAGACCAAGTACTGAAACATACAGGGGCAGAGTTCTTAAAATTATTCTGGCTACATAGATAACCTGAATCACTATGGGGGGCTAGGGGCAGGTGGAAGGTTGTTTAGCACTATACATGAGGGTGTCAATACTCCCTGTAGCCCAAGCAATTCCACTAGGAGTCTTGAGCCATTCTCCAGTCACTCCCTCTTCTTATGGGTTGATACTTCACTTATCATAGACTGTCTTGCACTTTGTCTTAGGGTTATCTCTTTCATTAGGTTTTAGAACCATGATGAATGTAAAGAATATTTTTCCAAACTGTACCACTTGGTCCAGTACTGGGAGCTGTTCTCAGCTCATTATTTCCCAGTGGGTTTAATAATACTCTACAGGCATCTAACTCAGATTGTTTTAAACAAGTCACAAAGGTTACTTTACCTTCTATTTAGTATGGCATGCAATCAATAGGTGACACATTTTTTTTAAGTCATCCAGCCTATCAAGTATAGTATACACACACACACACACACACACACACACACACTTGCAACTAGGCCAGACCCACTATTTGTCCATGGTAGATTTTGCTAGAACTAACATAATACACTGAGTCTGGAAGAAGAAGGGACTCACTCTTCTAGGAGCTTTGCAACTGAAACAGCTCTGAGTCACAAACACATTCAACTGGCTAACTATGCTTGCCACCTGGAACAAGAACCTTCATTCCCTGAGGCCTCAACTATGACAAAAATAAGATGCAGCAGAAGGCAGATGAACAATACAGATTTTAACAGAGAGGCCTTAAATGAATTACAGAATTTCAGAGTAGGAAGTGAAATTGGAAATTTGTAGGGGCAGCTAGGTGTCACGGTGAATAGAGCACTGGCCCTGGAGTCAGGAGAACCTGAGTTCAAATCCAAACTCATACACTTAACACTTACTAGCTGCATGACGGTGGGGAAGTCACTTAACCCCAATTGTCCTGCCTTCCCCCCACCAAAAAAGAAAAGGAAATTGGAAATTTGCTACCCTAATCCATACCTGAACAAGAATTCTTTTGAGAGCATACTACTGTGAGTCAGACTACTGTGAAACCTTGGTATTAGAAAGAACTAACACAAATCTAAGATGAAGGTACCTGAGAGATTTGTGACTTTATACCTACCTGATGCTCATACTGTGGCCCATGAGGGAGTTCATTAATACCTTGAAGTCCACTATGATAACGGGAATACAGTGACTGATATGATACCAGCCGAACCCCCAATAAATTCCCTCAATCCTTAAATGTATCACTTGTATGTGATGTTGTGTAGCAGGGTTTAGAGACACAGATTTTAGAGCAGGAAAGTACTTAAGAGATCATCTACTCTAGACTAACCCTCTCATCTGGGATATATGAGAAAAAAAAATAACTTGGCTAGGGTCACAGAGAGAAGTAGCAAAGTGATAATTCAAATGCATGTCCTCTGACTCAGTATTCCTTTCAATAATACAGAAAGTAAGTGGAGAGATCATCTTTCTCTTTGTTAAAACATAAGAATCCATCCTCTGGTCTATAAGTCAGCTAACTGTATTCAGTAATAGAGTAACTATTTTCTACCAAGCGGTGGGGATGGGGAGGCAAGGATGACAGGTAGGGTAAAGGTTGATGAAGAGCCAGTTCCCTTCTTATCCTGCTCCTAATTTCCAGAGTTTCTGTATCTCTTCTCCTTCTCCCCATCCCCCAGAATGAGGGCCCTTTATTTCCTTAATAGTCCTAAAGCTGAAGGTGTAGGCATGAGAACTTTTTGTTATTGTTGTTCAGTTGTTTTCAGTTGTGTCTGCCTCTTCATGATCCCATTTGGGTTGATTTTTTTTTTTTTGTTTTTTGGTGAGGGGAGCAAAGATACTAAAGAGGTTTGCCATTTCCTGCTCTAGCTCCTCATTCAGATGAAGAAACAGGGTTAAGTGACTTGCCCAGGGTCACAAAGCTAGTAGGCATCTGAGGTCAGATTTGACCTAGGGAAGATAAATTGTCCTAATTCCAGGCCTGGCACTCTATCTACCAAACCACCTAATTGCCCTGCGATGGAAATAGAGCAAGAAAACTGCTAAAGAAAGCTATTGCATCCCTCAAGAGAAAAGTCTATGTCTCTAAAGTTCAAATAAACTATGCAGAACTTTCAGTGACTTAGTGAACATATCACCCAGTTATACCCATGAAACATACTATAATTAGCTTCCATTTATAACTTCTTCAACAGATCTGTGATATTACCAATGTGGGTACTCACACCACTAGCAGAGACAGCAATCAGTCCATTTGTCCTCTCAGCAGTATTCTGGACTCTTCACTCTCCCTCACCCTACAAATTCAATTAATTAGTGTTTGTACTTCCACAATATATCTTGCATACAACCCATTCTCTTCACTCACATAGCTACTACCTTAATTCAGGTCTTTATCGCCACTAGCCTAAATTATTCACAACAATCTCCTAATTGACCTACCTGCCTCAGTCCTGTTCTCTTTGCTTCACTCCATCTTACATGCTGCCAAAGTAATTTTCCTTAGTGACTCCTCACTCAATTAATTCCTATAGATTTCTGTTCCATCTAGGATAAAATATATGCAGTACTCTGCTTAGCTTTTAAAGCCCTATACAATCAATGTATCTTTCTGGACTCATTAGACATTACTCCCCCTCCCACACTCTATGATCCAACCAAACCAGCTTTTTCTCTGTATTTAGTCTCAAAATCATGTCACTCCATCTACATGCCTTTGCACTGACTGTCTCATGTGCCTAGAATGTACTCCTTCCTCGCCTTGGCCTCACAGCCTCTCTCTTCCTTTAAAATGTAGTTCCAGCTACATCTTCTGCATGAACATTTTCCTGATGTCCTCCCTCCCAAACTTGCTTATATTTAACTATTTTGTATATATTTGCCTTTATTAACTGCTGTATGTAATTTTTTATCTGTACTTTTTATCTCCTTGAATTAGAATGTAAGCTCCTTGTGAGTCGGGATGGTTTCATTCTCTGTACTTATATCCCTAGTGCCTGGCACATTAGTAGGTACTTGAACACTTGTTGACTGCAGAGGAAGAGGAGAAGAAAACAAGCATTTACTAAATATCTGTGCCAGGAACTGTGTAATAGCTTTATAAATAAAGCCTCACTTGATCCTCACAATAATCCTGGGGTGTCTATTTTATTATTATTATTATTCCCATTTTACAGACAGAGGTTAAGTGAATTGTCCAGGGACACACAGCTAGTAAATTTCTGAGGATGGATTTGAATTCAGATCTTCCTGACTCCAAGTTCATCACTCTCTTTTTCCACCATGACCCCAGCTGACTGAATGCTTCCTCATCCTGTGCATTTATTGTCTACATCTTTTCCACATGGGATCTAGTCAAAATACTAGAGCCTTCCTCTGGTTCTTTTAATATTTCATGGATATCACTGAAAGACTCAAGCTGTCCGTCTGTTATCCCTCACTATGTTTTGTAAAAGCAGCAGCTGAAACCAATTGGACAAATTTTCCCTAAAAGGCATTGATTCATTTCAGTCATTTTTTTTTCAGTAGTATTCAATTCTTCACAGCCACATGTGGGATTTTCTTGGCAAAGAGACTGGAGTGGTTTGCCATTTCCTTCTGCAGCTCATTTTATAGATGAGGAAACTAAGGTAAACTGGGTCAAATGACTTATCCAGGATCATTGAGCTAGTAAGTATGAGGTCAGATCTGAATTTAGGAAGATGAGTCTTCAGGCCCAGTACTCTAGCTGTACCACTTAGTTGCCCAAAAGGTAATGAGAACATCTTTAATACTCAGTTGGCTCAGGAAACAAACAGACTTTCTGGCTGTTGACATTATTTCCTGGTAGCCTGAATACAAAATAATCTTAAAGAAATCCAAGCATTCTCAGATGCTGATGTACCACACTAGGGGTCGACCTGACAAAGGAGCTCGACTGAATCAACCAAGGATGTCTTCTACGCATATCCTTGTTGAATATCCTTTTCCTGCTTCAGCTTTCTGCTAACTGTTGAATAATCTACAAGTATCTCTTTTTGTTCCAATAACTAGTTACTAAGGGCCATGAGGCAGGACCAGACCAGGACACCCAACCTCATAACATAACCAGCCCACTCCTTTTCTGTCCATGCACATCCATGGCTTCTTATGTCATTTCTTATATACAAGTTACCATCAGCTAAGATTTATAACTCGCAAAGCACAGATGCATCTATTAAATCTACAAGGTTCTTCACCCACTCCTGAATATGGACACATACTGCTTGTCAACCTCACCCCACATCAAGTAGTGAAAATAACAGAATTGCACTAATAATAATATAATAAGCATCTTAAGGAGGAGCATAAAGCTGGTAGCATTCATAGAATTAGGATCTTTACTATGTTCACTTATTGAAGGCTCTTTTCTATTGGTAAAAATCAAACCACACAAATGGGGGGATGTACATAAATATGGCAGAAATAGTGTAATTCAGAGGCATCAAACACGTAGCCCAGCATTCCCAAAGGTAGCCGGAAGCAGATTAAAATGTAATTGGGGAATATTTAACAGAATAAATAAAAATACAATAGAACATAAATAATGCTACTATGTAGTTTTCTAAATCAATATGTACCTTCATGTATCCTTATGTATGGTTTAGTGGTCCCTTTTCTATTTGAGTCTGATACAACAGGTATAGTATATTAGAGGACCCAAGTTCAAATCTTGACTGTTCTTCATTGCTCGTAAACAAGTTATTTAAGCATTTCAGCTCAATTTCCTCATTTGTAAAATAAAGGAGTTGAATTAGATATGGTTCTAAATCCTATGATCTTAGGATTTAGATAAATCCTAGGTCATACCTAGAGTCACTAAGGATATCAAACCAAACTTCATTCTGCAAGTAAAGTACTTAAAAAAAAAAAAGCAAATCTGATGTTGACAATGAATAAATAGGTAGCTGTAGGAACAATGAAATAATCTTCCCATGATATCCAAGTATAGCTTTGCTGCTCTACTGGCCAGGTCTTAGTCAAAGACATACTGTGTCCATTTCATAGTTTTAGTTTATGAAGCATAAAGAACCTGGAGCCAGGTCAAAGGAGAGTAATAAAGATAATTAAAGGGCAGGGATGTAAGATTTGTGAAGATAGCTAAAAGCTGCATTTATTTAGTCTAGAGAAGAGAAGGCTATGGGCTAATTTAATAACAACTGTCAAGTATATGAGATGGCTATTAGTGAACTCTGCCAACCCAGCTGAGGAAGAAACAAGAGGAAATGGATTTACTCTGAAGCATGAAGGATTAGGTTAGATTATACAGAAGAATTTCCTGACACTGAAGCTTGATAAGCATTGGGATGGGTTACAGAGAAAAGGAGCATAAAGACCTTCTATGAAGGTTTTAAAAAGGGGATTCTGATCAGCCTTAGGATTGTAGGTGTGGACTTAAATGAAAGCCAAGGGTGGATGCACTAAGAAGTGTTCTTTTAAGATTGCTCTTAGTCATACAATTCTATGATTATTCTTGTTATATAAGTATTATTCTTAGATAATAAAAAGACATTTTTGTGTGTAGAACTTGGCAGCTCCTACTACATCAAACTTTTTTTAAAGAGCCAACCTACTCAATATCCCAATCAGCAAAATGCTGAGGATTTTGAATGTCCTAACTGACAAACTCTGAAGGATCTCTGGGTAATAATACTGGTTATAAATCCATTAAAATCACAAAATTCAAACGCCAAAAGATTAAGGGTGTGGCCAGGTTTTTCACCGAGAGTCATCCATCCTGGAGCAACCCAAAATTTATCATTGCCTTCCATTCCCCAATACGACAGTCTTCTCTGGCTCTCCTAGCTACAGCTCTTTTTGTAGAAACTTTTACGAGACCGGAGATTCTCTCACAGTACAACAAAGGGCAGGATCCGAACCGCGATTCCTGGTGATCAGCACCTAAGCAGTTTGCTAGAAGGCCGGGCAGCGGCAGCCGAGGCTCCGACTACTCAGGTTGCCAATACTCGGGGTGGAGACCTGGGAACAGTGCACAGAAAAAACCCCGGGGGGAGGTCGCTCCAGAGAACTGGCTTCTCCGGTAGGCCTCTCCCACTGCAATGCAATCTAGGCGGTTTTTCCAGGTAGTCAGTTCGTCCCCCCTCCCACCTTCTCCGAGGTTGGTTGACTGCTTTAAGCCCCACTCCCTTTGCTAAGGGGGCGGGGAAAGCGGAGCTTATAATAGACCTTGGTAGACCGGACAAAAAATAGGTGAGGCAGGGGTAACCAGAAATACATTTATCTAACTTCTACCTAGCCTTTAAATTGAAATTCGCCTCTCCAGGTTTGGGATTGGTTAGAGGAGAGAGGTGCGTTGGGACTGGATCGGTCACTGACTGCTCTGGGCTAAGGGACATATTCCTAAACCCTTATCGGGTCTCCAGCCCTTTTCAGGGGGAAATGAATGATAATAGCTTACGTTTGCAGCTCGCTGTCACCAGAAGTCTTATTTAATTCCTCTCGTTTGTTATGAGGTAGTAGACGCTAGCAACGGACCCACCCTTGCCCCCTCCCTTGCTTTAGCAAGAGACCTCAGTTACCACCCAGCCAAAAACAAAATCAAGTCCCAATTTCATTAAATCTACTGGCTTTTCACCTTTCACTCCCACCTAGGAAACGAGGCTTTTAACTTTTCCACCGCTTTTCTATCTTTTCTCCCAGAAGCTATAACTTTCAGCCACCTCTCAAAAAATGTTATGAAAAACCTCTTAGTCTTGTCTCTACTTGCTCCAATATACCAGGTGTGTTGTAATGGTCAGCCTGATAGTTTAAGTGGATAGATAGGCGTTGTTTTGTTTAGACGTCATTTAGGCTATAGCACTGGGATTCATGAACGTCGTGATTATTAGTTTTACAGCGTCTGAAAAATGTGAACCGAATTGCTTAGATCTAATATGACAATTCCGTTCCCCAGGACAGGTGAATTTGAAGCACAAATGTTGTCTAAATTGCTTATTCCTCTTTTATTTTACACTCTTAGTTCCAGATAATCCTAATTGTCGTTCGTCACAAATAATTTTCCAAATCCCGTCTCCCAGCTTTTCCACAGGTTGTGTACCCCTATTTGGTATAAACTCCCTCCTCATAAACCCCGCTCTCAAGCTCCCTTCAGAACTCGTCTTAAGTAGCAGCTTTTTAAAGAGCCTTTGATCGTTTGTCCCCGGACACTTGTCACTCCAGAGAAATTACTTTGTATGTATTTTTGTTTATTTGTGCACTTGTTTCTTCCCACAGTAGAATATGACTTCGTAGAGGGAAGGGAATGTTTCATCTTTTTCCATACACAGTTCTTGACACGCAGGCGCCTAATAAATGTATATTGACTGAGTGGTTCAGTAGTCTAAGACCTCAATGGGATTTGTGATGAACGTCACTTTCCGCGTCTCTTCCCCCTCACAAGTTTTCAACAAAATAAGTATATAGAAGAATTAAAGCAAAAATCTGCATTGACCTCAATTCCTTTATTTTTAAGTTTACTGAAAGGCAGTGTGGTGTAATGGCTAGAGCTGGCCTTGCAGCCAGGAAAACGGGTTCGGAGGAAATCTTATTAAATGAATGTTGTGTGGACACATAAAAGAAGTAAGTCCGTGAACTCGATGCACCAAGATTTTTAGTCGTGCAAGCCTCCTAGAAGGTAGAAATTAGAGAAACTTGGGTTTAAGTATTGTCTCAGACTCGTCTTAGCACACTTAGAAACAGTGTGACTGCCCGACTAACACAATTTTTAAGTACTTGGGGCGACTCTCCAAAACCTTTTTGTTTGTTATTTAGACTGGACCAAAGGTTTCAAAGGAGAAAGAGTACGGAGCATCTCCACTAATACGAGAGGCCACCTTCTTTGTAATTCAAGTTTTATATAGCTTGAGGCATTGAGGGGTTTAGTGACTGGTCCAGTGTGGCTCCGCCATTAAGTGTCAGAGGTGAGACTCACCCTGGGGTCCGACATTACAGATCTGCTCCCTATTCGTTAAGCCATTCAGCCTTTCCCCTAAAACAAATTTGCCTATCCCCACAAGTGAAAAGAATTTGCCAAACTGGGAGCCCTTCATTCATGAAACGAGGTTTGAAACAAACATCTAAATCTATGTTTATAGTATGTGTACATTAGAGAAGAGAAACATAGTAAACGAACACAACCGATTAACGAAAAAAGTGTGGAAAAGTTTGCCTGAATTAGTCACAGGCTTCCTGCCTATCCCTTCACTTTGTGCCATGCAGACCTGGCCAGTGCGTCACTTTGTCTTTGGGTGTGACTCTGGACCCCGGGGTTTGCCTCCCTCCTAGGTGGGCCCATTAGGGCTCGGCTCCAATCATTTCACCTCTCAGGAAAAGTGAAAAGCTTTCACCAGCCCGCCAGGATAAGGAAGTGTGAGCTCGGGTCAGGGTAGGGTGGAGTTGGGGAGGGCACAACAGGTTTTGGGGCTGCTGTTTGCACTGGAAGGTGTGTGGCGCTCCAAAGAGACTTTTCCGGTCTTCAGGAATTGCCCTCGCCACCTCTCTGCTGCTGTTTACAGCTCGCTCCCTACTTCCCTCCCTCCCCGGGTTGCCACCACACCCTCTATAACTCCGCGCCCCCTCTGCCCTCGCCTCGGTCTTGCCCTGCTCTTCTTTGGTACTCTTCCACTCCAGTCTTTTCCCTAGAGCTTTGGTTGCTCCCGCTTCTTGTCCCCAGGATCAGGCCTCCTTTTGACCCGCCCCCCACCCCTCTCAGTTACCTCCCTTTCTGTTCCTGGCGTCCCCATCCTTCTCAATTTCTCCATTCCTCAAGCCTCTCCACCAGCTTCCCCCTGTCCTCTCAAGGTGGCTCAAGCTCATTCTCATCCCAGAACCCTCAACCTCTTGGGGTTCTGCGGGTGCTCCCTCTGGGCTGTATCTGCCCTTCCACCACCCCCAGCAGCCTCTTTCATTCATCCCGCCATTGTCTCCGGGTCGCAGCTGCCTTCCCAGCCCACTCCTCCCTCTCAGCAAATCTGCCTCCTCCCCCATCGCTGCCACGTAGTGGTTTGAAGGAACCAATGGGCGGGCGCCGCCAGGTGTCTCTCTCTTACCTGCACCACGTGGGGGAGGGTGGGCAGGTAGAGCCACATCCCCCAAACAGAAAAACCTTCAGCCATTGCGCGCGCGCCTCCCAGGGGTGCAGCCCTTCTCTTTGCTTTTTGCATAGACTCACGGGCAATTAAATACAAAAAAGGGCCAAGCCTCAGAAGCTTTCCTTCCCCCACCCCCCTCCCTCCCTCCTGCCCTCGGTGTGTAGCACAGCCAGGTGTGGGTTAGAGTGGTTGCACTATCTTTTGCACCAGTGGCGGCGAGGAGGGGGGTGGATTTTCTTCCTTTTTCTCTTTGTGAAAGGTCTTGGCATCGGTTTTTCTTTTCGCTACTCCCTCGCCGCCTCAGCACTTCCCAGCCCCCCTTTTCCCCCTCCCCACCTATCGTCATGACGGCGTCTCCTGATTACTTGGTGGTGCTTTTTGGGATCACTGCCGGGGCCACAGGAGCCAAGCTGGGTTCGGACGAGAAGGAGCTGATCCTGCTACTGTGGAAAGTGGTGGATCTGGCCAACAAGAAGGTATTTGTTTCTTGGCGCTTTTGTTCCACTTGTGGGATCCGGGAAGAAGTTCGCTTTAGAGAAAGGGAGGAGAGAAATGGAGAGGGCGCAGGTAAGGAAGGGGTGGTAGAGGTAGGCTTTGCTGACTGAGTGCTGGGAATCTAAAGGCCTCCGGAACTTTCACTGAAGTCGTTTCAGCCCCTCGAATTTTGGCCAAGCTCATATCTGGTACTAAGAAGGGACAGTACCCTTGGGACACAATATTGGAACTGAGCAAGGCCTTCTCACGCTCTCGGGGCAACCAGCAGCTATCTATTGGGTCTGAGAATATCTAGCGTCCGCTGTCTCCCCACCCTCGTAGGAATCGCCGGAGTTCGGGGACCAGAGAACACCGCCTGACTTAACCGACCGCAGCCGGTGTATGAAATAAGGGCTCTGATTATCTGACCATATCCCCAGAGAGGCTTTGGGGGGGCGGGAGGCGTTTTGAGAAGTGGAATGACAGAAGGGTAAAGAAAAGCAACCAGTAAGACCTAAAGAGGAGGAGGGAGGGGGGAACTTACCCCTACTTTTCCTACCTCCGGAGGTGGGACAATTGCACGAAGTACTAGTTAAACCGGATCACTTGGAACTGACTGAGGACTGCAAAGAAGAAACTAAGATCGACGCCGAAAGCCTGTCCTCAGCCCCGCAGCTGGAGCAAGCCCTCAGACAGGTAGGTGACAGCCTCTGTCCCACTAAGCCCACCTTCACTTTGCCCAGGCCAGAGCACCTGGCGCCTTAAACTGGGCTGCTAGAGCTGGGAAGGTGCACTAGGGCTGAGCCCTGGCGAGGGAACCAGACCTCGTGGGAGGAAGACGCTGTTCTGGGGTTGGAAGCTAATGGGGGAGCAGATAATTGGAGCCCTTTTTGAAGATTTGCCCTTCCACCCTCACAATTGTATTTGTCCACTTCTCGAATTCTCTCCTTGTCTTCAAATTTGGGTCAAGGTAAACATTATTTAAACTCAAACTGGCTTCTGATCAAAGGGAGGAAATAGCTTTAAGTTATCACAGATACATACATTCTTCTCTGTCTCTGTGTTTATCTATGTTTCTGTGTGTGTGTGTGTGTATCTGTATCTGTGTGTGTATATGTCTCTTTTTCTGCAGACGTTAGGCACTGCGATTGTAACTCGGTATAGGGTAGGCGAAGTAATTGTTTGGGTATCCTGCCTACATGTCATTTGGGGTGTTACTATCTGCCGTCAGGACTACTCAGTCCCAGCTCCTCTGCCTTTCTTTGCCCAACTTGCCTAATCCACCTCTGGGGGAGCTGGAAGGCAAAGGTGCTCCTTGCGGTGCACTCCTCCCTCCTAGCTGCGGATTTACTCCCTAGAAGTTTGTACAAACTCTAAGGTAGTACTTCCGTAGCAGTACTTCATGGCATGGGAAGAATCCCCTGGTTCTTTATTGTAAACTGTGGTCTGCCCGGATTGGAGAGTAGTGCCTTATGGCTCACCTGTGGCCTTTTTGAAAGAGGAGCAAAGTCTGGGTTGGCTCTTCTCTTCTCCCTCTTGGGATCACAGAAAGTAAACCACCTAGGCGAGAGAGTCTGAGATGAGATTTGAACAGAGAGCTTTATTATTTATTCCTGATGTATTGACCCAGTAAAATAATGCCAGTAAAAGGTGAGGACGCAGGATTGGAGACAGGCAAGGAGACTACTGCCTAGATGCAATATGTGGGGTTGTGGTATATTTCCAGTAAATGAATGTATTTTTAAGTACCAGAAAATTCTACTTTGTTTAGCACCAGGCCATTTATTTTGTGATGTCATTTGACACTTCTTAAGACAAAATTCACAAAAATAAAACACAGGATGGGAGTAAATACTTTTGTCCTGCTCTGGGTCTTTGTAATCACTACTTCTATTTCTTTAGAAGTGGATGCTTCAGACATCTACCAGAAAATACACGGGAAAATCAGTTCATCAGGAGCAGCCTGCTGTTGAAATGAAAAATCTGACACATAGATCAATAATGACCACTTCTAAAAAATAAGGATTCATGGGGAAAAGGATACCTTTTAAGTTTTTCCCCTGTCTACTCTTGCATTGATATCTTGGAGTAGATCAAAAAGTCCGTCAGAGGGAAAAGAGATGTGTAAGGAAGTTTTATGAAAGCTTTTCTCCTTTATTGTTGCTCTGGGCAGCACTTGTTCATCACTTGCCAGAAGTTAGCATGTGTTTCCTTGAGTATTGCTAAGTGGAACACTTTTCACAGCTGAACAGCTTGTAAATCTGTTTATCAGTTGTATCCTCCTGTGCGTCTTCCTTTCAGTTCAATCAGTCCGTGAGCAACGAACTGAACATTGGGGTAGGGACTTCCTTCTGTCTCTGTACTGATGGCCAGCTTCATGTCAGGCAAATCTTGCACCCTGAAGCTTCCAAAAAGGTAAGAGGACTCTAAAGAAAAGACTAAATTTTTGTGTCTAAAGTTTTTTTGGTTGCTTTTCTATAATTTTTCTTTAAATTTGAATAATAAAGACATGACACTTTCATAGAAGTGTTTCCTTACATTCCTAGAGTGGGTTAAATTGTTGAAATTTGAAGTGATTTAAATACATAGGGTTTTTTTTTTGCAGCTTTCCTTTGTTATTTTAACTTAAATTAGATTTTGGAGATGCTTAGCATTCTTTAGCCCTGAGACTGATCTGATATTTGTGATTATATTGGAGTACCCTTATTTAGAAAGATAAAAATCAATCAATACACATTTGATAACCACGCATTTGCCAGGCACTGTGCTAAGCAAAGGACAGGATGTTTCTAACTGTTTAAAAACTTGACTTAAAAACAAAAAACTTTGAGTGCATTTGGCTCCCCTGTACTGAAAGTGTTTTGTTCTAATTTATTTCCATCATTTTTTAGTTCTACATTTGTGAGAGCAAAAAAAATTTTAAATTTTATAATACACATGCTTTTTATTTAACTGTATAAACCATTTCAGTAGCTTAGAATAATTTATAGTAGGCAATTAGTCAAAGCTACTTTCCTTTTGTTTTAATATACATAATAATGAAGAGGCACACTCATGAACCCCTGGTTTTAAGAAGCCTTTACAATAATGCTGTTATTCCACTCAAATTTCAAAAAGTCTGGGTGATAGCAAAAATAACAATTAATTTAGACTTTTGTTGAATGCCTACAGTAGACAGGAACTGTTAGGTGCTGGGGAAACAATAATAAAAATAAGTTCTTACCTTTAAGGAGTTAAAATGAATGAAAACGGTACTATTTCCTATGTAAGCAGTATAGAAATTATTACAAAGTTTCCTTAGCAGACTCTTAAATGATGGGGATGGGGGGTGGGGAGAGGGATGACAGATAAGTGGAAAGAGAAATAAAGAACAACTATATACTGTGACCATTTTCTATTTGAGACTTGATCAAATACAGAAAACTCAAAGAATTAGTTTGTAGGATTAAATGTCTGTGACAAGTGTCTGCTGTTTGGGGAATCCAAAGAAGTGACTTTTTACCTCTTAAGCTGCGTGCACTGACTACAAAGATTGAATGAGATTGGTTTCATAAGGAAGAGACAAAAACTAGTCTTTTGTTTCTAATTACACCTCATAACATTTTCTTTTGCTAAAATTTTTATTAATAATTTCTATTCACATTGCTATCACTTTGCAATGGCTCTTCATTATCCCCTTTCCTTTCCAAATAGAACCCTTCTCTATTTCAAAGAATTGCAGAAGGAGAGCAATTCAACATAGCCATGTCTGAAAAAAGCATGCCTCATTCTCCACCTATAGTCCACCACTTCTGCCATGAGAAGGTGGGAGACATGCTAGAACTATTTTAAAAGAACAGTACAAAATCAATCTAGACCATTCTCTTCATCCCATTTTCCTGAGTTCAAATCTGGCCTCAGACACTTAATAGTTGTGTGACCCTGGGCAAGTCACTTGACCCTATTTGCCTTAGTTCCTCATCTATAAAATGAGTGGGAGAAAGAAATGGCAAACCACACGAGTATTTCTGCCAAGACAACCCCAAATAAGGTCATGAAGAGTCAGACATGACTGAAACAACTCAATAGCAACAACAAAATCTATATCCATTTTTTTGGATGAACATAAAAAATTGATAAAATTATTTTGCTTATTTGGTTTTGAAATGTACTGTCTTTAATTTAGCAGGTTTGTGTTTATTAGGTAAAAAAGGAGTATTAAAATTCATCTTAAACTCTGTATATAGGTTCATAGAATTGGAGCCAAAAAGGACCTTGGCTCTTTAGTTGGACCCCTTCATTTTCTACATAAGGAATTAAAACCCAGAGAGAGAAGTGATTTGCCCAAGGTCACACTGGCAGTAAACTTTAGGAGTTGGAATTGGAACCAGAAACTCTGACTTCAAATGCTATTTTCACTTACTATGCTAGCTCCCATCTAATGGGGAGACACCAGATAAGTGTTTTGTAACAAAGCATTAGCAAATTCCCCTTGGTAGTAATTCCCAAAACAAGTAATACACATGTGTCTGCTTATTATACTTATTCCTGTTGGGATTAGGAATTGTCAGAATTGTGGATGGACACAATTCTTTGCTACATTTTAAAAAATAGTTTTCAGAATTTCACTGTAAGTCTTTTGAAGGTAGGGACTATTAAGTTTTGTCTTTGTAGCCCTTGCATATTATACCTATTATAGCACTTTGATTGAAGTAAGTGCTTAATAAATTAATTATATTCCTACTATACAATGTCTAGATAGGTACAGCAAATTAAATTTAGTAAATTAAAGGTTAAGATACATTTAACACCAAGTTGCAATACAGCTTTGTGTGTTCTCATTTAATGGCAAAATTGAAAGGATCAGATTTGTCGCTTATTATAGAGGGTATGATGGATTACAGTTAAAATATAGTGTTGACATTATCAAGAGAGTCAAATAAAAGACATAGGAATATGAAGTGTATTAAAGCTTTAGAACAAGATAATATGCTATATGTGTGATAGTCATTACCACTTGTTCAACTGTTTTTTAAATTGATTTTGAGATTTCATGGAATGAAATCATACATACTCAAAATATAGCAGGAAATTATGTTTGTCTGATTTTTGAGTTATTTGGGGAACATAGAATAAAACACAATTTAGCTACTAGTAACTAACTTGTCCTTTCTCAGAATGTGTTATTGCCGGAATGCTTCTACTCCTTTTTTGATCTACGGAAAGAATTCAAGAAGTGTTGCCCTGGTTCACCTGATATTGACAAATTGGATGTCGCAGCAATGACAGATTGTATCCTTTTAATGATTGGGATCAGGACAATCTAGCTATCTAGTAAAAAGATGTCTGACTATAGACCTATGTGGAGGTGTCAACTTAGAATCTTGGTGTACTTTGGAAAAATGTCATAATCCATTTTTTTTACTTTAATTTTAATTTATTTTCTTGGTTACATCATTCATTTCCACAAGGTTTTGAGTTGCAAATTTTCTCCTCTTTTTGCCCCTACCCCCCAGCCCAGAACATTGATCCCACTGTAAGACCCCTCCCACAATCTGTT
>CM053594.1:117322102-117355158 GCA_028646575.1 Pseudocheirus occidentalis | reverse complement strand
GAAGCAGCCCAGTGGAGGCCACTGCTGCTTTCAGCTATTCCTGCTGCCACAGCCGCCTCCCACTGCTTCCTTGCCCTGGGAGCAGTTTGGCCGGACCCCCTCTTCTCCTCCCAAGTTAGCAAAATCCACTGACCTTTCTCTTAGCCTTTTTTTCTTTCTGGCCTGATAAATGTGGTAACTGTGCCTCCAGTGCAGCCGATCTGCTCTCCTATAGACGCGGCTCCCCGCCCGATGCCCTGGGGCCTAAGCAGGCTGGGATTTCGCGGCTCCCAGACTGCTGGGAAGATCCCCACCTGCTGAGCTGCCTGTAGGAACAGATGTGCTTTCTGTCTTTTGGAGAGTTTTGGAGCTTGAAAATCTGTTTAGAGTCCCATTTTATGAGTTTTTTTAGCGTGTTTGTGTGGGAGCTGTGGTGCTTTGCTGCTTCTATGCTGCCATCTTGCCATAATCCATTTCTCTAAAAGGGATGGTAGGTAGAATAGACACGGCACAACATGATTCTACTCTAAAATGACAAAACTGATATTTGAAGTATAGGCGCATCAGTAGTCTGCAAGATAAAAATAATTTGAGACAGATTTTGTTAGAAGGATGACTGAATTTCTGTGGTGACTTGGGCTTTGGTGTTTTGATTACTGGTGGGGGGTTTTTTATGAAGATTAATTAGAATAGAAATTATTGCCTTCTCTATCATTTATTACTCAGTCTTGCCTATCAAATCTTAGCACAGATGATAGAATCCTAGATGAAGAACTGGAAGATAGCTTTTGAGTCATCTAGACCAATGCCTTCATTTTACTGATGAGGGAAACTGAGGTCTAAGGAGGTTAAGCAACTTGGACAGGGACATAATCGTAGTTTGATGTGGGATCTGAACCCAGATCCTTATTTCAATACCCGTGCCTTTTCCAAGGTCATTTGGTTCTTTGGGTAGATACAGATATATTGGTTCTTTAGTTGGCTTTGGGTTTCTTTGGAATGAATTAGAATTTTCATTCTTGTTTTTTGTTTTTTTTTTCTTTTCACAAGCACTTTTGACTATTCAAAACAAATTCTCTTGTTTTCTGGACTGTTCCTTAATAAACTCAGCTAACCTATACTCAACATATCTTTGAAAATTTGGGGGTATAGATGTGGTTATGTTTGATCTACTTTAATACTAGCATTGTGTATATTTTTGTGTAATATAACATGGATAAGTTTGGTGTCCATAAACCTTAACCTAGTGATAATGAATGACAAATATTCCTTTTCACAGTTTTAAAAAAAAAGCTACTGAAATAATTGAATCTCACATTTCAAATTTCTGGAAACCTTAACTATTAAAAGGTATATTTTACTTTAAACTTTGAATATTTTTGCTAAGACTCTTAAGGAATATCAATATTTTGAGCACTGACATTCTTAGTAACTATGATGTATTTTATTTTTAGAAACATCTTTCCTGACTACTTTTGTGTTTACTGTTAGGAGTAATTTGTCTTGTTTAGGATTGATTGGTTGGAGTTTAGATTTGTATGTTTCAAGTTTTAACTATCTTTTTAACTTGAAGTTGTAACTTAACAAAGAACTATCGCTTTGGTGTGACTGGTTCTTGGGGGAGGTTAGAATGACTTCAATTTAAGGCAGTCCCCCTAAAATCCTCCTTGAAAGGTTATTTGATTGCTAATCAGCACTATTTCAATACTAACTCTGAAGATGTTGGATATTTAAAATAGCTGAGTTATTCATACTAACTTTGAATCTTCTAAAGTACATGGCAAAAAAAAAACAACTTTAGAGGCGGCTAGGTGGCGCTGTGAATAGAATCCTGGAGTCAGGAGGACCTGAGTTCAAATACGACTTCAGATACTTAACACAAAAAACTAGCCATGTGACCTTGGGCAAGCCACTTAACCCCAGTTGCCCTCCAAAAAGAAAAAAAAAATCTTTAGAAAATCAGTGGAACAAAATAGCCAATTGGTCTTTAGAGAGAAAAAATCATTATAGGAAGATTAATAGACTCAATAATGTTAGTAGAAATAGAAAAGATTTTATGTTCTAGATAAACATGTAAATTGCAGTTTATTGTGCTATTCAAGATATGAGTGAGAATTTTTTATTTTTTTAAACTGTCAGCCCCAGCTAGAGATTGATCAGTAGTCTTCTTAATTGTTGTTCATCTTTTCCATTTATCATCTGCAGCTCAAGAAAGATCTGTTAAAAGTTTAACATTCACTATAGAGTTTATTATTTTCACATATACAATCTGGCCTACTTAGTGCTAAAGTAACTACTTTTTAAAATGTATTTTTCACTGACAATATTTTTTAAAATAAAATTTTATTTCATTTTTTACTCATTTACATTTCCCAATGTATTCCTTCCATTTCTTCTTCTCCTAGTGAGCAATCCCTTACCACAAAGAGCTTTAAAAAGAGGTGAAGGGGGGACTGCAATTCATTAAAACTATCCAACATTTTGAAATAGCCTGACATTTTATGTTGTGTTCGATATTCACAGTCAGGTGACTTTGAATTCATCCAGTAAGCACTTGTGCTATACTCATCCAAAATATTTTTGTTAATTGATGTTCAGAAGATTATTTAATCTCTTTTCTTAGTGTGATTACATTGTAGACTGTCAATAGGACTTTTAAAACTTAAAAGCTGGACTTTAACGTTTCACAAACCTTGAAGAATAAACAAGGAACTATGCAAAAGATTTGTTGGGGAGAGCTTGATTGAAGTGATGATATCACATCATCTACAGACTCTTCTGGGTGGATTCCCAGAAATCCTGGAGATAAGAATTCTGAGCTGTGAAATGGCAATAGCTACAGTAAGCTCCACTACTGTAAGTTAAAGAACCAGGAACATTTAGCATGAACTTTTTAAAAATGTAGTCAAAGGCTTGTTTAATGTCTGTAGAAATACCTCGTACAAATTTGATGTGGTCAGATGACTAAATTCAGTGTAAAGCCAGGGCATTTTCTTTTGGTAGCTGTTTGGTACAAGACAGCTTTATCATAGTACTGTTTCTTGGGAGTATTTGATAAGTTTAATGACATTTCTAGAAGATTTTTTCAGAGTTGTGGAGTGAGGTTTATTTTAATTGGGTTTTTTGGTTTCATGGGGGTAGGGAGCTTAGTCTTAGTTGGGCAGGAGCACTGAGAGTTTGTGTCACGTCCACGGTCACACAGTTAGTATGGCTAGTGTCAGAAGCAAGACTTGCACCCAAGTCTTCCTTATCGTTCCTAAACCCAGTCCTCTGCCCTTTATGTCACCCTACCTCTCCTTATTTTTGCAATCTTTAAAAAATATATAAAGTGAGCTTTCAATCATTTTAGGACTCTTTTCTTTTATTAAAATGTGCTTAGGGTGTCCTTAGATTTGAATCCAAGTACTAAAATGCTGCGTTTATAAGTTTGCCTATAGCTCTGTGTGGGTGCACAGGCATTTATTGCATGTGCACTCAATCTGTGATGCCTTAATTTATTTTGTAATGTCTATTCAAAAAAGCAGGTTCCTTTCATCAGAACACAGGCACCATTTCTTCAGGTCAAATGAAGCCATCTGGAACAGCATTTCAAAATTTTTATGAGTGTCCTTATCTATGCAAAACAGCTTCATGATGCTTGAAATGTAGGTCCGTTCTGTACTTTTAGGTCACAAAAAAGACTCTTCTTTTTAAAGTATTGGGATGACAGGGATGAGGAACATGTTCAGGTCTTTAAGCTTAAATGTCCTGTTGGCAGTTTTGCAGCACTGGTAGCCAAGTAGATAGGGAGTCATGTGCCTGAGGATTACCTGCTCAACCTGGTCAACCAGTGTGGGAGTGAAAGGAACATCTTTTAGCCAGTTCTTGTCAAGCAGAGATTGATAGCTTTTATAGGATTAGGGGATTAAAAAATTCTCTCTTTCATGTGCAAATGGTCAGTTTTCTGGACAGAGCTTCATTCTTTGTGATTTCTCTTGGTATCTTATAGTAGAAGAATGATATTCCCTTAAAAAAACATAAAGGCATAGGGAAGTTAGATGCTGCTAGATGTTAGCTAGCATTTACAAAGATCATTAAGGTTTGTAAAGTGTTTTCTCTGTATTATTTCCTTTGATTTCTTCAGATTATTAAATGTTACTTTATCTTCTCAATAGATTTTTATGTCCTAGTATTATAAATTTGGGATTGGTGGATGTTCTTAGAGGGAAAATTAGCACTGCAGTTGTCTGTTTTCTTAGTTTTATGATTAAAAACATTTCATGGACATTTTTTGGTTTTTTACACACACACACACACACACACACACACACACACACACTCCTACCCCACTTACAACAAACCAACTCTTGGAACAAAGAAAAAAAGAGGAGGAGGAAAAATCAAGTGCTATAATCAACCAGCAGAGCAACTTTGGCAGTCTGTACAAGATTCCACACCCATAGTCCTACACTTTTGCAAAGAGGGTGAAGGAAGGCATATAGTCTCATCTCTAATGTGGTACAAACTTCGTATAATTTCATAGTGTTCAACTTTGGTGACATTTTTCAAGATTTCAATAAATTTTATAAACCACCTAGGAAATAAGGGAATGATGTCTTCCTTATGGATGAAGAAAGCAGTTGGGGAGAATCATTCTCTCTGGGTAACTTTTTTGGTGCCAGTTAGGGATTTTGTCTCAAGCAAGACTAGTGATTGTACTGTATTTGGTGCCTGGAGAGTCTCCAGCAGCTCTCTGTTGCCTATGACACATACTAAAGGGTTTCCTTATTGCCCTAACCTGGTTTTTGTTGTCTATATTGGGTTTCCTGGAGAGGACCTCTTCTGATGTTAGACCTCTGAGTTTTCAGGGTAATGCATTGTTAACAGTGAAAAAATGGGGAACCTGGCAAGCAAAAACATCATGTAGATTGATACCAACTATCTTTTCCTTAAATAGGTGAATCAGTAGTTTTTGGAATTTTGGATGAGAGAATTATTCTAGATCTTTTGGAAAATTTGCTACATTCTGAAAAAAAAATTCGAAACATTTTATTGGTTTATTGAGCAGATGTGCACTTTTGGTGTGATTTTTTTTTTCTTTTAAAAAGTTCTAGGGTAACTAGGTGGTGCAGTGAATAGAGTGCCAGCCCTGGAGTCAGGAGGACCTGAGTTCAAATCCGGCCTCAGACACTCAACACAAAAAAAAAATCTGTGTGACCTTGGGCAAGTCACTTAACCCCAATTGCCCTACCTTCCCTCCTCCAAAAAGAAAAAAAAAAGGTTCTATAAAATAGAAAGCATCTTTGTAAGTAAGTATAAAGTAATTTTGGTGGACTACTAAGCTGAGTAGATGAAAACAATTTGGTTTTGGAATATATGGAGTTATTATGATGAGTTAGAGTAGGAGATGTTTTATTTTTGCTTTTTAAGAATAATGATGTTCACCCTTCCTTCCCCCCTAATCCCACAGTAGAAACCCTTTCTTGTAACAAGTAGAGTCAAGCAAAACAAATCACAACGACCATGTCCAAAAAATGTATGCCTGGGCTGGCTAGGTGGAGCAGTGAATAGAGCACCAGCTCTGGAGTCTGGAGGACCTGAGTTCAAATTCGGCCTCAAACAATTGATGCACTTACTAGCCGTGTGGCCTTGGGCAAATCACTTAACCTCAATTGCCCTGCCCTCCCCCCTCCAAAAAGCCAAACACAAAATGTATGCCTACGTTTAGAGATGATTTCTTATTTCTGTTAAGAGGCAGGCTTCACATTTGGCCCTCTGAAGTCTCTCCTGGCCATGGGACAAATCAGAATTCTCAAGTCCTCCACTGTTTTCCTTTACATTATTGTAGTCATTATGTAAATGGTTCTCAGTTTCTTCTTGCCTTGCTCTGTGTCATTTCATATGCATCTTCCCAATTTCTCTGAATTCGTCATTTCTTACAGTGATTATTTTCATTTGCCTCCATCTGTTCAGCCATTCTCCAGTGCATGAGCACACACTCTTGTTTGGTTCATTAGTGGAACTGACAGGAAAGCTAACCTGCTCTGAAAGAGGGAATTTCCTCTCCTAGGAGTTGTACTAATGAAATCATAGATCCAATCCCTATTATTATACCCCTACACAATATAGGTAGTAGATACCTTCCTAATTTCTGTTTTACTTAGCTAATATTAAGTGTGCTTTCCCCAAACTAGCAAGGAATCCAGTCTGAAAAATTTGCCATAGATTTTCCATAGATTGTGCATTCAAATGTGGCTAAAAGTATAGATCTTATGCAGGTATTAGATTTGGTTATGTGATTTCCATTACACCATTTGTAAAGGTTTGCAGAGCCCCCCTTACTTTCCCATTTAAGGACTGATACTCTTAATATAAAGAATTATTACTCCACAATACCCCCATGTGGTATGCTTGACAAGACATGTCAGTCATTTGTTGGGGGAGGGGTGGAAACTCCACTTTCCCTTGGGATTTACATACACTTTCATTTGGAGGTACAGCACTTGTTTTTCCTCTTTGTTCTTGTCCACCAGGGCATTTTCGTGTACTAGGTGTGAGACTCAGAGCCAAGAAAACAGCATTTTTGTGGCCTCTTTCTCTTGAAATGTCCTTTAAAAATTCTGTTGCTAGGCAGATATGACTTTAGGCATAAAGACACTTCATCTCTTTGCATTTGTCTCACACTCCTAGAGCAGTCATATAAGGGAAAGATATCATTTTATACAAGCTTTTAATTTCCCACTGAGCCTAGCCCAGAGCTTTCTTCATATAGATGCTTGCTAAATGACTATGGTGATGATAAACAGCTGTGTTTACTGAGATATATATATATATATATATATATTTTTTTTTTTAAATTATTTATTCTCAGTACTTTGTTTTTACATCACATTTATTTTTCAATATATTTTCTCTCATTTCTTTATTCAGAAAACTACCACTTATAAGATTTAAAAAGAAAGAGGGAAAACAGTTTAGTAAAACTAATACACCAACTGCATGGAACAGTATAGGCTCATTCTTGCTCATTTTTAGTTCTGCCCTCCAACCTCCCTTGGCAATAAAGAAAGGAAGGTATTTCTTCCAATTTTTCTTTGGAACCAAGCTGGTTTCCCCATCAGTGGGAGATAATAATGCCAGAGCAACCCATTCTACAGGGTCGTTGGTATATGTACAGTGAGGCAATAGATGTGAAAGCACCTTGAGAAATTAAATGTGCCTTACGTTGGTAAGGTAGAAGGTAGAATCTGGGTTTTTAAATCTTTTTTAATCTTAAAGTTTATTCTTCCGACTTGTATGTAGCTAGACTCGGTCATGTTTCCTGCCTAGTTAATCTACTATCTTTCCCATCAGTCTGGTCACACACTAGAATGTGATATATTCTGATTTGAGGGAATGGTTGTAGGAAGAAAAAGAGCAAATGTGTAATTATGCCATCTTCTATACTCTCCCCTACTCTTCCATAGTAAATGAGGTCTTGTCACTCAAGCCGAATTAAATAATAAAATTAATATGACTCATTAAAGATGATAATTTGAAGAATTGGTTGAAGTTGCTTTAAAAAGCAAGGCTTCTAAACCATAATTTGTCCATCCATTCCCAAATCAAAGAATACCCACTTTGTTTCTTATTCCTTAATGCACCAAAATTGTTGCTACAAATATTTTGTAATTATGAGTGCTTTCCCTCTTTGATTTTCTTGGAGTATATACCTAGTAGTGGTATCACTGACTCGAAGGGTATGCACAGTTGCTTGACAAAGTTTTGATCTTAGCTCCAAATTGTTATCCAGAAAGGTGGGATCACTTCCCCCCTCTCCTGACAATGCCTTGGTAGGCTGTTTCCCCCCACGTTTCCAACACTGTCATTCTTAGTGATTTAGAGTGTTTTTTCATATTTGTTAGTAGCTTTCTATTTTTTCTTTTGAGAGCTGCCTGTTATATTCTTTGACCATTAAAGGCATGGCTTCTAAAGCAAGGTTTTAAAAGGGATGGGGTAGAGTCCTACTGATATCTATCTTTATGTTTATTTTGTCTCTCATGACAAAAGATGCATATGTGTGTATATAATATCAAAACACATAGTTGAGTTAAATGTGATCATTGAACTTGTGGGCTAGAGAAGAAATTATTTTGGTATCCATTAACGTGAGCCAAGACAGAGAACTTGCATTCATTGATACTTCTTGTTAGTTATGTCTTAAATAAGTCATCAGCATATTTGGATTTAGTCCTCAGTGAGATATGTTTGAACTTCACTGTGATTTGGGGGAGAGGGCATTTTAAATATATATTTTTATTTTATTTTTAATTTGTGAATTAAAACAAGCATTTCCATAACAGTATAATTTAAATAAAAGATGATTGCATATTTTTAAACTGGTTGAGAGCTAAAAAAAAAATTCATCAGAATACTTTGTTAAAGTCTTGTTCTTTAAAAGTAGAGCTATTTTGAACTGAAGAATTTGAGCCTAAAATTAAAAAATAACCTTCTAGAAGGGGACTCCCTTACTTAATTTTTCTCTGGGTTATTTTATTTTTCCAATAAATAGGAATTTATTTTCTATCTCCACTACCACTGAAGAAGAAAACCAAAATCCTTTTAACAAATATGCATAACAGATTGAAGCATAGTGTTTTCTCTCTTTTTATTTTTTCTTTCTCAGGGTTTTTCCCTTTTGTTCTGATTCTTATTTCACAACATGACTAACATAAAAATATCTTCAATATGATAGTACCTGTATAGCCTGTATCAGATTGCTTGCCATCTTGGGGAGGGGAGAAGACAGGGGGGAAAAAGTTGAAACTCAAAATCTTGTAAAAGTGAGTGTTAAAGACTATCTTTACATGTAATTGGAAAAAATAAAACATTAAATAAGGGGAAAAATAAATATGCATAATCAAGGAAAAATGTGGCTCATTCTAAGTCTTCTGGATTACTGATTTATCACTGCATTTATCAGAATGGTTCGTTGCTTCAAAGTTGTTCTTATGATATTGTTATTGTGTACATTGTTCTGGTTCTGTGCATCAGTTCATTTCTCTAAACTCTCCTCTTTTGATATTTCTCATAGAGTAGTAGTATACATATACCATGCATTGTGCCAACATTCCCCTATGGACAGGCACCCAGTCTCTTGGTTGTTAGTTCTTTGCCTCTATTTTTTTTAAAAAGCTCCTCTAAATATTTTGAGGGGCTTCTTAGATTCTGGTTCTTTCTCAGCTCGCATAGAGAAGTCTAGAGTTACAGAAGGCTTCAATTTTGTTATTATGGATGTCACTCTTACTCATCTTTGTTTCAAATGGTCAGAATGCGGCGTTTTTCAATTTGCTACTTCAGTCACTTTAGTTTCCTCTCCACTGTGATTTGCCGTTCTAGTTCTTTGCATTAAGAGCTAATTGACCTCCTCTCTTTTCTATAATGTTTTAATGGAAAGAGGACTGAAGATGGAGGACAGAAACCCTGGGTTAAAATGCCTTCTCTGCTTCTTATGAAGGTTATGGATATGTGTCCTTGGACAAGATATTTCCCCTCTCCCCACCTCAAAGGAAATGACTGTAATGTACAGTCCATTAGACTGGGAGCTCCTTGAGAGCAGAAACTCTTTTGCTTTTCTCTGTTTCTTGAGGGTTGAACAAGATGTTCTTAAGTCTCTGCCAACGTAGAGATTTTTGTGATTAGATTGTGAATAATAGAAGCTGAAGCAACCTCATCAAATTCATGCCTGACCAGGAATCTCCACAAAGTAATTACCAACTGGTCATCCAGGTTTCACTTGATTTCTAGTGAGAAGAGAATATGCTTCCTTTTGAAGCAGCTCATTCCATTCTCAGTTAATGCTGATAGCTGAGAAGTCTTTTTCTTCAAGCAAGCCTGAACCTGCCTCCATCAATATACAGTAGACCTTAGTGTTCTTATTGGGTATAAGTACACCTTTCTAGGCAAAGTGAAGAAATGGGCGAGAGAAATGTGAAGTTTGAGGGGTATTGCTATCTCTGCTTTTGGAGGTAGTATTGTACATTAACTGGCTGGGTAAATTGGAAAGACAGACATGCTGGAGGCCAGACTTACTTTCTAAAAACAAATGAAGCATGAAATTTGTTATTTATGACCTAGTATCAAAATAAGTTTATTTCATTATTTATTTGCCTCTCCTCTTCCTCTACAAAGAAAGGAATCTGGGAAAATAGACACTTTGACCAACTCACTTTTTTCATTCTTATTTATTTTCCTAGTTTATTTTCAGTAAGATGGGATAGTTATTCTGTAATAATGTATTTGCCTAAATCTTTAATTGAGTATGGGACATTTCCTAAACAGAATAAAGCAAGATTAAGCAATTACAAGTTGCTAATGGCTAGGGTAAGGCTTAAACATACTAAATATGTCTTCCAATAATATATTCAGCATGACTTGCCTTATTTTTTCTCTTACTTAGCATTATATTTCCATACCTATTTATGTGTATATATACAATTGGGAAATTGACTTAGACATGTCAGTGCTTATAAATACACTTAGCATTTTGGTCCTTTGTTTTACAGAGTAAATGTTTATGTTTCAATAAAATTTTTAAAAGCCTCTTAAAAATGATTCTTTTGAATGGATAGGCATATCTGAATGTTCATCTTTAAATTCCTAGAGCTCTATTTAAAATGTCTCCCTTATGTTCAGTTAATTTGCTTAGCATGCTCTTCTAACATTACAACTTTACCGCCACCAACAACAACAACAACAAAACTTCTGCAAAAAAGTGTCACAAAAACCAAGATGTTTCAGATTGGAAAAGATTGCTCAGTTGTATTTCTAAGATTTGTGTCAGTATATATCCACTAAAATACTTTGCCTGTACTTCGTGTGGTGGCAGTGACCCTAGGCTCTGAGATGACCAACCCTGTATTAGATGATCTGTCTGACTGGATTTAGAGAGAACCAGCTTGGGGCAGGGTGATTAAACCTCCTAGCTGTGGCATTTCTGGGAGAATATTTTCTAAGTGACAAAGAGGCTACAATATATTTTATGTGGCAACAAAATGATAGATTCTAGTAGTACCACCTTTGTAAAATAGCTTTTTTCTTTAGGACTGAAAGAAATACTCTTTGGATACTGTTTCTGCTTTCCCCTCCTTACTCATTTCCTTATGTTGGTTCTCAATTATGAAGCTTGCCAATCCAGTTCTCTCTTGTGACTTGCCTCGAGGGCAGAATGAATACGTTTTGCATGACCAGCCATAAATCAGGAGGCATAAGGCTCATCTTTGATTCAAGATCAGGCAGCAATAAGAATAGATGCATAATTATAAATTGATGAAGGAAGTAATTATTGACAGTTGTTTTCTTATTCCTCTATTTTTGCAGGTGATTGACAGTGCCTTAATGACTGTTGCCTAGTACTAATAAGGAGGTAAGGGGAGAGTATAGAAGATTAGTTGATCTTAAAAGAAAAAAAAAGATAATATAGTATCCTGAGATTCTTGGTCTTGGTATGTAGCTAAAAGGAAAACTAGTTGAGGCATGATGCATAAAACTAAGATAATAAGTTGAGAAAATCTCATAACAAGGAAGCTAAAATTCAGTGAAGAAATACTTTGGTTTTCAATGCTTTATTGAATAGTTTTATGAATTTTATATCTAGAGCCATAAAATGTTGCTATAAACCATTTTATTAGTTTTTATGTACATAGTTCCTCTACTCAGAAAGTTTTGTTTAAAAGTGCCAGCATGGTCTTCTACCATAGTTTTTTTTATTTATGAATCCATAATCTTGTCAGCAAGTTATTGTTTTCAGCTCCAGTGGCCTAAGCATTGCGCTGCTGCTTTGGAGGATGCAAAAGAAATACATTCCTCTTCCTGAAAGAGCTTAGTCTAGTTAAAGACGTGAAGGAGACATATTTAAATGAACCCGTGATTCATGTAGGTCAGACCTGCACAACCTGTGGTCCATGGGCATGCCAAAAGATTTCAGGCGGCCCCTGAAAAACGTAGAGGATGTTTCCCTCCACATTTTTCAAAGGTCACCCAGAATCGTTTGGCAGCTGCAGGTTGTGCAGGCCTAATGTAAATACTTCCTTCCCCTGGTATAGATTGCAACCAGGATAAGCTATCGTTTCACCCCCCCTTCCTTCCCCCCCCCCCCAGATAATTCTGGTCCATGTGGTTGTCTCAAGAGTCTACCCAAAGTACAAAAAGTCTTCTCTTTAATTTTAGTAGATTTTGTGATTACCAGGGAAACATGTAGATTTCTTCTGAGAAAAAGAAGATTCTGTCCTAAGATTCACCAAAAAAAAAAAAAAAAAAGCCATTTGATTCAGTATAGTAAAAGACTTCCTTAAAAACTCTCTTCCAGCAAGGAGGTATGTCCTATATGTCAAAATCATACAAGATTTCTTGAAAGGTAACTAAGAGAACCTCATTCAGTGTTTGATATTAATATAGAGGGTATTTGGACATAAAACAGGAATATGCATGCTACAAGTGTTCACTGTCATGAAGGAAACACATCAAATAAGAATTCCCTGTAGAGTGTGAGGTTGTCTTTGTAATTCTACTAGCACAGTGGTTCTCAACCTTCCTAATGCCATGACCCTTTAATACAGTTCCTCATGTTGTGGTAACCCCCAACCATAAATTATTTTCGTTGCTACTTCATAACTATAATTTTGCTACTGTTATGAATTGTAATGTAAATATCTGATATGCAAGGTGTATTTAAATTGAACATAACCTGACATTGTGATGATTGAATTAAATTGCTGGAACATTACAGGGCCTCCTAGATAAGACCCGTGATCACTTGAGAGTTTGACCTAATTATTTACATAGGTATTTTCTAGACCAGTATGCAGCTGTTGGGATAGCCTATAGAATTTATATATTGGTATGTTTTGGATTGACATATATAAAGTGAGTTGGACCCAGATTTAAATAGCAAGCAGGGTACAGACTGGATTGCTTTTGGGAAATTGCATAGTCTTTATTGGCCCTGAGTTTCTTCCTGAAACAAAGATCTTTTCCCCTTTCCCTGTCCCTCTCTTGTCTCCCTTTTTTTTCTTCTCTTTTTTCCTTTCTTCCTTGCTGAATTAAATATATATTTTTTCATTTTGGGAATAAATTTGATTTCTTTTTAATACCATTATTCTTTCAGAGACAAATGGCCATGGAATGTAGAATAATATAGATTCTGAAGAATTGGAATTGTGGGTCACTCCAAGGGCAATAGAAATGCCAAAGCCTGTGGTGGACATTAACAGGCTACACACATTACAAATAAGGAATTGCTCTTTGATAACACAAAAGCATGTTATAAAAAAGAATATACAAGTGGAAAAAAATGGGCTGGTTGAACAGAAGAGATAACAGATAACTTCTGTGCTTCAGTGTTGTACTTGAGCTAAAGAACTCAAGAAAGGTTCCCAGCATGTTGAGTAGATACCTTGTAGAAGACCTAAGGGAAGCTGTGGACACAGTACAGACTAGGCAAGCAAGGCTAAATTGGAATGTGTATCTTTGGAAGGGATATTAGCTTAGATAGGCTCACAGATCCATTAGCGTTATTTGAGACTTAGAGAAAAGCCTAATTCTCATTAGCTAAGTTCTCTGTCACTTTCTATCTTGGTATCTCCTTCTCTTGGGTACTCATTCTACTTTATTCCTTTCGTTCTTTTGTTTGGCTACAATATTGAAAGGGAGACCAGGCGATTCTGTTTTTCTCACTCCTGCCTCCCAATCTGGTTTCTAGTAGATTTCTTTAAAGTTTTTGTTGTTGTTAAGGTATCATGTAAAAAGTATTCAAGGAGGCTCTTGGGGTGACATCTGGGGACTGACAACTTTAGGGCAGTACTCTCTAAATAGTATTCTAAGAATCTTTTTATTATCTACATTAATGAGGCATTTCTCTGTTTTCTTTAGTTTTCTCCTGCCATTATGTTCTTATAATTTTGGATCAGAGGTGATAGGTAGATAAAAAGGACTAAAGAAAAGAAATTGAGAGATGATCACCCATAAAGGAACAGCACTAAAATTTTAATTTGAACATTATTTTGCACCAAAGCATATAATCTAGACATATTTAACTGATATGCAAGTGATAATTTAAATACTTTAGTTGCCTGATCTCATAAATCTAAGTACTTCCTTCACTGGTGCAGTTAATTGTCCTTTTCCTTCATGTCTTGTGCAATTCTTATCCATGTCCTTCTATAAATCTGCCATAGAGATATCCAACAACCTTGAGACTTTCTACTTCTTACTATTCTGTGGGAGCCAGTTCAACATTATGGCTTATCATCTGTTATACCTCATTTTCATTATATCACTGACCATTTCCTTTTCTAGTTATCCATTTCCTTACTAATATCTTCTGTCAAATTTCACACCTATATTCATTGGTAACATGCCTCAGCTTACTTATACCCACTATGAATCTTTTCACTGTACTTTGAGTTACTTGTAGTTTTGGTGTGTGAGTCATGGTAGTGAAGCATTATTGAGAGAATATGGAGTTTTCTTCAATGGGTAGGTCATTGAAAGGAGGACACAATTTCTCAAATTCACTTGAGCTTGATCTTTTCTTTTTATGTTCTGCTTATTATCTCTCTGGGATGCCCATCCTAGCATGTTGATGGACTAATTCAATAGGTTGCTTATTTATGTCATAATCACTGTTGATAATAAAGCATTATAGAGATAATTTTTGAGATTTCAAGTGAGGAGATTATTGAAAAAAGCACACAGTTGAGTTTTTTCTTTTTTAATTTGGGACTTTGCTTATTATTCATCTGGGGTTCCTGTCCTAATATGCTGATGGATTAATTCAGTAAGTTTCCTATCTCTATGTCATAAGTTGGACAACATGTTTTGATGTCAAGACGGATCTTTCCAATGGTCATGGATTTCATTCGAGTCCCTCCAATGTTTTAGCCCCTGAAGAGTAGGGCTGCTTAAACTTTTTCCACTTGCGACCCCTTTTTGCCCAAGAAATTTTTATAGAACTCCAGTTCAATATAGATGTGGTGCACATCTAACTCTCTGGACAAAGACTGAATATTGGACATCCATAGTTAATTCTGTCGTTGTTGAGTTGTTTTTAGTCATGTCTAACACTTCATCACCCCATTTGGGGCTTTTTTGGCAAAGATATTGGAGATACTTGCTATTTCCTTCTCCAGCTTATTTTACAAATGAGGAAACTGAGGCAAAAAGGGTTAAGTAACTTGCCCAAGGTGACCGTAAATGTTTGAGTCTTCCTGACTCCAGACCAGGTACTCTATCTGCTGTACCATCTAGCTCCCCCAAATTTGTAGAACATCTGAAAAACTAATTCTTAAGAGTCCTCTGCTCCCTCAAAAATAGAAGGGAGAGTTGCAGGAATTCAGACTTTTTATTTTGTCCTGTTTGTTGGTGCCCATGGCCAAAGAAGTTCTCATCTACTAGTGTTCAACATTCTTGGGCCCTCTCTACTTAAACACTTTGGTCCTGAGGCAGTACAAACTGTTGATTGTTAGACCTGCATATGGGGATTTCAGTTTGGTTAGAAGTTACGAGAGCTTGTACTTGACCTCACCTGTCACTTCCACAGCAGAGTGAGATGTGGGAGTAGGACTTTGTATACAAACAATTATGGAAATAAATACTCTCTGCCCTTCTGAAGTTTCATAAATCTGAATGGAAATCCTGGTGAAGAACACACATTTCCAGAGGAATAATAAATATCAAATTAAAGACAAAGGTCTATTTCAGTGATTGTTGTAATTATGGGGGACTAATATGTCTTCCATATTGTGAAAATCATTATGTTTCCCCTGACTAAACTTGAGTAAACTGTTTTCCTTTTGGCCTATGCTTAGCTACATTTTTTTTATATATTGCATTTTAAACTTAAGAAATGATGATGATCATAGTTGTGATGTGAAAACCAAGTTCATATATCTGCTCAATGCCTGGAAAAATATAAGATTCTTTTTAGTGATAAAGAAAGATCTGAATCTCACAAGGATGGCATGATTGGAATAATTTTGACCAACTTAGGTATATAACTATATGTTAAAGATTAATTCATTCTGCTCAGAAGGGGGATTGTATTCCGGAGTGCTTCTTAGCATTACTTTAATGTTGGATTCACTCCAATGGTGTAGGACTCTTTGTAGCCCTTTTTTCCTGAGAATCCGTCAGTACTGTTAATGAAGGAATGTCAAGGAAATCAGTAAGGATTTACTATATTCTTTTTTTTTCTTTGTAATTTTTGGAGGGGAGAAGACAGGGCAGTTGGGGTTAAGTGACTTGCCCAAGGTCACACAGCTAGTGAGCGTTAAGTGTCCGAGGCCTAATTTGAACTCAGGTCCTCTTGACTCCAGGGCAAGTGCTCTATTCACTGCACCACTTAGTTGTCCCATGACTACTACATTCTAGAACTGAAGATACAAGGGCAAAAACTGAAACAGTGCCTGACCTCAATGAGCTTATATTCTTTTAGGAGATACAATATCTAAATATATTGTCTTTTATTTTGCACAAGGTAATTTTTGGAGGAGGAGACATTTGTGCTTGGGAGGCATTGGAGGAAGGTTTGATCTACAGGTAGGGCATGATCTGTGTTTTGAAGGAATTAAGGATCCTAGGAGACAGAAGTGAGGAGACAGTATGTGCAAAGGCACAGAGATTCAGTGCTGTCTGAGAGCCACTTTGGCCAGACCACGGTGTATGTGAAGAACACTATAATAAGACTGGAAGGGGAGGTTGAGACAAGGTTGTAAATGGATTTCAGGGCCGAAGGCATTTGAACTTGCTCCTAGAGGTAATGCAGAGTGACTCGAGTATGACAGGAGGAATGGCATGGTTAGAACTGTACTTCAGGTAAATCACCTTAGCAGATCTGTAGAGGAGAATTTGGAAGAAACTGGGGTCAAGAGAGTAAATAGGTTATTCCAGTAATCTAGGTAGAAGATAATAAGGTCTTGAACAAGGGTGGTAGTTCTGTAAATAAAGAGATGAGCACAGCTATAAGAAATATTACAGAAAGAGAAACAAAGCTTTGCAGCTGATTAAATATGAAGGTTGTAGGAGAGAGAGGGGTTGAAGATGACTCTGAGGATGTGAATTTGAAAGACTGGAAGATTCAGGGGAGCCTGGACAAACATAGGAAAGTTTGGCAGAGGGATGGGCTTTGGAGAAAAGACAATGAGTTGAAGACAGATTTGAACTCAGGAAGGTGACTCTTCTTGACTCCAGCCCTGGCTTGAGTTCGAACATGTCAAAATTGAGATGTTTATGGTATATACAGCTTGAAATTCCATTAAATAGTTGATGATATGAGATTGGAACTCAGAAGAGAGTTTTGGGATGTATATAGATCTGGAAGTCATATACATAGAGCAGGTATTTAGACCTATGAGAACTGATAAAGTCATCAGGTGAGAGAATGTAGAGAAAGAAGTAAATGAGCCCAAGATAGAACTCTGTTTGTGTGTATGTGTGTGTGTGTGTGTGTGTGTGTGTGTTTTAATACTATAATGTTACCACCACTGCCAGACAATTTTAGAACTCTGCATCCGTCATGTCCAACTCAAAAAGAAATGGAGACCATTGAAACATACATAATCCCTACAGATATATTGGCTTAGAAAACCACACATTAAACATGATCTACTTTTATTAATTTTGTTGATTATTTCTCAGTTGCATTTTAATTTGGTTCAAGTGCACTGGGTAGTAAGAGGGCTGTGTGTGGCTGTGGCTGTGTGTTTGACTCCTTTGCTTTGGGTGATCTTCAGATCCAGTTTAGCAGCCATGTAAAAAAAAAAACACCAAACACATTATTTGATAGTCACTTTTGGGGCTGAGGGAGTGGGGAGAATATTGGAAAACCAAAAGTGATGGCTATCCATCTTATTTACCGGTCATTGCTGGTACTTTGGCCACATAATGATAAGATGGGGGTGCTCAGAAAAGTGTCTGACATTGAAGGCAAAAGGAAAAGGGGACGGCAGAGGATGAGTAGATTGAGAGTATTACAGAAACAACAGATATGAACTTGTACAGACTTAGAGATATAGTGAAGGTTAAAAGGGCCTGGAATGCTGTAGTCCATGGGGTTATGGAGATTTGGACATGACAACAATATGTGTGTGTGTGTGTATGTATACCCTTAAAGGATAGAGATTGAATGGTATTATGAGTATTTAAAAGAATATACCCTAGATTTCTGGAGGCAGTTCGACAAAAATATTCTTAAAGACATACAGAGACAGCCTAATTAGAATAAAGTGTATTATCTCTTAAGGCTATTTTGAAGGGAAAGCATTCATTTATTTGGATGCGTGAATTTTTTGTTGGTTTTAATTTCATTATGTTCAGTCCCACCTTAAATAACATTCAGCTTATATTTTATTTGTATCCAAGGTGATATAGTCCTTTCTTTACCTTTGCTTTTGCAAGTGCTTTTAATACCCCAGATCTGTGTGACTTTAGTGTAGATGCTGACTGCAACTCCTATCCGCTTTATTTTCTGGGAGGCTTGTGAATATGTTAACTCTAAATCCCTCTTAGAGATTGGTGGTCTTACTCTTGACTCTTCGGATGTTTGAGGAGCCCTGATATGATAATAAGATTTAGAATGTTTAAACTCACTTCTACTTTACAAAAGGCATTTTTATTATTCCTCATGTTGTCTTTAGTTCAATATTGCTGTTTTCCTTTATACTTGGGAATAAATCTGAGAGACAAAGTAAAGATTAGTCTCTGGGTTCACATAGTGCTACATATATGAATAGGTGTAGCTAGGTGGCTCAGTGGATAGAGAACTAGACCTGGAGTCAAGAAGACTCACCTTCCTGAGTTCAAATCTGTCCTCAAACACTGACTGTGTGACCCTGGGCAAGTCACTTAACCCTGTTTACCTCAGTTTTCTCATCTGTAAAATAAGCTGGAGAATGAAAAGGCAAACCCCTCCAGTATCTGCCAAGAAAACCTGAAATGGGGTCACAGAGAGTTGGATATAACTCAAACAATTGAACAACAAATAACAAAACGAGACTAACCAGACTAGTCTCTCCAGAACTGGCTGCTTGGTCTTAGGTGCCTTCCCCCAGCCTCTTTCTTCATATCCTTTAGCTGGAGACTAAACATAAACCTGACTTAGTGATTAAGAAATTAAGGAACTTTACTTTAAAAAAAAAGTATTACCTTAACTCTGATTCACAGGTTTACATCTTGAGAAAGGTGTTTCAACCTCCCGATATGGAGCCTCTGAAGTTGAAGATATGGGAAATGTTATTCTAACCATGATTTCAGAACCATACAGTAAGCACAACTTTGGAAATAGTGGATCTCCAGAAACTAACTACCCTTCCCCTACTTGTGCCCCTTGTTTTCTGTCTCCCTTGTTCTAGTTAAAAATCAAGGTGTGTGTTTACCTTTTTTTTAGATCACAGGTTTTCAGATCCAGAGAGAGTGAATTACAAATTTGAAAGTGGAACTTGGTAAGTAACCAAGTCATGCTGTTCTTGGGCTTTTGTCTTGAATCATCTTTCTTCCTTTCTTTCCTTTCTTCCTTTCCTTTCTTCCTTCATTTCTTTCCTTCCTTCATTTCTTTCCTTTCTTCATTTTTTTCCTTTCTTGTCTTTCTTTCTTTCTTTCTTTCTTTTCTTCCTTCCTTCCTTCTTTCTTTCTTTCTTTCTTTCTTTCTTCCTTTCTTTCTTTCTTTCTTCCTTCCTTCCTTCCTTCCTTCCTTCCTTCCTTCTTTCCTTCCTTCCTTCCTTCCTTTCCTTTCTTCTTTCCTTCCTTTTTGATTTTTTTGTTTTTTCCACTTAAATCTAGCTTGATAGTGTTCTAGGGTTTAGAGAAGGGAAGACTTACTTTCCTACAAACAAACCTATTGTTCCTACCACCACAAGTTTTTGAGTATAAGCAGTGGCAACTGAATTCAGTAAGCATTTCTTAACTGCCTGTGCTATTTGTTCATAGAGCATGAGAGTGCTTTATTAGATGTTAGAGAAGATTCAGAATCTAAATAACAGTTCTTGCCCTCATGGAACTTATAATTTAGCAGCAGAAGACATATACTTGGCCAATATTATATAAGAGCATTTGTTATTACCGTGTGGTACAAAACAAACTGTTTGAGGGGACCTTATTGGTAGAGCATCAGGGAACAATCATTTCATGGAGGAGACTGCGTTTGATTTGGCCTTGTGTTGTGTTACTCCCTGCTCTTGCCCTGCAAAGAATGAGGGCCTGAAATTGCTTTGCTATATATGATATTTCAAGCCCTCTATAGTCTCACTCTCATCTGCTTTTCTAGTCTTATTTCATATTTTCCCCCTTTATTCAGTCTCCATTTAAGTCAGACTAACCTGTTGGCTATTCTTGCATATCATGCCATTTTCTTCCTCTGTGACTTTGCATAAGTGGCCCCCCATGTCTGGACTTCTCACCTCCTCATTATAAAATCCATATCTTCTCTATGATCACCACTGATTATTCACTCCTTATCTGAAGCCTTCCCTGGTTTTTCTCTCCCTGTCCTTGCCCCTCCAGTTGCCATATTCATTCCCTGTTGAAATAACTTTGTATTACTTTTTATATACCTAATATTATTTCTCTGTATACATGTTGAATCCTCCCAGTAGGTGTGAACTCTTAGGGGTAAGAGGGAATGTTTGCTTTTTGTCTTCTGTCCCAAGTGCCTGGAACAGCATTATGTTTAATAAATGCTCGTTAAATTGAATGTTAAGTGGCAGTATTTCCTCTCTAAGTGTATTCAAAGCACTAGCAGAAATATTTGATTAGTAAATCAGAAATGAATCAAAGAGGGACAAAGTGCATGAGGCCATAAAGGTACTTGAAGGGAATAGAGACTTCTAGTCTTTTTTTCTGCTTTGGTCCAAAAACCATTCTTGAACAAGTGCATTCCTATTCCTTTGTAATTTAGTTATGTCAGGTGGTGATCTACTGGGACAATGTCTTAGGATTTAGGAGCAATATGAGCATGCAAAGTTAATAAAATACATAATGAATGATTTCCTGGTGATTCATTATAGGAAAACAGAGAGTTCTACCTTCTATATGTACTTGGGAAGAGAAACATTTAGGCGTGTCCCTCAGTTTTGGTGTTGAGCATCAATTTGTAGGGGGGAGGTTGCTTGTTTGTTTTTAATAGTATTTTATTTTTTTTCCAATTACATGTAAAAACAATTTTTAACATTCTTTTTTTATAAGATTTGGAGTTCCAAATTTTTCTCCCTCCTTCCTCTCTCCCTTCCCTAAAAGATTGAGCAATTTGATACAATTTATATATGTGCAGTCATCTGAAACATATTCCCATATTAGTCATGTTGTGAAAGAAACAGAACAAAAGGGAAAAAAAACTATGAGAAAAATCAAGTGAAAATAGTTTGCTTCAATTTGCATTCAGACTCCATTCTTTCTCTGGATGTGGATAGCATTTTCCATCATGAGTCTTTTAGAATTGTCGTGAATCATTGCTGACGAGTAGTGCTAAGTCAGTCATAGGTGATACTTGTACAATGTTGATTTTTTTAAATTTTATTTTATTTTTAACTTATGGAGCAAAACAAGCATTTCCATAATATTGTGTAATTTTTTAAAAATGATTGCACATGAAACTGCAAATCTGCTATGTACAATTTGCTATTCCTTTTAAATATACAACAAAGTCATCATGTAAATTTCTTTTTTTTTCCTACCCCCTCCCAGAGATGGCCCTATTAGACACAAATAAAGTGTGTGTGTGTGTATGTAAAATTATTTCATATATTCTTTTATTTATCAGATCTTTCTCTTGATGCAAATAATGTCTTTCCACATGTCCTTTATAGTTAATTTGAGTGTTTATAGTAGTCAAAGTAACTTATTCACTCAGTCATTTTAAAAACAATATTGCTGTTGTATACATTGTTCTCTTGGTTCTGCCCATTTCTCTCTTCATTATTTCATGCAAATTTTCTCATGTTTTTTCTAAGATCATTGAGCTCATTATTTCTTATAGAACAGTAGTATTCCATCACAATCATAAAGCACATGTTCAATCACTCCCTGTTGTTAAGCATCAATTTGAATCAAACCTAGCAGCAGTAAAATTTAAACCCAGTGCTTTCCATTGATTGACAGTCCTAGAGATGGGAGATGGCATAACATACTCAAGGAACTGTAAGCAAGGCAATAAAGTTGAATCATAGACTACTATATAGAGGAGACTAAAGTATAAGAAGGTTGAAAGGTAAGGAGGCAGGTTATGAAGACCCAAAGAGGATTATTTGGTATTTGATCTTAGAGAGGATCAAATAGATAGCCACTGGAGTTTATTGAGCAGGGGCTGACAAGTCAGACCTGTTTAGAAAAATCACCTTGGCAGCCAAGAAAAGGATAACATGGAGTAGGGAGAGATGTGGGGCAAGGGGACCAATCAGACAGCTGTTGAAATAATCTAAGTGAGACATGATGAGGGCCTAAATTAGGGTTGGGGCTGTATGAACAGAAATAAGGAGCTCCACATAAGAGACGTGAGAGTAGAAACAGTAAGATTTGGCAATGGATTGGATGTGTTGGGTGATTGAAAGGTAGAAATAAGGATGACACTAAGGTTATTGGCTTTAGTAACAGGAAGAGTGAGGGTGCTCTCAACTGTAATAATAGGGGAGTTTGGAAGAGGATAGTGTTTGGGGAGAAAAGTAATGAATTCTGTTTTGGATGGCTTCAGTTTGAGAAGTCTGTGTGCCATCCAGTTTAAAACAGTGAAGGTCCCCAAGAGGGTACTTACCTTGGATAACCCTGGATAAGAGAATGAAGATGCATGACTGTACCTCAGTGGAGAGACTGGGGCAGCATATATAGATCCAGAAATCTTTGTAGAAATGGCCATTAAATTCTGGGGAGTTGATAAAATCCCCAAATGAGATAGTGTAGAGAGAAAAAAAAAATAAAAAGGGTCCCAGGACAGAACCTTAGGGGACTCTCAAAGTTAATTGGCATGATATGGATAAAGAACCAGCAAAAGAGACTGAAAAGGAGCAGTTGACAGAAGGAAACTGAAGAGAAAGTGTCACAATAATCTAAAGAGAGAATTTCCTGGAGGAAATGGTTATTGACAGTGTCTGATGCTACAGAGGGATTAAGGAGGATGAGGATTGATTAAAGGTCTTTAGATATGACAATGAAGATGCCACTGGTAACTTTGTAGATGGCAGTTTCCATTGAATAATGTGATTAGAAGCCAGATTTCAAAGGGTGTAGAAGTGTATGAGAGGAAAGGAAGTGTAGGCAGTAATTGTAGATGGTTTCTTCAAAGAATTTAGCTACAAATGGAAGGAAATATCTAGGACAATAGCTAATGGGGATAATTGGATCAAGTGGGGGGGGGGGTTTGACTGAAGAACCAGTTTTATCCAATTGAATATTTTATGAGCTAAGGTAATAGCTCTTTGAGACTCAAATCCTAAGATTTTGTGATCATTATATTATTTTTTAAATAATATTTTCTTTTTTCCCAATTACATATAAAAACAATTTTTAACATTCACTTTCTAAAATGTTGAGTTCCTCTCTCCCCCTCCCTGAGATGGTAAGCAATTTGATATAGGTTATACATGTGCAATCATGCAAAACATGTTTCCATATTAGTCATATTGGGAAAGCAGACCAAAAAATGAAATACCACCAAAAAAACAAGTGAAAAATAATATGTTTCATTCTGCATTCAGACTCTATCAGTTCTTTCTGTGGAGGTAGATAGCGTTTTTTATTGTGAGTCCTTTTTGTTGTCTTGGATCATTGTATTGTTGAAAATGGCTAAGTCATTGATGGTTGATCATCATATGATATTTATGTTACTGTGTATGATGTTCTTCTGGTTCTGCTCACTTCATTTTGCATCAGTTATAGTTTACCTAATACTGAACCAGTTCTGCATTCTTGATATAAATCTCACCTGGTCGTAGTGTATGACCTATGTGCTATATTGCTATAATATCTTTGCTAGTATTTTATTACAATTTTTTCTGTCAATATTCATTAGGGAAATCGGTCTATAGTTTGCATTCTGTTTTCATTCTTTCTGGTTTAGGTATCAGCACCACATTTGGGTTTTTTTAATGATATTTTATTTTCCCCTAATTATATGTAAAGACAATTTTAACATGTTTAAAAATTTTTTGAGTTCCAAATTCTTGCTCTCCCCTAACCCCTCCCTGAAACAGTAATCAATTTGGTCTAGATTATAAATGTGCAGTCAGGTAAAACATTTCCATATTAGTCATGTTGTCAGTACTATATTTGTATCATAAAAAGAATTTCATAGGATTCTTCCTTTGCCCATTTTTCCAAATAATTTGTATAGTACTGGAATTAATTGCTCTTTAAATGTTTGGCAGTATTAATTTGTGAATCCATCTGGCTCTGTTTTTTTTTTCCTTAGGGATTTCATTATTGGCTTGTTCAATTTCTTTTTCTAAGTTGGGGTTCTTTGAGTATTTTATTTCCTCTTCTGTTAATCTGGGCAATTTATATTATAAATATTTATCCATTTCACTTAGATTGTCAGATCTATTGGCATGCATTTGGGCAAAATATCTACTAATTATTACTTCGATTTCCTCTTCATTGGTGGTAAATTCACCCTGGTTTGTTTCTTTGTTTTTGTTTTTAAGGATGAGACATGGGCATGCATGTCTGTAGGTAGCACAAGAGGAGCTAGTAAATAGAGATTAAATTTTAGAATATTGATCATAATGAGTAGAATTTGCTAGAGGAGACTAGATAGAGTGGAATTAAAGGCGCACGTAGCAGGGTTTGCCTCAGGAAGAAAGACTGCCTTTTCTCCTGAGACCTCTATGAGCACATAGAGGAAGATGTCTGAAAGATGTGAGATAAGGAAGGGGGGAGAAAGAGGAGCTTTTGGTAAATAGTCTCAAATTTTTTGGTGAGGTGAAGTCTTCAGCTGAGAGAGGAGGGGAGAGGATGCTCTAGACAGATTGAGGAGAGAAGAGAATATTTGTAACAGCCACTTGGAGAGTAGGATAGTGAGTAGAGCAGGGAAGACCAGAATGGTTTATCTTGCTACAGTGAGGGACCTGTTGACATTAGATAATATAAATTTCTAGTAGGCCCAGACAGCATGGTTTTGTGATTTCTTCTAGCTCCATTCAGGAACATGTGAATAAGAGGAAAGGATGTGGATCATGGGAGTCATCGAGAGTTGTTACTTCAAAAGGCATGATCAGTGATAGGACAAGGGGGAAGAGATAGCACAAGAGTTGAGGAGAGTATTAGCTTGAGTTGGTTCACCAGGAGGTCATTAGGGAAAGAAACAGAATGTAGTCAGTTCAGGGGGGATAATGGCCTGGGAAAGAAGTGGGAGGAAGGGGAAAATGGAGGTCATGGTGAAGACAAAAAATACGGTTAGGGGTCATAAGGTATTGGGAAAGATGGAATGAGAAAAGATTATGATGAGAAAAGGGAATTTCTGAGTTCTTGAACAAGGAAAAGGAACACTTATAGATGACAAGATCAAGGGTGTGACCATCTCTGTGTGTAGTTGAGGTGGAATGGAAAATTAGATCATGTGAATTGTAAATTGAGTAGATTGAGAAACTGGAGAGCTCTTGGGTATTTGAGGGGATATCAGTATCTCAGTTAAAATCCCCTGATAGAAGAACAGGAGGTTAGAAGGAAAAAATAATTATGATCCAGGCACTGAATTTACTGAGGAAGATCTGGATTATGTGATAAATTTTTACAGTGTAAACCTCAAAGAAAGAGAGGTTGCTTAGTAAAGGTGGTTGTAGATGACACTAGATGGAATACTCAGACAATTCAAGTGAAGAGATAAGATAGAAAATGTAACCTGTACAGGAACGAGTGGTTGGAGAGAAAAAAATGTCATCTGGGGAGCTGAGTCTTAGAGATAGACATAATGAAAAAAGAAACAGGTTTAAAATGAAGGGAAGTTGCTTTATTATTTAGCAAGCATTCAGAAGACACAGTGAAGGGGGATAGGCAGATGGGCACTGCCCCACTGGAGGGGTAAGGTGGAATATAGAGATGAGGGTTTGTACATTAGCAACTTGGAGTTTGAAATCACTGTGTATAAGGGGATGGGAGCATGCAACCCTAGAGCAGTCAACGTAGGCAGAATAGTAGTGTGTAGAGAGCAGTTCATTGAGGGAGGTATAAGATTAAGAAATGAGATCTTTCAAAGAAGTTCACCCTCTTGGTGTAGATGGTGATGTATTCTTTGAAACTCCTTACATCAGGCAGGAATCAGGTAGTCAGGAAGCCAGGGATATCTTGTTGTGGAGAAAGTCCTGGAGGGTGGAGAAGGAGATGGAAAAGGTTTTGGCCACATAGGGCATCCTTAAGATTGATACAATTCTGGAGCAGGGCCCTATAAAGTGATAACTGGGCAGCAAATCCAGAAAGTTGATTCAGGGAGGAAGAGAGTCTTTTCTCTAGCTGGCGTGCCCAGGCTCAGGATTTGATCCTGACTCAGGACTCTTAACTAGGACTGCATTTAAAAGCTGTCCTATATGCTAACAAGAACTAGAAAATGTACTTGAAGTCTGCTCATCTACTTCTGGAAGTACCCTAGTCTAGAACTAGTAGAAAATAATTATAAATAATTTTTGTATGGCAGATTGTCTCAGTTGAATGTAAGCCTCTTGAGGTTAGATACAGTGCCAAGAAGAAAATTTAATGTGGTTTCTCCACTCAAAGACAGTTGGAAGGAGGGTACTTACTATCTTAGAAATATGCAGGCAGCTCCCATAATCCACAAAAGACCAATAGAACATTGATCCCTGTGATATATCGTTACCATCTACTGAAATCTGAACCAAAAATAACTAATTCTTGGATACACTAAGACCAGAAATTTGCTGAAGGGGAATATCTGAAATTCTTCTGTTTCTATGAAAGTTTCCAGGGAAGATGAGAGGCATCGATGAATTTTGGAAGTATCTAAATGTCCTTTTTTACTTGTTCCACAGCAGCAAGATGGAACTGGTGGATGATAACACTATAGTCAGAGCAAGAGGCTTGCCATGGCAGTCGTCAGACCAAGATATTGCAAGGTTCTTCAAAGGCCTTAACATTGCCAAGTAAGTTTTCTTTAGTTAATCTTGACTTTTAAATAACTCCAACAGGATATAATGCATCAGATAACTTTTTTTTCATTCTCCCACTAGATTCCTTCTTCTCCTTTGCCAGTCACCTTCTAATATATATTTTTTCATCCTTGCAGGGGAGGTGCTGCACTTTGTCTAAATGCCCAAGGTCGAAGAAATGGAGAAGCACTGGTCAGGTTTGTGAGTGAGGAGCACAGAGACCTTGCACTACAGAGGCACAAGCACCACATGGGGAATCGGTACATTGAGGTATGCCTCCATAATCAAAGTCCCTCCTGAGCCCTCCTGAAGTAAAGGCTGAATGGCTATGTGATGGCACATTCATAAAATTTGACTGTTATTTCTTTATCTCTGCTTTAGGTTTACAAAGCAACAGGTGAAGATTTCCTTAAAATTGCGGGTGGTAAGTCATTGTTCTGTGATCTTGTTATGGTACTAGGGAAAAGATTTTTAATAGTTGAAATTCCCAAAACCTCCTATTTGTCTTCAGTTGCTGATTTTTTTTTCTATTGATGTGGTTTTAGATTCCATGCATAATTTCTTGAATTTTTAAATGTAGTTATTCCTTAAGGGCTAAGACCCACATATACTGTAAGCATTCAAGTCCCCCCCCCCCAATTGTTTTGTTGTATTCGTGTTGTCTTTTCATTCTAAACAAGATGCTGCTATTGACAAAGTGTTGAGTGTTAGGTTTGGAATCAAGAAGACCTGAGTTCAAATCTTGTCTTAGATACTTACTAGCTGTGTGACCCAGGGCAAATCATTTAATGTCTGTTTCCCACAATTTCCTCAATTGTAAAATGATGATAATAATAGTGCCTACCTCCCAGGGTTATTGTGAGGTTTAAATGAGACAATATTTGTTTGTTTGTTTTTTAAGGCACTTGGCATAGTGCTTGGCACATAGTAGGGGCTACATAAAGTCTTATCTTCTACAAACCAAGATATAGAATTTGGAGAAAAGGGAAGAAGTCACTGGTACTGGTGACAAAGGAAGGAAGGAAATTAGCATTTATTAATATTAAACAATATTTAATATTAATAAATTAATATTAAATAAATATTAATTATTTATTAACTAAAGTTAATTATTAATTAAGCATTAAGTGCTTAATATGTGCTTGCTACTATACTAAGTACTTTACAAATATTATCCATTTGATCCTCACAATAACCCTGCAAGGTAAGTGTTAGCTATTATGTATTTAGCAGTTGAGGAAACTGAGACTGGCAGAGGTTAAATGACTTGCCCATGGTCACAATTAGTGTGTGAGGCTAGATTTGAACTCAGACCTTCCTGACTCCAGGCCCAGTGTTCTATCTACTGTGCCACCTGACAGCCTACAAAGTAGGTAATGTAATTATCACTACAAGAGTGATCTGATTTTTTATTTATTTATTTTTTATTTTGGATTAAAAATTTTTTTCAACCTACAAAGCGGGAAGTTGCCAACTCTTTAGTCTTGTGATTCTTAGGACATATGAATAAAGAGCTACCTTCTGATAAAGTGGAATTAGAAGTTCATTTACAAGTCTCCTCTTACAAGGGTTAAAACAAAAGCTTAGGGCTAGGCATATGATCATGAGATCATAGATCTGAAGTTGGAAAGGGACCCCAGAGACCAAATGAAGAAGGAGAGATCACAAGACAACACAAGGATCTGTAGCTGGTTCTAATCTACTTCTAATTTAGTATCAATACATAATTTAAATGATCTAAAGTCACTGAATGGGAGATAGCACAGTGATGGAAGAAATAAAATGTATTCTTTCCAGTGTTTTGTTGGTGAACAAGAGACACATATTATAATCTGAAAGGTATAGGAGCAGTATAACCCTTCATTCTTATCAGTAATGTACAGTTTTAAAATCTTAAAAGTATTGTGATGCTGAGACTTCCTACCTATTCTTCCAGGACTTATGGCTCTTATTTTTTTGAGTGTTGAGAATGTTGGAGAAGTGATTCTGATGTGCTTCCAGGACTGAGTTGATGTAGGAGTTTGAGGGCAAAGGATTGTGAAACATACATAAAAGGTTTCTACTATGTTTTAGATCCCCTGTGGAAATGTCTTGCAACTCTAAAGTTTCAAAGGAGTACTCTCAAGTGCCTTCATCATAGATGTCTCCTGTCTCATTCAGAAAGCTCGCTATGGGCTAGAATTGGGCTCCCCATAGTAGTTTCATGTACTATGAAAGAAAAAGATTCCTTATTTTCCCCATGGAAGGAAAATAGGATGGGACTATGATTTTTGTCTTTAAATGCTAATGAGATATTATTTTATTTATCTTTGGATGCCCTGACTCTGAACTTCATACTCTAGGTATATGGCAATGAAGATAGCCTAGTCTCATATTGACACCTGTAATTCCTCTTGAGACTTCTTGGTATGATGCTATATGCTAAAAAGATCTATTCTTGGGAAAGTCCGCTCAGCTTCTTGGGTGTTATGTCTTCCTCTCTTTAAAATGAGGGGATTGGACTAAATGACTTCTGAGGGGTGCTTCCAGCTCTTAGATGCATGAACTGACTTAAATGCCAGGGCTGGACTGTTGGAAGAGCTGGATCTAGCAGGTATTTCTCTTGAACAGGAGAATCAAAGGGAAAGGGACTAGTTACAGTAGGTTTTCATGAAGCCAATATTCCTGAATTAGAGAGTTATACTGGGGATAAATTAAGAAACTCTGGGAGGAAGCATGAGTAGGAGAGGATTTTTAAAAGAGGAAGTAGAAAGTTAAAATCATAGGATATTGTCTGCAAAAAATCCAGCAAAAGATTTGGAAGTAACTATGGATTTCAAGTGTTTCCTGAAATTTTTCCCTCTTCAGTGAATTTGAAGACCTTTGTCCTTTTCCCTCTCTGTGCATTGGTTCTCTAGGTACTTCCAATGAAGTAGCCCAATTCTTGTCCAAAGAGAATCAGGTCATTGTCCGAATGCGAGGACTCCCCTTCACTGCCACAGCAGAAGAAGTATTGGCTTTCTTTGGACAGCATTGTCCTATCACAGGGGGGAAAGAAGGCATCCTATTTGTTACGTTTCCTGATGGTAGGCCAACAGGGGATGCTTTTGTCCTATTTGCTTGTGAGGAATATGCACAGAATGCACTGAGGAAACACAAAGACTTGCTGGGGAAAAGATACATTGAACTCTTTAGGAGCACCGCAGCTGAAGTTCAGCAGGTGAGTGAAAAAAGTATTAATTCCTTTGAGTTAAATACTTCTCAAGATGTAATGTGGGAGTGGTCACTCTCATGATGTTCACTGAAACCCAAGGGATAAAACTAGATATAAAACCTAAGCCTTTTCATTTAGAAAATTTAATGAGGAAGGTATTATACTAGGCTCTAGGGATCCAGAAATTTTTTTAAAATGACAATTCCTGCTATCAGTAACCTTACATCTGACTGACAAGAAAAGAGAGATACATAATTAGTCTACACACACGAAATCGTCCAAAGATTTTTGAAGAATAACAATTTTTAAAAATTTTAATTTATGTAATAAAAGAAGCATTTCCATAAGACAGTAACAACAAAAAAAGATGATTGTACATGAATCTGCAAATCTACTATGCACAACTTGCTATTCCTTTCAAATGTACAACAGAATTGTCATGTAATTGTTTTCTTCCATCTCCCTCCTTCCACTTTGCCCTAAAGATGGCTACCATTAGATGTGTGTGTGTGTGTGTGTGTGTGTATGTGTAAAATTGTTCTAAACATACTTCTATTTAACAGTTCTTTCTCTGGAAGCAGACAGCATCTTCATATGTTCTTTATAGTTAATTTGGGTATTTATAACAGTCAAATAACTTACTTGCTCAAAGTCATTCTTAAAATAATATTGTTGTTATTGTATACAATGTTCTCTTGGTTATGTAAATCTTCCCATGTTTTTCTAAAATCGTTGAACTCATCATTTCTTATAGCACAATATTCCATCACAATCATAAATCACAACTTGTACAGCCATTCCCCAATTGATGGACATCACTTTCTTAAAGCTAAGTGATTTAGAGCTGGTTTTTGCATGTTTATATGGAACTGTGATCCTCAACTGAAAATTTAACCAAAGTGATGGAAGCTTTCCTCTGGGTCTTTTTAGTATTTTGTGAACCCTAAAATAATATTCAGATTGTCCATTTGTCATCCCTTTCTCCTGTTGTAAGAAGTCATGATGGTTTATTCCTCAATATACATCCCACCAAACTTAAATGGATTTGTGATCTAAGTGCTGAGGGTACTTCCAATGGCATAGATTGCAACTTTCATCTTTCATAGGCAATATACCAAGTGTGCTGGGAGCCTTCTAGAACTTTTGGTGGTACCTGAGCATCACCTGAAGGCCTGCTAGTGGTCATCTCTTACACTGCTTTGTGCCCAACCCTCTTGTTCTTCTGGTCCTCCATCTCTTGGATAATATCTTTTACTCCACTAGCACAAAAATTTTTGTTGGTATGCCCTACAATATCACATGAATTATATAAAGTGTTTATTATGTCACATTGCTGGCTTTTCATCTTAATAATACCTGAAATGATGTTTCTTTTTATTTAAAGTAGTGACTGTGTCTTTAATACATTTGTTATTTTTAACACTTAGTAAAATATCTTGCTCATAGTGATGTAAGAAGAAATTTTGGAAAGAGACCTCTTATTACAATTCTCTTACCTTTCTAGTGCATAAAGATCTCTTCATGCATGATTTTTTCCTTTTTTCTTATCTTGTAATTTACCTGTGATGAGAGATTTTAGTAATTCAACATGCTTTTCTTGGTTCTGATGACAGTTCTTTGTGCCATGGGAAATGGTTCCATGTTAGGAAATGGAAATCTTGAATTATAAATAAATCCTGATGAAACAAAATAATTGGAGATGTTTATTCTAACATCTTAGATTGCAACCAGTCCATCCATTCCAAAGAGATAAAAGATAGAAAACTCTAAAGTGAATGTATTTTAGGTATTTACAGGAATAAAAAACATAGTATGAGACACTGGTAGTCCTGGAGACTTGTTTGTATGATAGAAGATTAGTAGACTTGGAATCAGAAAACGTGAGTTAAAATCATTTGGACATTTAGTACTTGTGTTACCTCGGCCAAGTAAATCCCTTCCCTATTTTGACATTCAGTTTGCGCATCTATAAAATGAAAGATTGGGGTAAGATGATCTCTAAGGAAGGAACATGGCATAGCAACTAAAGATTTGGACTTTGAGTTAGGTTGACCTGAATTTGAACCTCTTCTCAAATGTTTACCAGCTCTTTGTAGTTGTTCAGTCATGTCTGATTCTAACTTCTTATGGAGGGTTTTCTTTCTTTTTTTTTCAATATAAATTTTTATTTGTTCTTTTGTTTACATCATTCATTTCCGTGAGATTTTTGAGTTACAAATTTTCTCCCCATCTTTCCCCTACCCCCAACCCCAAAACAGCAATCCCACTGTAAAGACCCTCCCCCGATCTGCTCTCTTTTGTGCCCTCCTCCAACACCCCTCTAACTTTCTGGTAGAGCAGGGAGGGTCTCCCTACCCCAGTCCCTGTATATCTTAATGCCTAGTATTGCAGAGCTTTAAATTCTAGATTCTTTCGGTTCCTCCCTTGTCACCCCACCCCCACTGGAAGGACAAGCAATTCAATACAGGCTGTACATGTGTAATTACACAGGACATCTTCACAGTGGACCTATTGTGAGAGTCTGCTCATATGTCCCTCCTTCCTATCCCTCCCCACCTTGTTCTGTTCTCTACTCTGTCCCTTTACTGAAGTGTGTGCTTCCAGTAACCCTCCCCCAGACCCTGCCCTCCCCTCCATCATCCCCCCTCTCATCCCCATGGCCCCTACTCTCCTGTGTGGCATGATACCCAGTTTAGAGTTTATGTCATTCCTTCCCTAAGCCAAATTCAATTAGAGTAAATGAAAGTAAAGTTGTAACAATTGTCCTTTGCCTCTTCTATATGGGATGATTA
>CM053594.1:117284563-117321602 GCA_028646575.1 Pseudocheirus occidentalis | reverse complement strand
TTTTGGGCCTCTTTTGCCATTTGAGTTATTCTGTTTTTTAAGGTGTTATTTTCTTCAGTTAGGTTGTTGACTCTCTTTTCATTATTTCCTTGCATCATTCTTATTTCTTTCCCCATTTTTTCTTCCACTTCTCTTATTTGGTTTTCAAAATCCTTCTTAAGCTGCTCTATGGCTTGTAATCAGTCTACATTTTTCTTGGAAGTTTTTGGTGTGGGAGTTCTGACTATCTTGTTTTCCTCCCGTTCAATGCTTTGATCCTTTTTGTCCCCAAAAAAGGAATCTAAAGTTGCATCACTGGGCCTGCTTTGCTTCTTTTACCTGCTTGACTTTTAGGTTCTCTGCTTTCAGAGGGGGAGCTCTGTCCCAAACTGCTGGGGTTTTCTCAGCTGCCAGAACTATTATGAGGCCAACATTTCTGCAGCCCCCACCAGCTTTGGCTCACTGAAAATGCACCTCAGGACTACTACCCAAGACCACAATCCAATCCAGGCAGCTCAAGTCAGGAGCATTTAGCCTCTGAATGATTGCTTGGCCCCCCTGCAATCTACAGACCGTGAACTTCTAAAGCAGCTGCATGGAGGTATCAAGAGAACAGATTGGGAACTCAATTCTTCTTACTAAGTCAAGTGATCTACTCATAATGCCACACTGCCTTTCTCAGTATGTGGTTAGAGTTACGGTAAAAACTAAAATTTGCCAGAACAATGACACGTGGTTTTTATACCACAGTTCTAGGCTGGAATACAAGCATATATATGAGGGCTAACTTTATGACTATAAACAGATTCTAGTACTTTCTACATATACAAACTTCCATATCTAGACCCATCTGTACCTGACTCCCTAGAAATTGAAATTAACAGGGCAGCATGTTATATCTAGAATACTAGAGTGATGAGTCGTGAGTTGGGTCTCGTTCCTTTGATGAAGCAAGGGAGTAGTTACATTTTGGTACTGGAATGTACCAGATGAAGAGTTGGAGAGCATGGACTAGAAGTCAGTCTCAGCCACTTAGCACATCAGCATGACTGTCTGTGAAGTGAGAGGATTGTTTTAGGTATCAGAGAACTCTGTCAGCTCAGTCCTATGGTCGTCTCCATATTCTGTTTTATTCTTCAGTTAACAAACATTTATTTTCTTTTTCTGTTCAATATAAAAAGAGAAAGAAATAAAAAACTTTGACACAAATAGGCATAGTTTAACCAAAAAAATGCCTTTGTGGTCCATGTACACAAGTACTGTGTCTCATTCTGCATCTTGAATCCACCATCTCTCTGTTGGGAGGTGGGTAGCATCATTCGCCATCAGTCCTCTGGAATCATGTTCAGTTATTAAGTCTTTCAAGGTTGCTTGCCTATGTAGCATTGTTGTTATAGAAATCATTCATTTGTCTGGTTCTGAAGCTCACTTCATTCTGTATTTGTTCATGTGGTCTTTCCCATCGTTTTCATCATTTCTTACATAGGACAGGTGTTGCTGTCTTTTTTTTTCCTATAATTTATTTGTCCCATCATCTCTCTGTCTCATCCCAAAATGTTTTATGTTCAATATGTTAACATGAACCTTGCAAAGGTGTAGAATCTGCCATCTAGAAATTAATTTCCAAAGATTCTGATATGTAAAAAAAGTAGTCTGATGACATTTGTTTTTCTCCATGGATATTTACCAACCTTCCTTGGGTCAGCATAAATGGAGGAAAACAAGATACTACTACAAAATATGTAAAAAATACTACAAAAAACTACTCCTGCTACCACCAGCTGGCATTTCTATGGATAGCCCTTTAGAGTTTTGCAGAGGGCTTTATACTACAGCTCATGGTTTTCTCACCACAACCATGGAAGGTAGGTGCTGCTATTATCCACATTGTACAAATAAGGAAACCAAAGGAAACAGAGTCTGACTTTCCCTGGCTCATACAGCTAGTAAATCTATGAAGTTGAATCTGAACTCATGTCTCCCTGAATCTAGGTCCAATACTCCACCTACTCGGTTACACTACCAAGTTGCCTCTGTATTGACATGTGAGAAATTTCTAAAAGTAGCTTTTATAGTTGTAATTATTCATTAAAAGGAAGAATTTATGTGTGTTTTCAATATTTTTATTTTACTTCTCCCCCTTCCTTCTTTCTGTGCTCCTCAAAAATATAAGGCACATTTACTGAAAAGTATAAATCAACAATTTTTTTTTAGTACTTGGTAAAACGTCAGCAATTTTTTCTGAAATTAATTATACATTTTTTGTTAATTTCATGTATTTTTAATATTCTCATTTTTAAAAAAGCAGGATTTATACCTTCCGTGCCCTAGGCACAAGATATCTCACCCTTTTCTTGATTAGAATATTGACTGGAGAACATATTAACTGCCTTAACCTTCCTCACTACCCACAACGCACACACTTCTTCTCTTAAGACTCTAGTGTCCCATGAAGGGTGTATGTGGAAAGCACTACATTTTCCCAAGTCTTCTGACTACTGCCATCACTTCTCCCACATGTACCTCCCAGTTTTATTGCTGTATCTCCACCCTTGTTTTGTAGGTGTGTGTCTCCATAGAGTAGAGGATGAAGAACAGGCAGGAGAAGAAGGCATAATGCCCTTGTAGAATTCCTCTCTGGCCTATTTCTATCCACACCCACACCCCCACAACTGGAGAAAGGCCTGGATGTCAAAAAACTGGTTGATTGCAATAGAGTATACTAATATTGTGTAAATATTTAGTGAGTGATTAGGTAAATGTATCAATCTGGAGGGACTAGGGAGCCAGTGCAGTGCCATGGAAGGAGGACCAGATATGGACTCAGAGGACCTAAGATTAACCAGCCATTTATTAAGTACCCACCATGCATCCATCACTTGAAGAAGGACCTTTTGAGTTTCTGCCCTTATTTACCAATTTTAGTTTACTTGATAAATGATATTGATATGGACTTCCATTGTCCCCCTAACTTTTTCCCTGCTTCTAAAATGGGTGCTTTTGGTTTTAAAAAGCAATCTGCATAACTTTTCTACCACTACTAGTCAAAACCTCACAGCATGCCCCACAGGTCAGTAGTTATATGCTTGGCCATGTTTTCATTTTAACCCCTCTTTTAAGTCAAACTGAGGATCTCATAGATCTTGTTGTGGGAACTCCATGTTCTTATAATCACAGCTGGGTCATGGGTGGTAGGGTCTGTGCTCTGAACTCTATCTTTTTATGACATCAGCAAAGCATGTCTCCCCTAATTTTCTTTTGATTCCCCCTCAGATACAATTACCAATTGTGTAGAGACTGTCCCAGGTCAATATGTCTCAGTGGAAAAATTCTGCTCCTTATTTACATGAAAGACCAGGATCTTGGAGAGGGAAGGGGGGGAGGGGTAACATTGTTGAAAATGGGTGTGCTCTCTGCTACAATAAAGCAGTTAATTGCAGAAACTTTGCTTGAGATGTCTGTTAATATGCCATCAGCTTTTAAATGGTCCCAAGGAGACTTTCAGTCTATCATTAAATGGGAAAGCAATCCTATATTTACCTGTTTATTTTCCCACCTCCTCTTCTGTTCTCTCTCTCTCCTTCCTCCCTCCCTCTCTCTCTCTTTGCCCCCCCCCCCCGTCTCTCTCTCTGTCTGTCTGTCTGTCTGTCTGTCTCTCTCTGTCTCTGTCTCTCTCTCTCTCTCTGTCTCTCTCTCCCTCTCTACCTCTCTCCCTCCCTCCCTCCTTCCCTCTCTCTTTCTCCCAAGTTGTAATTTTAAACAAAGCTAAATTAAGAGGGAATCTCCAGGGACAAAATAAACACACACACAATTTTCTCCCCTAGTCATAAAGTATCAAACTTGATTTAACGTGAAAATTGATGATCTGGTTTTTAAGAAAACAAATTCTCAAAAAAACTTGCTTTCATTTTGTTGATTTCTTTTTTAAAGTCGTTGTTAAACCAAATAATCTCAACAAAATAATTAAGCCAAACAATATATAAAACCATAAACTCCAAACTATTTACAATTTCCCCCCAAATTATATACCTATAGATAAAATATCCAGTTTGTTCTCTGTTCCCTTCTACTATTTCTTTTTTATGTCTGTGTACTTGCTAGATTTAGTTGCTGTTTAAAAAAATATATAGTCATTGTTAGAATTCAGAAGTTTCTTTTTTCTGGATTACTTCACATAAGACTTTTCACATTTCTTTTACACATTTTTTATGCAATTCCACCTTATTGAACTCTCTCTCTAATTTTTGGATGTGCTTTCTAGTCTTTAATTATAACAAAGCCATTGTGTATCTTTGTAGTGGTAGGTCATTTTTTTTTCCTTTTCATGACCTTCTCTCCTTCATAGGTTTGTTAGTTGCCAGTCTACTGTTAATAAGCCTCCCCATACTTGGCTGGAGTGGATCTTGTGCAGCAGGCTTAGTATGTCACTGGCCATATAGAAGACTATTTAGCATGGTGAAAAAAACACCTGTCAGAGCTTGTAATCTATTGGCATAGCCTTTGAGAGCCCAGAGCCATCTCCATGTCACGATGAGGCATTTATAAAAGATATCAAAATAGGGTATAATCCTAGTAGTGGGATGACTGCATCAGAACACATGATTGGTTTTGTAATTTATTAGATATTGCCTAATTTAAGAGTGTGGTAGTGTACCTCTGTGATAATACCTTGGCCATCAATGAATATTTATCCATTTTTAACCATTACTGAGAAGTTATAGTATCGGAGAGCAACTCAACATTGTTTTAATTTTAATTTCTCTTATAATTAAATGATTTTAAGTTATTAAAAACTATTATTAATTTGTATTTCTTCGTGGAGAATTGTTTATATCCTTTGCCCATTTATCCTTGGAGGAAAAGATATAAACTTGCCTTTAGATGGGAAATGCAAGGAGAGCTATTATTGTTTGGTGGGGAAAAGGTAGTGTAAACAAGTAACTGGACCCAGGAATTGAGGTGGGGGGTGGGGAGTAGAGTGGTTCCTCAGAAACCTTAACCAAATCCCTCCCTAAACCATCTGCTACCTTATGCCTGAGGGAAAAGAGGAATAAAGAAAGGGGGAGGAGAGAAGGGATGAAGGGGAAGAAGAAAGCAGAGGAAACATGAAATCGAGGGAGAATTGAATTAGTCATTGGAAGATTATTATGGATTTAACCACAATATATGGAGTGAGATATTTGAAACTCCAGCCCAACTCTGCTACTACCTTTCAATATTGGATTAAGATTAATCAGGAGGTCACATACTTATCTGCTTTCCAGGAAGAAAAAAACAAAACCCTAAAATTGCAAACTGTACTTAGAAACCACAGTGAAAGTTATAAAGACACTTTGCTAGAATCTCTGATCCTATATTTGTGTTAAAGGAAGAAAATTCCTTTTGGCTTTGAGCTCCCAAACTCTTTACTTCTGCCTTTGTAGTCCAAATGAGAAAGAGATATTGTTCCCAATGAATAGATGATGGAATACAAATCTGTCTTTGTAGATTTGCTAACACCTGAATTTCATAATTAAAATCTCAGTGATGTGATTGTCCCATGGCATATCAACCAACAAGTGTTTCCTAGAAAGAGGAGATAAATCTTTTTTTTCCCTTGTCATACAAGAAGACTTTTTTTTTTTCTTTCTTCTACCCTCTATCAGGGTCGCCCATCGGGAGATGCTTTTATCCAGATGAAATCTGCAGACAGAGCATTCATGACTGCACAAAAGTGTCATAAAAAGACTATGAAGGACAGATATGTTGAAGTCTTTCAGTGTTCAGCTGAGGAGATGAACTTTGTGTTAATGGGGGGCACTTTAAATCGAAATGGCTTATCCCCACCGCCATGTAAGTTACCATGTAAGTTTTTCTTGGGTCTTGGCGCTATCCTCCGCTATGTGCTGGTAGGTGCTTGAGCTGCTTTCATAACTGTGTTCCTGGCTCTTTCTGAGGCAGATAAAGTGATCATATGAAGCTTTCCCATCTGAAATCAGTAGTAACTGGTGATTTAATTTAAGACTTTGGTTGTGGATGTCCATGATAAAAAAAAAATGTTAAAAATAAACAAACAAAACCAACCTTTCAGATCATCCTCTTGCCTTTCCAGTGATAAGCAACTTGATTTCTAAAGCTTAACATGCCCAAGTAAGTAAGCACTGACTCTGGAAAGCAACATGGCTACAGAGATATTTTAATATACATGTAAAATAATTTAAAGGGGAAATTGAAGTTTTTGTAGGTTTGTTCTTTTTCTCCCCTACTTTCTGGATGAGGAAAGATAAAACTCAAATATTGCTTTGGTGAGACATTTACTCTGTTACTTTACAGAGTGTCTGGAGTAACAAGTTAACACAAAGACAAAATGCATAATTAAACCAGCCAAAGTTTTCATTGGGTCACAGGATCAGTGCTTAATTTCAGGCCATGCTCTTGCTCATTGGAACCTGGGTAGCAGTCAGCTGGTGTCCTATCTGTTACATAAACATACTCTTTAGTCCATACTAAGTTCTGGATAGTGATTAAGGAACATATCTTAAAGGTCTAAAGTTTAATGTTGGGGAGGGGGTGGGACATGCAGGTGAAACTTTTAATTGTATCTGAAATCATGCTTATGAGAAAAATATTTGCTTTTATAATATTTGTTTATATAAAGGGGTCACCTAGTATAAGATTTTTAGTCTTGGGATCAAAGATATATCACAACTCAAACCAATTCCAAAAATAATTGATTTGATTTAGAAATTTGATTGTTTTTCATTTGGAAGAGCTGGAAGACTTAGGCCAAGTTCTAGTTTTTAAAAAAAGTCCCTATCACTGCTCCATGTAGTCAGATGACTTGTTGACTGAATATTACTAACAGCTGTGCTGTTGTACTTTCACTTCTGGAGATAATCCTTCCTGCACAGATGATTTATAGCAGAATGATGTAAAGGAGATTTTACGGTGACTACCTCGATGAGATTCATGTACTACTTTTTGCCAGCCATCAGCAGTGTCTTCAGTTTAGGACCATAGGATTTAAAAATAGAAAGAGATAAGTAATTGTTTTTAGATTACAGATTAGCAAACTGAAACCCAAACAGGTTCTGAAAAGACCCTGAGAGACCACTCAGGAGCAAGTCAATTTTAGGAAATTAAAATTTCATAAGAATCCAGGTGATTGAGAGGAAATCATATATTGGTATAATCTGGCCAAATATTTCTATGCCATAATTTATCAATGTCTCTAAAGAGATCCTATAGTCTCCCTCTAATACACTTTATTACCTGTTATAGTTGGGTGACATCTTCCCACAGAATCTAAACTCTTTCTCTTACCTTAGCCTTCAAAGACATGAAACAATCTTCCCTTCAGAGGTTAGATAGGACCAAATCTATTTTATCTTTCTGAGCAGGAAGTTATTTGGGGAGGCAGGTTATAAAATGGTCAAAGCCATGATCCTGACGTCAAGAAAATCAGAGCTCAAATATGAACTCAGACTCTGACTAGCTATGTGACCCTGGGCAAGTCACTTAACCTTTGCCTCTGTTTCTTCATTTATAAAACTGAGTTAATAATGGCACCGACCTCCCAGAATTGTTGGGAGGATCAAATGATATAACAATTGTAAAGAACATAGCCCTGTGCCTGGTACATATTAAGCTCTATAGAAGTGTTAGATAATATCATTCAATCCCAATCTTTGTTTTAGAAGAGGGATGAAAATGAAAAACAGTCTAATTAAGATTATGTGTCTAAGGGAAGAATAAACTCACATTGTGTTGGGTTCCCACTGATAAAGTTTAGTATCATGTTCCTTTTTCTAAAATAAAATATGCTTCAAAGTGAAAATCTTTTGGCCTTATCGTACAATTAAAGCAATCACACACTTTGGAGTGCATTTCATATGAGCTTTTTAAAGATTGCTGCTAAACTTCAGAAAAGAATATGATATTGGTGTAAAACTGTCATTGAGCAGTTCGATGCTGGAGAGGTGAGGGAAGTATTCGTTCACTGACCCTTGAAGTAATCTCACTGACTGTGTAACAGTATATTGCAAGGGCGATATAATAAGGAACAGTTATGTAAAAAAAACTTTTTCCATAAGGTAATTCATAATTAAGTATCCTGCTTTGAAGTAATTATACACAAAACTACGAGAGGCTTTCCAGTTCCCCAAATTCTTTAGGGGAATCAGTCAAATCGCAGAGGTACCACCTGTCCTTATCAAAAATCTGGATAAAAACAAAATCCTTTGCCTTGCCTTGTTTGAATACAGAGCAGATATATTCAGTTACTTCAATTTGCCATTTAATCACTCAGCTCATCTTATCAGTATGAGGCAAATGCACTGTAACAAATAGGAGTGGTGAAACTGGCTTAAGTCTCTGCTCTGACTTTGACTTACAGTCTGATTTTGGATTGATAAGCCTTCTGGGGCCTCAGTTTCCTTGTCTATTCAGTACATTAGTCTGAGTACTAGATTCTTTTTGAGGGTAAATGGCTTCATTTGTGGTTGCATAATTTTAGCCTCCAAAAAAATGTAGAGCTCTATAAAAATCGTGAATTGTAGGGGACTGATATGAGGGAGAAATTATTACCTTGAGAAATTCTAAATAAATGTTTATGTGCTTCATGCATGACATAGTATATTTCTGACCTGTGCAATATTCACTGTTAGGTAAGAGAAAAAAGGTTAAAAGTAAGTTGCCTCTTCAATTGGAGATAATTATAGAATTACAATGATATGGCTAAATGAATTCTGTAGTTATGGTTTGAAGCTTCTTTTCCCTAATCACACACCTATCTCAACCAGGCTAAAAAATGAGTACCACTGAGTAAGAACTAAGATGAGTGATTTGAATTGATCCTTTTAAAGAAAAGCTCTTGGCCAAAGGCTGATAAAAATTCAGATATCTCTGGCCTTTTGCTAGGTCAGCCCTCATCCAAAAGACCCTGAAATGAGTGATAGGATAGTGCAATGGAAAGAATCTGGAGTCAGAGGGTTTGAATTCTGGCTCTGCCACATGCTACCTGAATGACCATGGGGAAGGCATTTAGTGTCTTTGGACCTCAAGCTTCTTCATCTGTAAAATGAGGTTGGACTAGGTGACTTCTGAGATCACTTCAACTTTAAATCTATATTCCTATGATCCTAAGACAGTGTCAGTTCTAGAGATACTCAGCCTTGGGGTTAGCTTAAAACCTCTTTGAATTAAATTCTGAACCTGCCTGAGACAAGTTGCCTATAACCCTGGATTAGACATCTCCAATCTGACTTGAGACATCTGGTCTTTAGAGATATCCTTCTTGGGGTGGGAATTGATCTAGGGTAGCTTGGACCCCTATGGGTCTTTCTCTTTACTCTGATCCAGATTTCCTGGGGGATATAAGCAGGAATACTAAATGAATTGATGCATATTTAAGTGTAGGTTCTTGGTATAACTACCAGGGAGAAGGGTAGCAGTAGAGAAAGGATCAAAGGAAAATGGAATCAAGAGGTCTTGGAGTGTCCCTCAAATAAGATGATTGGCCTTTGAACAACCAGAAGTTTATTGTACTCTGCTTTATTCAGTTATTTGTGCAAGTATGTAAGTTCTCCATCCCAGAGCTAATACATAATTGAGATCATTCAGACTACTGGCAAAATATTTCATATCATGCTATTAGAGAAGCAGACATTAGACTGGTACTAAGGCATAACATTTCTCAGACTTTGTAGGAGAAGCTGTAATTTCCAGGTCATTGGGATGTATGTAGTTACCACATTAATAGCGAAGGTTCCTTGGAACCAAAAAGACAGGCTGAAAAGACCTGTCTGGGAAGATTCCCGGCTACCCAGCTTGTATCTAAAAATGATAACTCTGAGGCCCATTTGCTAGTAAAGATGCTATGTATGCTGTAACTCTCCCCTTTTTCCTATTTAGGTTTGTCTCCTCCCTCCTACACGTTTCCAGCCCCAGCAGCAGTGATCCCAACGGAAGCTGCCCTTTATCAGCCTTCTGTCCTGCTGAGTCCCCGGACACTGCAGCCCTCCACAGCCTACTACCCAGCTGGCACACAACTTTTCATGAACTACACAGCATACTATCCCAGGTAAGGCACAGAGGAAAGTGGAACCAAGAGGCAAGAACAAAGAGCTCCTTGTAGGGCCAGGATCCAGAGCTCACAAAAGAATATTGTCTGTGGTCACACTCAAGGTTAGCCCTGCAGGGAATGGCTTCTTGTTGCAGAACCTGTGACCAAAAGAGAACTTCTTTAGAAAGGGCTCTCTCTTGTACGGCTCTCTGGTTCTTTCAGGGTTGTGTGTGGATGATTTAATGTACATGTTCTTGCTGTACATTTAAGGAAAATCTAACTTGGAAGAGAACAGAAAAGGTGTTGGGGCAGGGAAAGAAATAGGTAGATATTCAATGTAAACTTTGAATTATATTTACTGTGAATTAAACGTATTATTAATAATAGCTAGCATTTATAAAGTATATTAAGATGATTTCATTTGATTCTCATGAGAACTCTGTAAGTTAGATGTTATAATTATCTTCATTTTACAATTGAGGCAACTGAGGCTGAGAGGGCTTAAGTGTCTAGTGTTATGCAACTATTAAGTATCTGAAGCTGAATTTAAACTTGGGTCTTCCTGGCTCCAAGCCCAGAACTCTCTGCACTGTACTGCCTAGCTGATTTATACTCAGCATAAATCAGGAAATCCACTTGTAAGCCAGCAAAGTTGATGACTTAACAGAATACAGGCAAGGAAGTATTTGAGGGTGTGTCATCCAGTAGAGGATGATGGCATATGCCTCTAATCCCAGCTACTGTGGAGGCTGAGGCTGTTGGATTTCTCAAGCATGGGAGTCCTGAGTTGTGGTACGCTAAGCTAGTAGTGTGCCTGCACTGTCTGGTTCTAATATGGCGGGTTCCGAGGAGTACAGAACTACCAAGCTACCTGTGGAGGAGGAAATTTGGCCCAGGTTGGTAAAATGAACAGATTAAAGCTTCCATGACAATTAGTGGGATTCAGTCCTTGAGTGGCCATTCAATCTCTGGACTGGGTAAAAGAGCAAGACCTATTCTTTTAAAAAAGGATCTGGGCCAACTCTAGTCATCCTGATCTGTATTTGGCCACTAGACCCAGATGACTCTGGAGGAGAAAGTGAGGTTGGTGACTTTGCACAGCCCTCCCTCACTTAAATCCAATTTACTTTCAAGTCATGGCATTATCTTTCTGGTGTCATAATCATCTTCAAGAATGAAGGACAAACCACAATACACAATCCTAAAAAAGAAAAAAAAGTGTATAATTTGTGTATGATATATAAGGGTACATAAACAGTATAGTTAACACACAGTCATAGCACAAACTTTGGAGCAATTATAATTTTCTTCAAAATTAAATTTTAAAATATTGGCCCTTAAAATCAGATCTTCTGTTTCCTAGATTGGTTGGATTTCCTTTTGTGTTTTATCTACCTAATGATTAGCCTTTTGAGTTAAGGTCTGCTATCACCTTAGCTATTGCGGGATTGGATATTGGATTAATTGGAACCTGTTTTCACAATGTTGTTTTATTCATGTAAATTGTCCTCCTGGTTCTTCATATTTCATTCTTCGTCAGTTTGTAAAAGTCCAAAAAAGTGTTCATTTTTATTATATCGGTGTGGGTGTGGATGGAAGTGTACACACTGAGGGAGTTTTTTTTTTTTTACTCTGCTTATTCATTATAAGAAACTTCATTCTCTGCCCCTACCCCTGCCACTACCCCATGGGGTAGAGGAGTAGGAGTGAGAGAATAAAGATTTTTGTCAATTTTTTTTAAAAATAGAGGGGCTGATCCCAATGTGAAATGTTGCATGAACCTTTAGATGAAGTTACTGTATTACTTCTATTTAATTGTTTCAAAAAGAAACCAAAAAATGTTGGAAAGGGAGAAGGTAAAATCTTAAAGGCAAGTGCTCAAACAATGAGAAGAGCTGTCCTTTCATTGAAGGAATTTCAAGCCCCAAAGTGACTCTCTTGGGGATTACTCAAAGTATGCTCTCTACATGCATTGCTATAAAATGGAAAGAATTTTGTATTTGTATCCCCAGGTTCTGACACAGTGCCTGGTACAAAGTAGGCACTTAATAAATGTTGGTTGATTGACTTAAAAAAAAACAAACCTGGAACCTGTAGATAAGTATTTCCATAGGAGAAAAACCTAGCAAATGATACATTTACTAAGTGCCTAAAATTGGGGTTCTGATGTCCTGCGTTCTGGCAATTCATTCTACCTATTGACTTATAGGGGCCAATATGAGAGTGGAAATAACACTATGGAGGGAATTAGGAGCGCCTACTTCTTTTCTGGGGAGCAGGTAGGTGGTGCAGTGGACAGAGTGCCAGGTCTAGAGTGAAGAAGACTCGTCTTTCTGAGTTCAAATCTGGCCTCAGACTCTTACTAGTTGTGTGACCCTGGGCAAGTCGCCTAACACTGTTTATTTCAGTTTCCTCCTCTGTAAAATAAGCTGGAGATGGAAATGAAAAAGTATTTCACCATCTTTGCCAAGAAAACCACAAATGGGTTCATGAAGAGTCAGACACGACTGAAAAACAACCAAATGGCAAGCTCTGTTCTTGGATCTGCCGCTAACAAGCTTTGTGACTTGGGGAAAGACATTTCACAACTACGGATCCATTTCCTTAATTTGTAAATGAGGCAGTAGCATATACTCTAAATATAAAATTATCATTCCTACATTCCCATTAAAAGTCACTGGTATTTTTTACATGACTTTCATGTTCATATATAGAGCCTTTCTCTTCTCCATATTCAGAAGCTAACAACAACAGTAACAATAATAGCCGGTGTTTATGAAAGCCCTTAAAGTTTTCAAAGCACTTTAAAAATATGATCTCATTTTATCCTCTCGACAACCCCGGGAGGTAGGGGCTAGTTGTTACCCCCATTTTACAGATGAGGAAACTGAGGTAGAGATTAGATGACTCGCCCAGAATCACATTGCTAGTAAGTATCTGAGGCTGGATTTGAATTCAGGTTATCCCAACCCCTAGCCTGGTGTTCCATTCTCTGCACCACCTACCTGCCTACCTTATTTTTTAAAAAATGTTTAAAATTTTAAAATTAAAAAAAAAGAGTAATAAGCAGTTCAGCAAATTAGCCAACCTGTTATCCTATCTCTCCCTTTTAATACCTAAATTTTTATATTTGTAAAATAAAACTATACACACATAAAAAACTTTAGGATCTTACATGTGGATCTGGAAGGGACCTTAGGGGTCACCCAATGCAATGCCCTCATGTTCCAGAGGAAGAAACTAAGGTGCCCAATGGTCAAGGGACTCATCTGAGGTTTTACAGGTAGAACTGGGATTTGAACCCAGGTGTCTTCTGACGCCATTGCCAGTGTTTTCCCCCTATACCATGCCATACTTTGTGCATTTCATTCTAAATTGTCCTCATTGTTCATGAAAGAAAAAAAATCTGGAGGATTTTTTCTTTTTCAAGCTTTTTGTTACAATGTTTTAGGAAATAATGATCCAAGGGTAAAAGAGCACCCACCCACCCCCTTCCCACCCTCAGAGTCACATGAGGCTCTTTATACAGGTGATCTAGACACCTGCCTTTCAGTCCCTACGCCAGAGGGGTACACCACATTGGCTTCCTGCCCAAGGCTATTACACTGATCACGAAAGAAATCAATTCTCAGTAAAACTGCTGGTATCTAGGGTGAGCTTCACTTTTGCCTCTGAACTTTTAGAACTTTTTCCTTAGTAATACCCAGAATGTGATATAGAGCATAACCACTCAGTCTTCCTAAGGGAGTCGGAGAGGGACACCAGCATTGCAGGCCTAGCTCATCTTTATACATTGCCTTCAGCAGTACAAAGCCCTTTCCTCACAACAGTCCTAAGTATTAGCCCCGTTTTTCAGATGAAGAAACTGAGGCTTTTAGACATTAACTCATCCAAGGGTCACAAAGATCAATCCGGTATTATTTCCACTGTCCCCTCTACTCTTGACTGATTACCTGGAGCAGCTGACCCACATTTCTCGTCATTTATCTTCACCGGGTTTAAGAACACTGTTGTTTGTCCCCATTCCTTTGCTTTCCCATTTCATGTCCTCATTTTTGGGACATGAAGTAGAGCAGAAAATTGTTGTGGTCAGCCTATAAATGTATTCTGGCACTGACTGTCCCTGAATCAAGAAAACAAATTAAGGTTATAAAAGGAAGCATGCCTCTTGCCTAATGGATAAAAGTGAGAGGCTTACTATTTTTTGGCATTTAGGGAGGGCAAAGCAGCTTTGTAAGTGTGCCTTGGATTAGAGGGTGCTTAAGAGACCATCATCAGTACCTTCAGGTGGGATAGCCAGCATTGTCTAGGAGGGAGATATCATTTTCATCTGTTTTCTTGAAACACCACCACCGATATTCAGGGAGACAGGCTTTCGTGTTCCTCTTCCATCCCTATTTACTACAAGTTAAGAATAAGGAAAGGTGAAATCATGGCTATTTATTGATCTTCCCAATTAGGTAGAAGGCATTATGCTAGGCTGTCCTTTAAGTACAATAATAATGCCCAACCCTTATGTAGCAATTAAAGTTTAAATGTTTAAAAGTTTATGTAAATGATCTCATTTGAACCTTACAGTAACCCTGTGAAGTAAGCGCTTAAAATACAATATCCCAATTTTACAGATAAAGAAACAGGCTCAGAGATGTTTATGAACTTGCCCCTGTCAGTGTCAGAGACTGGATTCAGTCCTAGCCATGTGTCACAGGTGGGACTTGAATTCAGGTCTTCCGGATTCTAAGGCCAGCATCCTATCCCTTATATCTTGGGTATAATGCAGAGGTGTCAAATATACAGCCTACTATGAGACCCAAAATAAGAGTGCAACCCAAATCAGATTAAAATGTAATCGGGAAATATTTAACAAAATAAAGAGAGAATAGAACGTGGATAATGCTAACATGGTTTTCTAAGTCCGTAGGCACCCACTGGGATGTATGGTTTAGCGACCCCATTTCTATTTGACTGACATCACTGGGATAGTGGATAAAATGTTGGTCTTGAAGTCAGGGGGATATGGATTCAAATTCTCCCTTGGACACTTGTTGTGTAACATTGGGCTAGTTTTTAAACTTCTCTATGCTTCTGCTTCCTCTGTAAAATGAGGGAGTTGACTTCCATGACTTCTCAATTCCCTTCTTGACTTGGAGCTGAAACTTCCTATGTGTGCATGTCATTTTCTTCAAAGCAGAGCCTGTCATTTTTCCATTTGTATCCTTAGTGCCTAGTACAGTGCTGTTTACCTAGTACACACTTGAGAAATGTTTTTCATTCATTCAAGCTTTAAATCTATTATTTCATATTTGTTCAGTCGTTTTTTCAGTCATGCCCAACTCTTTGTGATCCCATTTGGGGTTTTCTTGGCAAAGATAGTGGAGTAGATTGCCACTTCCTTCTCCAACTCATTTTACAGATGAGAAAACTAAGGCAAACAGGGTTATATGACTGTCCCAGGATCACAGAACTAATAAAGTGTCTGAGGTCAAATTTGAACTCATGAAAATGTCTTTCTTTCTCCAGGCCTACCACTCTTTCCATTGAGCCACCTAGCTGCCCTATTATTTTATAGCTCTATGAAAAACATTTTACTATATAGCAGACTCAACACATTTTTAATCTTAGTGATAATTCTTTACAGTAGGAAAACCTGAATTCCTGCATTTAAATCAGTCAATTCACAAATATTTATTAAGTGCCTATGGCTCTGCTAGGCACTGGTATATAAATATACAATGAATGAAACGATATCTACTCAGGAGAGGAGCAAAACCCTTGACCTCCAGGTGTAGAATAGGAAGATGATGGATATTTCATGGTCTCTAATGTGATGTGGTCACAGAATGTAATTACACTCTTCTATTCAAGTGAGAATGCCCATGAGAAGATGGTATTTGAATTCCATGACAGGAGTACTCTTGTGTTGTTTTGAGAGGTCTGAGGGATGATAGTGAAGAGAAACACCTTTTGGATAAAGTGGCAAAAGCAGTCCTTAAGAAATAGAAATCTATAATGTGAAGACTGTTCAGGTATTTGGAGGTCAAGACATAATCTGCCAATGTAAAACCTTGAAGAGTAAGTGAATAGAACCTCTCTATTTTTTTTCACAAGATGGAGAAGGGACAGGTCACGTAAACAAAAACATCCCAGATCCTGAATGTGAGCAGAAGGTATAAAAGAATGGGATGTACACCATGAATAATCCATTCATATATAAATTTTTTTTCCTTTTCCTTCCTGTGCCACTCACTTCCCTCCTGTTGAACCTTTGCTTTTTATTAAGGCTCCTCATTCCTCCTTGCAAAAGAATGTCTTCCCTTTTAATTGGTAGCATAGGTGGAGTCCGATTTAGATGAGAGGCTGGTCATGTGTCTGCAATTAAACACCCATCTTGACACTTTGACTAAAGATGGATTAGACTTGCCTGTTTTTCTGCCTTTGTCATAATGCTTTGGTTGGCCCACTTTTCATTGGAGGCTGTAATTACTCATGAATCATCTTTAGCAAAGGGAAAATGCACCTCAAACAGGTGTAAGTTATGGCTCAAATCCTTTCCCCTGAACAGTGCTTTCTGTCCCATGCAATTAGCCTCTCAGTAATAAATGATCTGTATACTCTTCAAATGAGGCTTTATGTAAATGAGAAGCTTTCTCACTTCCTAAGCAGCAAGTATTTCATTTGGGTAAGCAAGATCAAGGCCTTATGAAATGACTACTTTGTCATTTTCTACGATTCAATTTTGGAATTTCTTGCTTTCTTAATATTCTTTTGATAGCTTTTGGTAACACTTCTTAGAGGACTTTCCTTTTGCAGTTTGCTTAAGTTTAAGTCTATTCAGTTTCTTAACTCTTAGTGAACTACTAATGTCAAGGTTTTTAAAAAGTAATTTCACTTTTAAAGATGCTTGGTCATTCAAATATTTAGTTAGGCAAACTACCATATGAGATTGGAATTTAATGATATTTGTAAAATTAACTTTCTCTTATTGAGCCTTATGAAATTGAATTTGTAGTCCCTAAAGATAAGCAGTTGACTCTAGAACCAATACTCTTTCTAGTGTAAAAGGCTACAATGAAGAGAGGTTTTTTTGCTATCTAGTCCAGATATTTTCTTTATTCTAAATGAAAGTAAACCATGCTTATCCAAACATACCATTTTCTTTAAGTACTAGTTATTTCAATGGAGATAGAAGAGTTTTTTTTATTAAAATAATTGAGAAGAATTTGGCAGAGTAGACTGAAAGTTGGCCTGTGAATCAGGAAAACCCAAATTCTCATCTTGCCTCTGGTTCTTCCAGGCATCTCTCTAAGACATAAACTGCTAAGAACATGCACATTTGTAGTCATGGTACCCAGCACAAAGTAAGCGATTTGTAAATCCAGTGCTGGATTACTGACTGAATGACAGTATTGGGAGAGAAAATTTCTCAATGGAAACTCCCCAGTCACAAGTCTGTTAACATATATGTGTGTGAACACACAGAAGAAAATACCTACAATTAGTAATAGTAATAGCTAGCATAGCATTTACTATGTGCTAAGCAGTTTGTTTTTTGGTTTTTTTGGAGGAGGGAAGGAAGGGCAATCTGGGTTAAGTGACTTGCCCAAGGTCACACAGCTAATAAGTGTTAAGTGTCTGAGGCCAGATTTGAACTAACATCCTCCTGACTCCAGGCATGGTGCTCTACTCACTACAACACCTAGCCACCCCGCTAAGCACTTTAATAAATATTATTTCATTTGATTCTCACAACAAACCTGGAAAGGAGATATTATTACCACCCTTATTTTACAGATGAGGAAACTGAGGCAGGCGGGTTAGGTGACTTGCCCAAGATCATATTAGTAAGTGCCCAAGGCTGGATTTGAACTCAAGCCTTTCTAACTCCAGGCTGTTGCACCACCTAGCTGCCTAATTAACAACAAAATTAATTAAAACTTGACAAAAGCTATCTGAGAATGTACAGTCCTTAAGTTTGTAGTCATTAATCACATATTTTATACATTCCTTGTTTTCTATTGTACTGTTGCTGAGAAGTGGCATTTGGATGTTGATTGTTAAGATGCTTCAGCTGGTAACAGAGGTCAATAGGGAGCCATTAGATTCTTGAACTGTGCCTAAATGTGATGAAAATGGTATCTGTGTAGTATTGGATTGGAGATATTAGTTCTTCCATCTCGACAAGTCATTAAAGCTCTCCAGATCCTGGGGGGTTTTTTGGTTTGGTTTTTTTTTGTTTTTTTCATGTTAAAGTAAAGTGTCTCTAAGATGGCTTCTAGAATTCTAGTCCCTTTGTCATTTGAATTGAAGTCAAGAGATAGATAGCTAGGAGACCTGTTGGCAGTAATCTAGGACCAGGACTACTAGAGTATTAGAGCATTTGTGGAAAGAATGAGTTTGAGCTTGGAATTGGTAAGACGTGATGATGGAGTGAAAATGATGGTGAAGGAGAAGGGGTCAAAAACTATGCAGATCATTGAGTTTGCTATAATTCCTACTTTCATACTATGTTTTTCCCTCTCTTTTAAGTGGGTAAGCTATATACCTTAGTGAATGTAGATAAATTTATTTTTATCTTATACTATGTATTTTGTCATCCCATATGAAGGTGTTCTAAGTATATGCTTTGAGGTGGTGATGAATACCTTGACTCTACCTTGTAATCAATGGCATATTTTGGTGAGTGATTTTTCAAGATGGCTATCTAGGACTGGAGGAGCATTGTGTTGGCAGGGAACAGAAGTTATTCTAAATAATCTAAATGGGAACCAATCCTGCATAACCTTGGCCTCTTTGAGTATTTTGTTATAACCAGCTGAGGTCAACATAAAACAAACAAAACTCAGTAACTAATGTGCTTTGAACTCCTTGGAGGTGGTTACTAGAGAAACATCAGATGGAGATATTTGATAACTATATTATCTCAGGATAATTTGACTGTAGTCTAGCTGTGCCCTACTTAAAAAGCAAAACAATGTCATATTGCAGGACTGTGGGATCTCATCTTGCAAAAGTAGCCCTGAAGGTCATTTTTCATCATCATCTCCCTTCAAATAGTGCCCTATAGAGCTGCAGAAAGTGACAACACCACAGTGGATCGAAATTCAGGTCTTAATATTTGGGTTATGTCAACCCCAACTGATTTATTTAGCTATCATTTGTCTTTATGGGTGTTACTGGAAATAAAAGGTTTGGATTAATGAAGTTGGCCAGGAAGACAGATTTTGGGGATTGTACCCTCTGCTTGAGGGACTAGGAGGCATCATTTACTTTTCTAAAAAATACAAAGAAAGGAATAAGATATTGAGGAAGAAGCAGTGTATCCATTCTTTGTTGACCTGCCTCCGCCTTTCTTTGGCTTCATGTCAGTAAGCAATGCACATGGTAGGAAGCTTATGAAGTGCTCTGGGAAAACTTCTCTTTTTCTTAAGTTGTTGAATATATAATTTGAAAGACTGTCCTCTGCTTCTTTTGGTTCACTGCTGTTCTCCCTGTAGCCCACCCAGGTTCATGCAATAGTACTGGCTACTTCCCTACACCTGCTAATGTTAGCAGTATTCCTCCACAGCATGGCATGATAGTCAAAATGTAGGGCCTGGTCTACAATATTAGGGTTAAGGAAATTCTTAACTTCTGCCAAGGTTACCAGGTCAGTACCTTTAAGGAAAAACAAAAACTCCTCAGTGCCTTCTTAGGTTAGTTTAACTAAAAATATGATGAGAGGCAAGGTGGGTGGATTTTTATTGTTGTTGTTCATTTTTTGTTTTAAATCTTTCAGGTACACATTAAATATACAACCAAATGTTACTCAAGCAAAGAATGATAGTGAAACATCATTAGAGACCAAGCATGTGTACCCTATTTTTACAGTGAATCTCTTTTTGAAAAATGAGGGTTTGGGGGAAGTTAGGTTGTGCGGTGAATAGAGCACCGCCCCGGGAGTCAGGAGGACGTGAGTTCAAATTTGGCCTCAGACACTTAACACTTACTAGCTGTGTGACCTTAAGTGGCAAGCTACTTAACCCAAATTGCCCTGCCTTTCCCCCTCCAAAAAAAAAAAAAAAGACAAAAAACATACAAACAAAAAACGGGGGTTTTGATGTCCATGTAGTCATCCTATTTTGTCACCACCCTTTATCTGTGTCTCCTTCCTTTTTTTTTTTTTTTTTTGCTGTATGTGCAAAGGCTCTTCAGAATCTTAAGAGGGGTTATATTGTTTTCTCTAGAACTGGTTTAAATGTAAAGAAAATGTGCTCAAGTTCACTGTCTTCTTGCTTGTAAAAGCCTTGTCCTATTAAGTTAGTATGCAAAACCCAGCCTGAAGCCATTCTAGGTAGCCCATAATCATCTGTACTCTTCCCTCTAACCTTGATGGTTATCACTGGAACCATTTTACATTCATTCATTGCAAATAGTATTCATGTAAATAGCAATTATTTCTGTTTTGTCTAGAAATCCTGATATTCTTCCCCTCCCAGATCAACTTTTTTGTTGTTTACTAGGTAGAGGCCATTCTCTGCTTCATTTCTTATTAAGCCTTAATGACTGAAGAGACTTGTTAAAGACCTTAGCTTGAAAAGGTCCCCCACAACATCCAGGGCCATCTTCAATTGTCCTAATCTATATCTGGCCATTGGATCCAGATGACTCCAGAGAAGAGATTGAGGCTGGTGACTTTGCGCAGCCCTCCCTCACTTAAATCTAATTCACTTGCAGGTCATGGCATCACCTCCCTGATGTTATGGTCTTCTTTGACAACAGAGGATAAACAGCAGCAAGTATTGGAACCAATAAGTTGATTTTGACAGTGGACCTTGAAAGCTGAGACACTCATGGGTGGGGGGGGGGGGAAACCTTTTTTATAAGATTTGGAATTCCTGATTATGTCTGAGTTTAGGAACAATTGTTTCATTTAATTTTTTCATTAAATTGAGGTTCTTTTTCAGTGTAGTTTTCTTACCTGCCAATTTTTTGTTGCCTTCTTTGAGTCCAATTTTTCTTGTCATATGCTATTTGAGTTATTGAATCAGTACAGAGTATTTCCTGAGATCAATCGGTAAGCATTTATTAAGTATCTGTTATGTGCCAGGTGCTCTGCTAAGTGCTAGAGATGTAAAAAGGTACAAAAGACAGCCCCATCCCTCAGGAAGCTCAAAATCTCATAGCTGTCATTTGTCTTTATGGTGTTATTGGAAACAAAACAAATATATACAAACAAGCCATATACCGGATAAATGGGCAATAATCAAACCAAGGGAGGCACCAGAACTAAGAGGAATTGGGAAGACCTTCCTAGAGAAGATAGAATTTTATTTGGGACTTAAAAGAAGCCAGGGGAAAGCAGTAAATGGAGGTGTGGAGAAAGAGCATTCTGGGCATGGGGACAGTCAGAGGAAATGCCAGGATGAAGTATCTTGTAGAGATCACATAACAGAGAGCCAACTCTCTTACTTCGTTTAGAGAGTCAGGGAACTTTTTTTTTTTTTTTTGCTTTTTGGAGGGCAGTTGGGGTTGAGTGACTTGCCCAAGGTCACACGGCTAGTGTGTGTGTGTGTGTGTGTGTGTGTGTGTGTGTGTGTGTGTGTGTGTGTGTGTGTGAAGTGTCTGAGGCCGGATTTGAACTCAGGTCCTCCTGACTCCAGAGCCGGTGCTCTATTCACTGCGCTACCTAGCCACCCTGGAACATTTTTTTCTTGTGTGTAAAACATCCATTTCTCTGGGGTGAGGACAGTTGAGCTCTTTCTTTGCTCTTTGTTACAAGGTCCATAAATAGGTTATGTACTGTTTTGTGATTCATTAAAAACCAATATTAAATTCTGAAGTTTTGCTTCAGCCTTGAGCCACAGTCAGACCCCTTAATCTTTCTATAGAACTGGACATTTTGGTATTCCCTGGTTTTAATAAAGACAATCTCTGACAGCAGGACTTACTGAGTTCAGTTGGTATGGGTTTTTAATTTCAACATTCATTATTTATGAAGCATTGTGAAATAAATGAAAATGAGTCATGTCACCTTTAATGTTTACTCTCCATTGCATACTAATGTACTATAATTGCTATATGGGCAAAAAGTTCTTTTGACACACAGGGTATTTTGTCCTGTAGTATGAATAAGCACCAACTGATATTGAGGTAGGGTTTTTTTCCTCCCTCATATAAAACAAGAGGACTACACTAGATCAGAGGTTCTTAACTTTTTTTTTGTCATGGACCCCTTTCTCAGAATAATGTTTTGTCACAAATGACAAAGGAAATAAATTATATTGGAAGATAGGTAATCAAAATATTTTTTTTAAGAGCAACTTCATGGATTCCATATTAAGGAGAACTAAATGCACCTCCTAGACTAAATGATTTCAAAAATTCTTTCAAGCTCTATTGTTTTATGGTTATGCCAATGACTTGTGTCAGTTTAATTATAAATGAACAACTAGAAGTCAAGTCCTATTGCAGGAATCTAGGATTATAATTTATTGAAACCTAACTTGTGCCTGTGGAAGCAGAATAAAGTTGGCCTGTCAAGAGAACTGTGTACTTATACAGTAAAAGCATGCGTACAACATCTCGTTGAGACATTTCAGTTGTGTCCAACTCTTCATCACCCCATTTGGGGTTTTCTTGGCAAAGATACTGGAGTGGTTTGCCATTTTCTTCTCCAGCTCATCTTACAGATAAGAATTGGAGACAGAGTTAAGTGATTTGCCCAGCCCAGGGTCACACAGCTAATAAGTATCTGAAGTCAGATTTGAACTCACGAAGATGAATCTTCCTGACTCCAGGCCTGTCACTCTATTCACTGCCCTATCATGCATCATCTTAGCTGATGATTTTACTTTCTAGACCAAGAGCAGGTCTGCCTAGCACTAGAACCATTGATAAGGAAAAATTGCTTAGCACTTTCTGTAAGATAGTTGTAGAGGTAATTAACAAATACTTTCTAATTTGAAAATTAGATTGGTAGTCATCCTCTATAGGAAATGCTTCTTGGATTTACTAGGAACAGTGATAAATGACTTAACTTCTTTATAAGAACATTTTGTTTACTTTTAGTAGTATTCTATTTTCTTGGTGTGTGAAGTCTGGATTGGAATAGTTTCAAGTTTGGAGTAGTTGGTTTAATTATTTTCCCATGTAGCTTGCAGGATAGGGTTGTTAATCAACTTTCAAATTGAGTTGAAAATTGAGTTGGAGTCTAAACAAACTTTAAATTAGCAATCTTTTTTTTTTTTAATCTTACCTCTTCTAAAGTTCATGCTTCTGGTTTCCCAAGGGCTATTCTAAGGGGATTATAAACCCTGGTAGATTCATGAAAAGTTGGAAAGCATTCTAGTGTGGGTCTGATAACAGGTTATATATTTTCTGTCTAGCTGAGGACCAGCCTAGTTAGCTGGCTAAATTCAGGAATGCTTATTCCCAAAAGGTTGGTCATAGCAAACTTTGAATTGATAAGTGATTGATAAGGGTTTTTATATGCATCATAGTGGGTGGTACCTACACTATTGAGTTTCTATTTCTTTTGAAGCTAAAAGTTTTAGTCTTATGCAAGATTTTCAGAAAATGGAGATTTTTCTGAAGACTATTGTGTGATCTAGAATTGTGACTAGAAGATTGTGTATCATACACTGTATAGTAATAATCTGCCAGTTTTTCTCTTCGAATTTGTTTTGTATAGAATTCTGGGGAATTTTTGCCCAACACATGAAGTAGTAGAACCAATTGGTATTACCTTAATGGGTAAAGTTTTTGTTTTATTTTGTCAAATGATAGCCCTAAGTGAAGCCGTTTTCTGCACACTTTTCAAGTGCTTGGTATTTGCTGGATTAATAAGCAAAAATGAATGAAAATTAGGCTCACTTATTATTCTCTTATTGGACCATCCACTTTCTGGGAATGAAAACAGACAAAAAAAATTTTCTATGACAAGTAGAAAGAGATATAGTGAATATACCCTGTTGCTTTTCTCTGTTTCCCTACTTATTTATTTCACTAATTTATAAAGGCTTGAAAGTGGTTTTGCCCTTGAAGGAAGACACTTTGGTTCTGGACGTTCTTAGTATGATGGGTATTATTTATATAATGTCAGTCATTCAGTATAGTGTCACAGATTTTAAAACTGGTTCTATCTCAGAGTTCAGACATCATTTACTGATAAGCTTTAACAAGACGAAGTACAGATTGACACTTTCATAAACAGTTCCTGTCTTTGTGTCCTGCTCTTTATATGGAATGCCTTTTTTCATGTTCAGAATTCTAAGATTTACAAAGGAAAATCTTAAGAAACAAAATTTTGTGTTCTGTTGCTTAGAAAGAAAGAAGTACCTTCTGTGGTATTACTTTGGTTAAAAATATGTAGATTAGGGGTGGCTAGGTGGTGCAGTGAATAGAGCACCGGCCCTGGAGTCGGGAGGACCTGAGTTCAAATTTGGCCTCAGACACTTGACACACTTACTAACCGTGTGACTTTGGGCGAGTCACTTAACCCCAATTGCCCTGAAAAAAGAAAAAAAAAATTTTAATATGTAGATTACACTTCATACATGTTTGAATGCTTAATTAGTGCTGCTATTCTATTTGCCTTTTTATTCTTTATTATTATAAATTATTATTATTAATATTAGAGGCTAATACAGGGTATAATTAACCAAAATATCTCACCTGGCAGTAATTGGGGGGGGTGATATACACTGACCTTTTATAAGAACTTGCATTCTTGTCCTCAAAGCAAATTATTTACTTTGCTCCTCTCTAATTTTGTATCCTGGTGCAACAATATAAGCCCATGTTTGTTTTGAGGATTCAAGTTCTCAGTACATGTAGTGTTTGTAAAACATTCTATGGATCAACAAAATTCATGTCACCTCAAATAGCAGAGAGAAAGGGAGAGAGTGGAAAGGATGACCTTTTTCTGTGTTAAAACAAGACCCTATTTTATTATTTGATTGTCATTCTGTACCCCAGGATTAAGGAATTTTCAGATTAGGGCTATCAGGGACCTTAGAGGTCATCTAATTAAAACCCTTCATTTTACAGATGAGAAAACTGAGGAGCAGAGAAGTTAAATGATTTGCCTAAGGTCACACAGGTAGTAAATAGCAATGTCAGAATTTGAATCTAGGTCTTTTGATTCCAAATTGAGCGTTATTTTCATGGAAAATGAATGTTTCACCTCATGTAGCCTTAAATGAAAAGCTCTGCAGCACCTTAGTTACTCTTATTTGAAAATGGATACGATGAAAGATGAATCAGTGACCATGAAATTACACAAATACTTAAATGATGATGTAGTTTTCACTTTGGCAGTGAAATGAACTTGGAAATTTTGGTTTTCTAACCTCTTGCTTTGTAATGAACTTATCTTTGTTATTCTTTGTCATTTTCTTCCTTGTCAGCATTAGCTTTATATTTTTATAGGTAAGGCTTGTCTCTGGTCTTTTCTTTTTTTTTTTTTTTTTTTTTGCTTTTTGGAGGGGGAAAGGCAGGGCAGTTGAGGTTAAGTGACTTTCCCAACGTCTCATGGCTAGTAAGTGTTAAGTGTCTGAGGCTGGATTTGAACTCAGATCCTCCTGACTCCAGAGCCAGTGCTCTATTCACTGCGCCACCTAACTGCCCCCTCTGGTCTCCTCTCAAGGAAAATGTAACATTTAATCGCATTTTTTTGGTAAACATTCTAATCAGACAGTATTTTTTTTTTCCCATTAGAGAATAAGATTAATATTACCTGTGCTCTTTAAATTTCCCTACTTGCCTAAAGAAAATGGGGTCATTTAACAGGATGTCTTTTCACTTAGACACATGTGTTTGATTGGCATTAAGTGATCTTCAAAGTTTAATTCCTCATGTTAGATGCCTTAGAGCTGTCCTACTACAACAGTGGGAGAACCACTGGTTTTGGTTTCAGGACCCCTTTAAACTTTTGAAAATCATTGAGAACCCTAGAGATCTTTTTTTATGTGCCTAATAACTGTTGAAATTTACAGTATTCAAAATGAAATGTGGTAAATTTTCATATGTTGATTTATTAATTTGTTAAAATAATAATTATTTTCATGTTAATATAAATAGTATGCTTTTAATGAAAAATAACTATTTTCCAAAAATAAAAAAATTTTAATTAAAAGAGTGGCATTGTTTGCCCCTTTTTTTTTTTTTTTTGCAGATCTCTTTATTGTCTGGCTTAATAGATGATAGCTAGATTCTCATCTGCTTCTGCATTCAATCTGTTTCAGTATATTACTTTGTTTAAAATATATGGGAAAAAAATGACCTGATACAGATACGTAGATGGAAAAGGGAGCAATGTTTTAATAGACAAATCTCTTCTTAACAATGTTAAGAAATTTGCTTTGATACCTCAGATCTCCTGAAAGGGTCTCTGGGACCCCTAGGGGTCTGCAGACCACACTTTGAGAACTACTACAGTAGAAAAACTACATTCAATGGTCAATTAGTCCCATTGTGCCTTGTTTTGTCCATTGGATAAAGAGGAATTGTTGAGTAACGTCAATCAAAGCCATCATTCGTCCTTAGAAACTTTTTGAAAGTACTTTCCAAGGATATGTCTTGCATGATTTTCAAACAAGTAGCTTTAGTTAGAAGCTTTATTTTCCAGGTTTGGATTAAATATTGATTTGGAAGGACTGAACCAGTCATTAAGTACTTACATTTTCAAGGTTCTCAATGTCCTTTAACTATGGTTCAAGAAGTTGGCATGCTGGTGGAGGTGGAGTCCATTGGAACACTGGACATCCTGTAGTGACAAATTGCCCCTCTTTGATCCTATCTGTTTCAACTTACATTCTAGTATGCAGCAGAGAATGGACTTGTACACTCAAATGACCAGGCAAGGACACTGCCCAAAGAATGGGTTTGTATTTAAGGGCCCCAGCAGTTAGACCATCCTCAGAAAAGAAGGTAAGGATGTGTGATGTGACGATTTAAATAAGAATAAAAATGCTAGAAAATATTCTCACTAAGATCAAGCATCACAGAACCAAGTCTGACATAAGTCAGTTGGGTCTAGATTGGATTAGGGCTTTGAGAAATGTAAGAATAAAAAGAGTAGAAGGGAAAATACTAGAAAAGATTTATTACAATTTTATGGTAATTCAAGGGAAGCTGTCCTATAGGAGAAATAACATTGTGTTTAGAATCAGAAAATACAGGTTCAGGGTGGCTAGGTGGCACAGTGAGTAGAGCACCATCCCTGGATCAGGAGGACCTGAGTTCAAATCTGGCCTCAGACATTTGACACACTCACTAGCTGTGTGACCTTGGGCGAGTCACTTAACCCCAATTGCCCTCCAAAAAAGCAAAAAAAAAACAAAAAGAAAGATAAAGAAAATATAGATTCACATCTTGATTCTACCATTTATTAGCCATGCAAGTTTGAGTAAATAATTTAACCTCTCTGAGCCTCAGTTTTAAATTCTGAAAAGATAAGCTTAATACTTGTCTTCTTGTCTCACAATGTTGCTGTGAAGATAGTACTCTAACTTCTAAAACTCTATGATTACAGTGTATTATAGTGCTTTATAAAAGTAAGCTTCTCTTCATGACAGGGATAGGGACTGAATTTGTGATTTGATTGTTTTAGAGAATTTCTTCTATCAGTGCCGAATGACACCTTCTCAGCGTCTTGAAAGTCTTGGAGAGTTGCTGAGAGCACTGGGAGTTTTAAGTGACTCATCCAGGGTCATACTGCCTGTATGTGTCAGTGATGGGACTTGAATTCAGGTTCTGAAGCCAACTCTAGCTACTACACCACTGTGTACACTGTCACTCACCATCATTATCATCATTAGTAGCTATAGTAGTCTTACCCTTTACGTGTAAGGAATATATGTGGGGACGTTTTGATGGAGTGACAATTGTTTGTATTTCAAGATTTCATATGCTCTTCTATATGTTGACTGGTATTAAAGTTTTCTTTTTGATAATGGTATATTTTAAATATTATTTAGATATTTAATATTTAAATATTAAATGGTAAAGTTTTAAATATTTCTTTACATCCAAAAATTAATAGAAGAAGAGATGCCTTTCCTAGGAAATGGACTGAAACATGGGAGGGGAGATGGTCCATGTCTTTCAAAGCACTTTCTAACTTTAAATGTAACCTCTAAAAGGAACAAGAATCCTATGAAAGACTTCCTGCAGAAAGTAAGATATAAGCTGACTTTTTTTTTAAATCATATTTCTTTTATTTTTTGTTACATTTTGAGTTCCAAGTTCTCTCCCTCCTTTACAACCCCACATTAGAGAAGGCCAAGATTTGACGTATGGAACCATGTAATGCATAACTCCATTTATCAGCTCTTTCTCTGGAGGTCAATAGTATTTTCCTTCATAGTTGCTTGGAATGTTCATATTTCTCAGAATTGCTTAGTCATTCACAGTTACAACAATATTGCTGTTATTGTATACAGTGTTCTCTTGGTTCTTCTCATTTCACTCTGCGTTGAGCTGAGTCACAAAGGAAGGCAGGGAATTGAAGCAAGAGGGCTAGCAGAACAACCAGTGAAAAGGCACAGAGCCAGGATATGTTGTATGCAGGACAATGGGTATAGTTCATCTAGATTTTGGCAAAGCTTTTGGCGGTCTCTCATGTTGTTTTTGTGAACCTGGTAGAGAGATGGAGGCTAGACAGTACAATTAGGTGGTTTGGGGAGTTGGCTGAATGGCCAGACCCTAAGACTAGTCATTACTGGTTTGATGTCACCTTGGAATGAGATTTGTAGTGGTGAATTTTAGGATTTTTTATATGGCTCTGTGCTGTTTAATATTTTATAAATGATTTATATAAAGGTATATGTAGATGTAACAAAGCTGGAAAGTGACTTCTAACATGTTATATGATTGTTGGGAGACATAAAAAATTCACAGCAGGCCAGAGCATTCAACTGAAGCATGTAGTGAATAAAACTACATTTAAAGTGCAAAATTCTACTCTTTGTTTCAAAGAATCAGCATCACAAGTTGGAAAAGAATAGACAGCCATTCATTTAAAATATCTAGAAATTTTAGTAGATTGCAAACCCAGAGTGAATTAACAGTGTGTTTATGTCAGCCAAAAAAATCAAACATGATCTTAGGATGTATTAAAAGTGAATAGTGTTTCCAGGATTAGGGAGTCGATTGTCTAGTTGTTCTCTGCCTTGGTGAAACCCCTTCTGCAATATTATGTTCACTTCTAGTTGCTACCTTTTAAGTTGGAATAGAGAGAGTACTACCAGGACAGGGAAGGACCTTGAGATTGTACCAGATGAGCAGAGTTTAACCTGACAAAGAGAGTTTAGGTTCAACATGATAACTACTGTCTTCAGATATTTAAATAACTCTGTAAGTAAGGAGTATGAACTCATTTTGTTTGAACTAGGACCAACAGGTGGAAGCTACAGTGAGGCAGATACAGGTTCATTGTAAGCAATAACCTTTAGACATTTAGAGCTATCCTAAAATGTCCTGGGTGACAATGGTAAGTCATGGAGTCTTTAAGCAGTGACTGGGTGGCCTCTCATTGGAGATCTTGTACAAAGGATTCCTATTCAGAAATAAATTGGATTCCATGATTCTAAACATTTCCATTGACCAAGTCATTATCCAGCCTTTACTGGAAACCCTCTACTGATGGAGAACCTGTCTTGAGATAGCTTATTCTTTTCTGAAAAATTCTAGTTGCTAGGAAATTTTTCTTTTCCTGGAATTCATTTTCTATTGCTTCTTCATATTGCTCCTACTTCTTCCCTCTCAGGCTGAGCAAAATGAATCTGATTCTATTCTACATGAGAACTCTTCAAATATCTGAAGACTTGATTCATGGTACCCTTTGGTTGGGGGCATGATAAGATTGCAGGAGGGAGGAAAAGAAGAGTTGGGTTAAAATTGCTATGGAAAAGTTTAGACCTTGATCTCTCTGATCCCTGAAGTTGTGTTGCTCCTACCCAGGGGAATCTAGGAGGATTTCTGGAGGCATAAAGTGGGGATTTCCTATCATATAGTAGAGATAGCTTTATGGACAATTGTGTTCCTGAAAAACATGATGTTAGGAAATCTTGGAGCCTGTTATCAAGTTCCAGGCACTTCCAGGCCCTATAAATCTGTGGGAATGTGTTAAAAATTGCAGGATCATCTTTCAGACCAAAGTTTGCAAAACAGGTGGCTTTTTGATTCACTGTACATTAAAGCAGAGGTGTCAGAGATGCATATGATCCACAACACTCCCAAGTGCCTCCTGAACCAGATTAAAAGGCAACTAGGAAATGGTTAATCAAATAAATAAAAGTAAGACAAAATTATTTAGATGATACTAAATTTTTTAACTAATATGCCACCTGCTGGGATCCTTATGTATGGTTTAGTGGACCCCTTTTCTACTTCAGTTTATACCACTGCATTAGATGATCTCAATTCTGAAACATAACCAGCTATTGCTACGTCCAGTGGCTAATTGTGAACCTTGTGTGACTATATATTTTCTTTTTATTGTTCGGTCATTCAGCCATGTCCAACTCTGCATGACCCCATGGACCATAGCACGTCAGTACTCTCCATGAGGTTTTCTTGGCAGAGCCCCGGAGTGGTTTGCCATTTCCTACTCCAAATTATTGCACAGATGAGAAATGAAGGCAGACGGGGTCAAGTGACTCTCCAGAGTCACAGGGCTGGTAATTGTCTGAGGCAGGATTTGAACTCAGGTCTTCCTGACTCCAGGCCCAGCACTCTATCCACTAAGCCATCTAGAGGCTTGTTAATTGTGTTTCAGGAAGGGACAGCAACTTTATAATCTAGTCTTTTGTTAGTTTTAAGGGTCCAAGGTAGGTTGAACTCAGTTTCTTTTGTTTTGGATGGGTTTTTTTGTTTGTTTTGCACAAGAACTGGGAAAATGGAAGGAAAGATGAATTAAATGTGATTAGTTGTTTACACTGAAATACAGTTTATTCTCAAATTGAGTTTCTCAAGTCAGGTAAGATAAAATACACTGTTCTATCTCCATAGTAGGATGCATGAAGAATTGAAGGATAATATAAGATTTTCTTCCAGCCTCCATTTTTACTACCATTAGTCTGAGCAAATGAACTCAATTCTTTATAGTGAAGATAGTCATTTGACCTGACTATTTTTGCTCTCTTCCTCCATACCTCAAAATTTCCGTCTAGCCTCTCTTTCTTTCATCTTGAAAGATGAAATAGTCCTTCTTCTCAGAGTTAATGCATGATCTTGATGCCATCTGCTGACTCCCTCTAGAACTTTGGTTCATTAATCCCCTTCTCTGGAAACTTCAAAATCTTCCTCTCTAACTTTCTCCTTTTATTTTGCTTTCAAATTTGTTTAGCTAAACACTCACCCCTCTGCATTGCTATTCCCTTAAGCCACTATCCCACCTTGTTTTTTCCCTTTAACTATCCAACATTTTTTGTCCTCAAGAGGTTGTGATGTACTCTTTACCTCTACTTCCTCACTACCAGGATTTACACTGAAAATGTTAAATCCAAGCTTGTTGTTGATTTCTACCACATCCAGTCACCACTTCCTCCCTTTCTTCCTTTCTTCATTCACAATCAGGCTTAACTGACTTGCCCAGAATCCCACAGGTAGTGTCTTTGAGGCCAAATTTGAACGAAGGTCCTCCCGACTCCAGAGCCAGTGCTCTATTCACTGTGTCACTTAGCTACCCCCAAATCCTGTTAATCTAGGTCCTTGCCCTCCTTGAAGTTTGACATTAACCATAAATTAACTCTTTATATATACTGTCTTCCTTTGGCTTTCATGACACTCACGTGGTTCTCCTTTGGGTCATCCTTCATTGCCTTTGCTAGTTCTGTTTATTCTCGCACCTTCTAAACATAGGTATCTTGAGAAGTTCAGTCTATAGATCTTTACTCCCTACACAGTTTTCCATGGTAACCTGATTCTGTCCTCTATCTTCAAGTTTGACCTTTTGTTGGATGAGTCTCAAGTACATATCTATTATTTGCATTCCCTAGAACGTAAGGCCCATTTCTCTTGTTGAGACAGATAGAGTGGATGGAACTCTAGGCCTGGAGGAAGGAAAACCCGAGTTCAATTCCAAACTCAGTCTCTTACTAACTCTGTGACTTAGCAAGTCACTTAAACGTTATCTGCCTCAGTTTCCCCCAGTTGTAAAATGGGGTTAATATCAGGACTTGCCTTTCAGGGTTACTGTAAGGCTCAAATCACTAGTCTCTCACAGCACAAATTTATCCAGACCAGTAGTTAAGAAATATTCTTAATGTACAACTCTGATAATATTACTACCTTTCTTACAAACCTTCAATAGTTCACTATTTTCTACCAAAGAAAGTCCATAGTCAAGTTAGTTGCACTGAATGTTCCCCACAGAGTGACTCCAATGCATGTTTTAGGCATTATTTCACACTACTACCCTTCATGTGTGTTCTGTTGCTGCCAAACTGAACTGTTTACTATTCTTAATTGTTCCTGCCTTTTCCTGTGTCTGTATATTTACCTATACCATTTCCTGTGAATCAAACCACCCTCATTTCCCTGTCTGCTTGTTGAAATCCCAAGCCTATGTGTTAATTCCTTCATGAAGTTTTCCATGATCTCCCCAAATGGAAGTGATTCCCTTGGGTCTCTGAGATCTCCTACTTTCTAATTTGTATTAGTTATTTATGTGTCTGTCTTGTCTTTCCAGCTAGATGGTATATTGCTGTGCATTGTTCACCTTTGTTATTCCCTACCTCCTAGCAAAATATCTTATACGTTGGCATTGAATGAATATATCTTTTTTTACCCCATTTTCTGGCTGTTCACATCTAACTCTTATTCTTCTTTAAAATGTGACCCTATGAGTCTTTCTAACTTATTTCTAACTTTCTAACTTACATTTTGGAATATTTAGCAATAGTAGAACTGTGTACCAAAGTGATGAGTCTGAATTAGTCTACTTATTCTTTATAGGAAACAGGCCAAAATAATGCAAAAGTTATTCTTCTTTGTTTATATTGATACTTGTCAGGATCTAGAATTTTATTGGTATGAATATTCCTTCTATTACTACAAGGTAGAGTGCCATACTTTCTTATCCTGAATGATTCTTATCCTTATTTCCTTGTAAATCCTTTACAAAAGATCTACAGGAGAGACTGAAAACCTTCTCTCTGGGTCTTTTGCTATCTTGTGCCATTCTAGCTCATTGTCGATTCAGGACTTTCTTTCCTGACAATATGTATCCTTGAATTCAGCCATCATTTATTTCACTCCTGTTGTGTGCTAGGTACTGTGTAAGGTGACAGAAAAATGGAAAACACATCCCTAAATGCCAAGGAGCTCAGCTTAGCAGAGAGGCTATAGGACTCAGAAATATGATACAAGGTAGAATACATACGTAGTAAAGGGAGAGGAGGAGAGAATGTTCTGAGAAATTGGAGAGGGAAAATCACTTTTAGAAAGGGGAGTAAATTAGTGAAGGCTTCATGGAGTAAGTGGAACCTTATAGCTGAACCTTAAAAGGAAGAAAGGAAGCTGTGTGAGAAGAAGAGTATATTCTAGACTTTGTATATTATAAGATTAAAGTTAATTGATGAAAGGGAAGGGAATGACAGCAAGATGGGGTTAGGGGAGTGGGAATGAAGAATAGTCCAGTTTGTTCAGTCTCTGGAATATAGGAAATTGGGAGAAGCATAAAATAAGCTTGGACAAGGGAGTCTGGGGATAGGTCATGGAAGGTCTCAAAAGATAGGGGGTTTATATTTTTTGATTGGTAATCAGAAGTCATCAAAAGTTTTTGACAGATAATGACCATAATCATAACATAATTAGGAAGATGACTCAGGAAGCATTGTGGAAGAAAATGACTATGAAGGCAAGAAGGACCAATTAAGAGATTAGTATAGTAGTCTAGGTAAGAAGAAATGAGAGATTGAATGTAGATAGTTGGAATAACTGCTCAAAAGAAGGGCTGTGTGTATTTTTGAGAGGGAGACCAAAAGAGGGAGGGAAGGCTATGAGGGGAAAAGATTAATGATGGGATGTGGAAATTGAATTGGATGTGCAGAGTGAAAAGTCATATAGATTCTAAAGTTATAAGCCTGGGAAACTGGGAGAAATGGAGGTGATGTTAAAAGGAGTTTTAGGGGCAGAACATGTTGGGTGGGGGGTGAGCAAAAAATGAGTTCAATTGTAGAAATCTTAGGTTTGAGGTGCCAAAATATTCAGGTAGACATATTCAGCAGATAGTTAGAAATATGTAGTTGGAGCTCCAAAGAAAAATTGAAGATTGAGGGATTTAGGAATCATCTATATTGAATCCATGAGATCACCAAGGCACAGAATGAAAATAGTGAAGAAAAAAATGGGTTTCTAATTGAACCCTGTGATCCACTCTTGTTAAAAAGAAGTGGAAAGATGAGAAGTCAATAAGAAGCAAAAGAAAAGTAATAAGCAATAAAAAGAAAACCATAAGAGTGTGGTGTCACAATAGCCGGAGGAGGGAAAGGTATTAAGAAAAAGGAGAGATTGAACTGCTCTGCCAAATGATGTAAGAAGTCATGGAGGATGAGAATAGGGGAAAGATCAATAGATTTAGAGATAAAGTCATTTGTAACTTTCCAGGGAAGTCTTTCAGTAGATTAGTGGAAACAAATGCTAAATGTCAAGGGCTTAAGGAGTGGTTGGTGAGTTTGGCATTGAGAAAGGGAAGAGAGGACAATGGTTTCAGAAAGAGATTGTGGGATGAAGTGCTCATATCCTTTATTTTGTTTCTTACATATGAATCACTGGTAACATGCTGCAACCTTCTTATGACCATTATTTTCTTTCCTCAGCCTTTTAGTTGTCATTTTAGTTTTTTTCTGAGATGTTAATGTTCTGTGATTTATAGACATCCATGTAGCATCACAGGAAATCTTGACTTCATGTAAAAAAAATTATGGCAAAGTAAATAGAGTTCTGGACATGAAGTCAGGAAAACTTGGGTTCTGCCTGTTCCATGGAAAATTCACTGTATGTCCCTAGACAAATCACACTGTCTGAACCTCAATTTCCTTATCAGCAAAACAGCATGATCATAGCAATAACATCACATGGTTGTTAGGATCAAATGGGATAATGTATATAAGCCAATTCACAAACTTTAAAGTGCTTTATTAATTTGTTTACTTTTAGTTTACAAGATTCAGTTCCACAATCCCTTGAGTTTCAAATTTTCTCCCTCTTTCCTCCTCCCCCATGGTGGCATGCAATCAAGTATAGTATCTACAAATACTTTCACATTAGACATTAGTCAGGTTGTAAAGAAGGATCATAACCAATGGAATGAACAATGGGAAAGAGGACACAAAACCAAACAAGAAGAAAGAGAATGGGTAGTTTGCTTCAATCAGCATTCAAACTCTGTAGTTCTTTCTCTGAATATAGACATCTCTTTCCATTATGAGTCTTTTGGAGTTGTCTTATAACCTGGCATTGCTGAGGAGAGCCCAGTCTATCAAAGCTGGTCATCATACATATGTTGTGTCTGTAATTGTGTACAGATTTCTCCTGGTTCTGCTCTTCTCACTCAACATCAGTTTGTATAAGACTCTCCAGGTAAATATGAAGTCCGTCTGCTCCTCATTTCTTATAGCCCAATAGTATTCTATTACATTCATATTCCACAACTTGTTTAGCCATTCCCCAATTGATAGGCATCCCCTTAATTTCCACTTCTTTGCCAACACAAAAGAGTTGCTATAAATATTTTTGTACATACAGGTCTTCCTCTCACTTCTACAATCTCTTTGGGATACAACCCTAGAAGTGATATTGCTGAATCAAAGGGTATACACTCATTTATAGCCCTTTATGCATAGTTGGATTGTTCTCCAGAATGGCTGGATCAATTCACAACTCCACCAACAATGTATTATTAGTGTTCCACTTTTTCCACATCCTTTCCAGCATTTATCATTTTCCTGTTTTGTTATCTTAGCCAATCTGGCCAGTGAGATGTAGTACCACAGAGTTGTTTTGATTTGCATTTCTCTAATCAATAGTGATTTAGAGCATTTTTTCATATGTTTATAGATATCTTTGATTTCTTCCTCTGAAATGTTCATATCCTCTGACTATCATTTGGGGAATGACTTGTATTCTTATAGATTTGATTCAATTCTCTGTATATTTTAGAAATGAGGCCTTTATCAGAGACGCTGGCTGTAAAAATTATTTCCCAATTTCCTACTTCCCTCTTAATCTCAGTTACATTGGCTTTGTTTGTACAGAAGCTTTTCAATTTAATATAATCAAGATTATCCATTTTGCATTTTAAATTGCTCTCTAGCTCTTGTTTGGTCATAAAATCTTCTCTTCTCCATAAATCCAAAAGGTAAACTATTCCTTGCTCTCCCAGATTTCTTACAGTATCAGCCTTTATGCCTATATCATACATCCATTTAGACTTGATTTTGGTATACAGTCTTAGATATTGGTTTATGCCCAGTTTCTGCCATACTATATTCCAGTTTTACTGGCAGTTTTTGTGAAATAGTGAGTTTTTATCTCAAAAACTGGGGTCTTTCGGTTTATCAAACAGTAGATTACTATTGTCATTGACTGCTGATTCTCTCATACCCAATCTTTTCCATTGATCCATTACTCTATTCCTCAGCCAGTACCAAGTAGTTTTGTAAACTGCTGCTTTATAATACAGATTAAAATCTGGTATGACTAGGCCACCTTCTCTAGCATTTCTTTTCATTAATTCCCTTGATATTCTGGACCTTTTGTTCTTCCAAATGAATTTTGTTACTATTTTTTCTAACTCTGTAAAGTAATTTTTTTGGTAGATTGATTGGTATGGCACTAAATATGTAATTTAATTTAGGTAAAATTGTCATTTTTATTATATTAGCTTGACCCAGCCATGAGCAACTGATGTTTTTCCAATTAGTGAGATCTGACTTTATTTGTATGAAAAGTGTTTTGTAGTTGTGTTCATATAGGTCCTGGGTTTGTTTTGGCAGGTAGACTCCCAAATATTTTATAATGTCTATAGTAACT
>CM053594.1:117271583-117284463 GCA_028646575.1 Pseudocheirus occidentalis | reverse complement strand
GTTGGATTTTGTTAGAAATCTATAGGAATGCCAAGGGATTTATGTGGATTTACTTTATATCCTGTAACTTTGCCAAATTTATTTAAGTCTCAAGTAGTTTTTTACTTGATTCTCTAGGATTCTCTAAGTATATCATCATATCATCTGCAAAGAGTGATAGCTTAGTCTCCTCTTTGCCTAATTTGATTCCTTCAATTTTTTTTCTTCTCCAATTGCTACTGCTAACATTTCTGGTACCAAATTGAATAAGAGGGGGCAATAGTGGACATCCTTGTTTTACCCTTGCTCTTATTGGGAATGCTTCTAGCTCTTCCTCATTATATATACTACTTGCTGATGGCTTTAAATAGATGCTACTTATTATTTTGAGGAAGACTCCATTTATTCCTATACTTTCTAATGTTTTTAATAGGAGTGGATATTGTATTTTGTCACATTTTAAAGCACTACATAAATCTGAGCTATAATTATAATTTTTATCAGGCAAAAATATCGAAAAACTTTCATTCACTCTCACACATATACTTTGAGCTAGAATTCTAAAATACCAGAACTGGGAGGGACACAAGGTCTAGTCTAGTGCTAATGTAAAACTGTTTCTATAATTGCTGGAATTGGAAGGAATAGAAACTGGAACAATGATTTCATAGGTATAGGGAACTTTCAATAGGGAAACTCCTATCAGTGCCTTCTAGGCAGCTTATACACTAAGAGAATTACCTAGTAAACCAAGGGGTTACATAACTTCCTTAGCGTCATATCAGCAATATGTGTCAAATGTGGGTCTTGAACCCAGGTCGTCCTATTTTCAAGGACAGCTCTGTTCAGTATACTAACACTGCCTCAGTGAATTAAAAGAGGAGTCAAATCTAGATTTTACCTCACTGGTCCTCTAGTCTATCCAACGTAGTTAACCAGGTTAACCAGGTTCAAGTATGTTACGGTTGAGTTATTTTTCAGTTGCATCCACCTCTTTGTGATCCCATTTGAGGTTTTCTTGACAAAGATAATGCAGTGGTTTACCATTTCCTTCTCCATCTCATTTCACAGATGTGAAAACTGAGGCAGAAAAAGTTAAGTGACTTGCCCAGGGTCACAGAACTAGGAAGTATTTGAGGCCAGATTTGAAGGGTTAGTCTTCCTAACTCCCAGCCTTGTGCTCTATCCACTGTGCCACCTAGCTGCCCTATTGTGCCACCTAGCTGCCCTACTTCAAAGTATTCTTACCTCTGCCATGCAGCATCCATTCCATTCATAGTTTTTCCTCCTGTGAAATCCTTGTCCTTGTCCCCGTCCCCCTCCTCAAATAATTCTCCACAAAACAATCGTGTGTCATTACAACATTTGCAGGTGAGGCAGTTAATTGGGAAACTAGAATTAAGTCACCTACTTTTACTTAGAAATGCACCATGTGCAATTAAAAGTTAGTTTAAGTGGAAACTTAAAATGAATTAAGTTATGATTATTTATACACAGGTTCCTTGGGTTTGGTTTCCTGTAGTAAATTAGATTTCTAGCTTATTTCTTCGAGGCTCTTCCCAAATTATGCTTTTGACCTCTCTTATAAATTAGGCATATAAATTTTATAAGTTAGGATCAAATGCATTTATTGGTTCCATCGTTTGTGGTGATCAAAGGTAGTTTGGGTTTCTCTTAATAAGCTAAGATTTGTATAATGATTTAAGACTTTCAAAGCACTTTCCATGTGTTATCTTTACAACAATCATTTTATATGAGAAACCTGAGGTTGAGATGTTATGAAAAACTTGCCTAGGATTACACAGCTAATAAGTGTCCAAGGCAGGATTCAAGCTCAGGTCTTCCTGACTCCATGTCCAGCATTTACCCACCACATCATTTCAATACATCACTAAGGACGTATGAAGTCCTGAGAGTCCATAAAGCAGCTGATGGTAAATCTAGATCTGTTTCTAACGCAAGACTAATGGGGGGTGAGGGGAGAAGGAAGCTTTTTTTCCAGTATGACCCCTGTGAAACCCCATTTAAGTAGAGAAATGTCTCACTATTACTTTCCATTGTCATCAAATATCTTTTCCATGGCCTTGATAATTGCCAAAATGTTGAATAAAAGTCATTTTCCTGATGATTCATTCTTTAGGCTCAGAATTACAGATGAATTTGAGCATCTGAAATACATTTTCAACCTTCTGAAATTTCTTCTATTGTTGGAAGAGAGGTGTGTGTGTGTGTGTGAGTGTGAGTGAGAGAGAGAGAGAGAATGAGTGTGAGTGTGAGTGTGTGTGAGAGAGAAAGAGAGAGACAGAGTCAGAGACAGAGACAGAGAGACTGACAGTACTTCCTGATGATTTTAGATCACAGTACTAGAGATCAGTATGTTCTAGTCCTTTTGGTTCTAAAGCACACTGGAGAGTAGCAACACGAGACTCCTCATAACTATTGAATGGAATAATAGGCTAACGTGCTCAAAAGGACAACACTGCCCTCTTAGACAATAGTCAATAAACATTTTTAAGCATGTACTGGAGTGCCAGCACTCTGCTAATTGCTGGGGATACAAAGAAGAAAAAGACAGTCACTGCCTTCAAGGAACTTACACTCTAATGAGAGAGGCTCTTACACAAAAGGAAGCTTAAAAGGGGCTGGTAGGGGTAACAAGATATGATGTTTGGGAAGTTGAAGACAAACAGAGCAGCTGAAAGGAAATGATGTTAGCTATAAAATTCTTGCCCTCTATAAAGGACTGATTTAATATAATTCTTTTAAGAATGTTGTAATGTGGCCCCAGTCACTGAGCCGCCGCCGAGGACTCAGCAGCCTCCCCCTCAAGGCCCCTCGCTTCCCAACGCTCCGTCCCCCCTGCCTGCCTTCTCCCACCACCACCTTCCGCAGGCCATTTCCACTGAGGAAAAGGAATGTCCACTATACAGAACCTCCACTCTTTCGACCCCTTTGCTGATGCAAGTAAGGGTGATGACCTGCTTCCTGCTGGGACTGAGGATTATATCCATATAAGAATTCAACAGAGAAACGGCAGGAAGACTCTCACTACTGTCTAGGGGATCACTGATGATTACCAGAAAAAGAAACTAGTGAAGGCATTCAAGAAGAAATTTGCCTGCAATGGTACTGTAATTGAGCATCCAGAATATGGAGAATTAATTCAGCTACAGGATGTCCAGCGCAAGTTCCTCATGGATATTGGACTGGCTAAGGACGACCAGCTGAAGGTTCATGGGTTTTAAGTGCTTGTGGCTCACTGAAGCTTAAGTGAGGATTTCCTTGCAATGAGTAGAAAAATTCCCTTCTGTCCCTTGTCACAAGTTTAAAAACCTCACAGCTTGTATAATGTAACCATTTGGGGTCTGCTGTTTAACTTGGACTAGTGTAACTCATTCATGTAATAAACTGAAAAGAGCCAAAAAAAAAAAAAAAGAATGTTGTAAAGTACATGACTAATATGGAAATATGTTTAATATGATTACACATGCATAGCTTATATCAGATTGCATGCCATCTTAGGGAAGAAGAAAGGAAAGGGGGGAGCAATTTAGAACTCAAAATCTTATAAAACTCAATACTGGGGAAAAATAAATATTGAAAACTAAATACAAAGAAATAATTTTTTAATGTATGTTGTAAAGTATAGGGCATAAACAGAAACAGCTTCAGATATAAGCATTCTTCTAGACTGGTGGAATTTGTTTCTTATGGAAAATAGAAAAAGTGAATCATAAAAATGAGTTATGCTACCATTAGAATAAGGCAAAACTTCACATTTTCTTAAATATAATTACAGAGTTGTTATAGATTCCTCCTAAGGTATAGATAGGTCTGACATGTTTTTCCTATATTCAACTTCTTCAGTGGCTCTCAATTGTCTCTATCATAAAATGCAAAGTTTTCGGTCAAATATTTCAGATTCCCCACACTCTTGTGTCAATAAGAACCTTCAGATCATTTCCTTTTGTATACTCTGTGTCTGAATTACATGGGACAGCTTGCTATTCCCCAGAATCCACCTTCCCTCTTTCCTTTTTGTGCTTTTTCTCAGTATCCCTCTTCTATGTCTTGAATGTACTCTCTTCTCTCTCTCAGAATGCTTGGCATCATTTAAGGCTCAATACAAGTGACACTTCCTGGGCAAACTCACTTCTGCTTATCCTACCTCAGCCAGCTGTTAGTCTTCTCTGGCTCTGCAAAGTACCTTATGTTCACTGATCCTTTTATGCATCGTATTTTTCATACGGGCAGAAAATGGTTTTTGTGCTTTTCTTTTTGTCTTTGGTGCCTGATGCAGTACCTATCTCAGTTTGAATTGAGTAAGCAGCAAAAGATTCTGGGACCAAAAAAGCCCAAACCACTTCAAATGTACTATAGGAAGGTCTCAGATTTGAGTTTTGAAAGCTATAAGTCCATTGGTTTTATGTTGTATAAACGAAGAGGGAAAAGAACGAACGATTCATTAAGGCAAAAAAGTAATAGCAGAAGTTCACATGTACTGTATTGGACAGTTATGTGCTTTATATAGCAGTCTCAGACAATCAAGGTAAAATTCTGTTCTTTGTCTGTTAAACTGTACAGGAGAAAATCATTCCGACTTTGTCAGGGGAAAATCATTCTGACTTTGGAAATTTAAAACAACTTGTAGCTGTTTGGGAAAATATTCTACCATTTTCTCTATGATTAACATACAATTTACTCTATGTCATTAGAACCATTGAGATGTTCAAGAAGCAAATGATTCTTTATCATGGTAATTTTCACATAAGATGTGCTGAAACAATTAAGAATGGAATAGAACCATTTTTAATTCAACTTTTTACATCACTGGTTTATTTCAACATTAAAACAAAACATGAAATTCAGTGTTCTGAAGTTTTGTGTCTTGTGTATTTGACCCTTATTTTAAAAAAAGAAAAAAACACTCATAGGAGTTGGGCAAGCAACTTGTTTTTTTGTTTTTGCTTTTTGGAGGGGGGAGGACAGGGCAATTGGGGTTAAGTGACTTGCCCAAAGTCACATGGATAGCAAGTGTTAAGTGTCTGAGGCTGGATTTGAATTCAGGTCCTCTTGACTCCAGGATCAGTTCTCTATTCACTGCACCACCTAGCCACCCCAAGAGTTGGGTAAGTAACCTGAAAAAAAAAAACAATGATCTATTTTTAAAATACCTACAGGCACAATAAAATTATATCTTTTTGATTGGTTTTGATTAAGCCTCAATATAGGCTGCTTATTCATAAAATGTTCTCTTAATTTGTCAAATTGTGAATCTTATTGAAGCATGTCTGTCTGGAATAGTAAATAGTATTTCTTGGTTTCATGTTGTGTTGCTCTGTTACATTCATTGTTCAAAAAGTTCTCCCAGGAGGTACCCTCAGGACAATAGGAAGTAAATCTCAAACAGAACTGCATTTTAAATCACTCAAGCATTTATTAAGTTACTAGCACGTTCAGATGATGTTGATATAAAGTGAAACAAAACAATATCTCCTTTTTAAGGAACCTACATTCTATTGGGAAATAATTATATGCTTTTAAGTAAATACAATCTCTACACAAGGTTATTTGGGGGAAGAAGGAGATTAACAGGGGTGATCAATAAAAAGTTTCTGAAAGAAGTAGCACTTGAGCTGAACTTTGAAAAGATAGCTTCTAGGAAATGGAGGCAAGGAAGGAGTTATATTCCAGGCATAGGAAACAGTGTCAGTATTGACAACAGATGGACTTTTGACTGGAATGTATGAGTGTGTGAAGGGCAATAGTGAAATAACCCTGGAAAAGGTAGGAGAGAGCCAGATGATGTAGGGTGTTAAATGCCTAGTTCTAGTTGGGAGCCATGGTAGCCCCTTGAGCAACAGAGTAATATGGTCAGTCACATGCTTTAGGAAGATCCCTGGCAGCTGAGGAGAGGATGAAGTGGAAACAGAGACTTGAGGCACTGGGAATCATTAAGAAATCAACAAGTAAGGATAGATAGGGGATACATTTTCCCCCCATGCGCTTCTGCCATTACTTTGTAGACACAGTTCCTCTAGTATTTCCAGTATGCAACCCTTCACAAGCAGAAAGCTTTAATGGACTCCGTCTTGTGCCTTTCCTTTTGTGTAGTGCAGTGGTTTTCAACCTTTCTAATACCCTTTATTACTATGTGGGCATATCTGCATGTGGGCAGACCCTCCTAGAGATGGATAGAAGAGCAGTGTCTCAGTTCCTAAGATCACTGGAAATATGTGTTTTCCGATGGTCTTAGGAGACCCCTGTGAAAGGGTCATTCAACCCCCAAAGGGTCTCAACCCACACGTTGAGAACTGCTGGTGTAGCAGAATACTGGTGACTTAGCAATGCTTGGACATTTTAATGTTTTCTTCATTCAAAACAATTTTGTTCCCAGTCTTAAACAAGTTCATTTGAATTTAGCAACCGGTCAGTTTTCAAAATACAAGCTAGAGAATAATGAGAAGGAAAGTAACATTCGTTAAAAGACAGAAAACTCTAATGCAATGCAATAGCCAATAGTGATTTGAAAGAAATAGTGGGGAAGCATTCCTTCCTCCTAGCAAGAGAGAGAGAGATGATGAACTATATACATGCGGAATGAAACACATGTTGTCCAACATGGCCAATGTGTTTATTTTTGCTTAATTGCTTTCCTGTGAGGATAGGTTCTTTGGGAGGCATGGGTGGGAGCTATTAGGAAATGCCAATTATTTTTTTTAAAGGAAATATTAATTTTTTTGAAAGGCCCAGCAAAAATGTAATTAGGGTAAAATTCCTAAAATGAATTTACCAGAATTACTGAGATGGAATGTCTATAATGATGCTGTTCATTTATATGAAGGCAGAAGACATAAGAAAACATGTAAGAATTGCATCCTATTTTCAGAGTGATTAATCTGAGAGTGTTGAAAGTAGCCTCAAACTTATATTAAATTATTCATCCTTATTTTTCATTGTGAGTAGTTGCCTTATATCACTTCAGAGATACTAGAAAAAACACATTGATAAATATGTTTGTCTGCTAGACAAAAAGGTCTACCAAATGGAATGAGATTCAGAGTTAATCTGTCTTGAGTAGCTGAATCATTTTCTTCACCATTACTCATTCATTTGGATAATGTAAAATTTAAACAGTTGTCTCCCAGATCTCACTTAACTTCCTCTTATCTCAGAGTAGAAAATTTTACCCGTAACAAAATAAGAAATGAAAATAACAATTCTTTGCTTTTTAATTCATTCAACGAAGACAAATCATTTTGATAGATGGTATCACTAGCAACATCCCATGAAGAGCTGAAATTTGTTAAAAACTTGCCTGATTAATTGGTTAATACACTTGCTTTGTGTATATTCTATAATTACTAGTGGATTGAAGGAGCTGTTTGCACCTCAAACTGTCAGTCTCACTGAACCCCCAGTCAGTCCCATAGTGCTTTAGAGTCATTTTTAAAGTCACCCTTAGCTAAAAAAGGTTCATAGATCATGTAGCTTATTCATTTTCTTTTGTGTATTTTTGTAAGTGGACTTTCTATTGATTAGCAGACTATCTTAGGATAAATGTCTATCTATGATCACTTAATATATCACTTCATATAAGGCAGTTCAGTGACCCAGTGGATGGAGCTCTGGGCCTATAGATAGAAGGACCTAAGTTTAAATGTGGCCTGACACTGGCTAATTGTGTGGCCTTGGACAAGTTACTTAATCTATGTATGCCTCAGTTTTCTCAGCTGTAAAATGGGGATAATAATAGCACCTATCAGGGTAGCTGTGACGATCTAAGATAATTTTATTTAGTTATTTAAGTTATTTACTGCAGTACCTAAGTAGGCACTATACAAATGTTAGCTATCATCATTATTATTATTATTATCATTACATTTTATATCTTAAACACCAGTTTTTTAAAAGTCTAATACTTATTCTAAAATTAATTCTTAAAGCAAATTTTATAAGGAGTCTATAATCTTGAAGGGCACCTAGGTGATGCGGTGAGTGAATGGAATGTCAGATCTGGAGTCAGGAAGATTCTAACTTCTGACACTTACTAGCTGAATGATCTTGGGCAAGTTACTTAACCCTGTTTGCCTGAATTTCCTTATCTGTAAAATGAACTGGAGAAGGAAATGGCAAATTACTCCAGTATCTTTGCCAAGAAAAGAAAACCCCAAATGGGGTCATGAAGAGTCAGATATGACTGAAAAATGACCAAACAACAACAGAGTAATCTCTAAAGCTAGCCAGACATCACAATGTAGTTCAAAAGCACTATTTATCTCCACCTCCATTCATTTTGTCATTTTACTTTCTTTTAAATGTGGAAGTAAAAGCTATTCAAGTTTATGCTTTCATTTTGAATTCTTGGGATAGTTGGGTTGTTTTTAGTAAAATAAATTTCAAGCTTCTTACAATAGTTTTTTGGTTCTTTGATATTTACATGTAATAATAAAAATACTAGTAGCTAACATTTATATAGGGCTTACTCTGCCTGGTACCATGCTAAGCACTTTACAAATATCTATTTTGATCTTTATGACAACCCTAAGAGGTAGGTGCTATTACTATACACATTATACAGTTGGGGAAATTGAGGCAAATAGAGGTTAAATGACTTGTCCAGGGTCACACAATTATTGTCTAAGGCTAGATTTTAACTTGGGTCTTCTGACTCCACCCTTAGGGCTCTATCTACTGTGCTACCTAGTGCCTATATATTTAAAACTCTTCTGAAAATTGAATTTAAATTATTTTAAATTTCTGTTATTATTGATTAGACAACCTGTGTCTGTACTACTCATTTCATTGCTGTGAGGCTCTATCACATGAAGAAATAGTCATTTTGCTATATGTATGTTATGTTTACAAACTCTGAAATCAGAAGTTGTTTCTACTCTTCCAAGAACTCTTGATTAATCAGTCAACAAAAGTGTATTATAGATTATCACTTAGATGATTCAGAACCAAAATATATTGATCTTTTTCTTCCTTCCTTCCTTTTTACAGTGTTTGAGAGATTTATAAGTGGGCCCGAAACCCTCAGAAACCAGAGGACTCCTGGAAACTTCAGAGAGAGTTTTACATTCAGGCTGCAGTATTCTCAGCAACACAACTTGACAGGGACGAGGGGCCCACATTTTGGTGGAGTGAAAACTTGAGCCAATAAAGCCAAATCTTCTGGTTGTTATTGCCTTTGCAAGCAGCATATAGCACTCCTGGCTCTATGCTGATCACAGATTGACATTTAAAATGTGAATTTGATATCTAAGGTCCCTATTCCCTTCTAGTCAGAGATTTACATTCTATGACATCTCAAGTGTTGCCCATATGGAATTCTTAGGATCTTAAAGCAAAAAGAGAAATAAAACATAATCTACTATCTCCAAGCATCAGTAATGATTTGGAGGTCTTATTTAATTTTTTGGTTTTTTCTACTCTTCTCTAAGAACCTTCCTACTCCCTCATTTCTACTCCTCCCACTAAGTAAAAAAGCAAATTATGAATGGAGAAAAGCATAACTTGAATTTTTCCCGACCTCTTTGCCACTTTGCCTTACAGTCCAAACACTGAAATGATTCTTCTCTCCCACCCCACTTGCCACCCCCAGGCTTAGGGAATATATGGAGGAACCCTTAAGAAAAAATAACAACAAAAAAAGGTAGCTTCTTTGAAAATAAATACCCCTTATAAATGATATCGAACCAGTGGCCAAAACACTAAGAAGACCAAAAAGTGAATAGCTACAGTACTTGGTTCCTGTTTGACCAGTAGGTGAATATCATGGCTTTAGATGAGATATTTTATATCTGTATGTTTTTCATTACTGACAGTTTTGGACTTCAATCAAAAACATATTGTAGATTTTATTGTTGAAAATGTAGAAACATCTGAATGTTATATTCTAGGAAGCAATAAATTGTAACTGAAATGAATGCTTGTATATACTAAAATAGCCATAAAATGTTTGTCTTCTCTTAAATAGCTTAATTATTTGACAATTATAACTTGCTCGGACATAGAACTATAATCACTGTGCTAGACTGAGACAGGAGATTAAAAACAACACTGATACAGTATATGAACAGTACCTGAAGGGGTCAGTGGTGGTTAGCACTCTGTGTTTAGCTGTGTTTATGCTACAAAAGTGCAATATTAGACACTGTAGTTCAGTTATAGGTAGTACAGTTGCATCACCTAACTCCAAAGAAGAAACCAGGTTTGATTAAACTAATTGCACATATTTCCTTAAGTAACTCCTCTGCCTTTTGCTTGAATGCAAACATATGTGGCTGCTAGTGGCTGCTATTTTTACTTAGCCTTATTTTTGATCATCATATACTTTGAATGGAGAGCCAAACAATTCCCCTCCTCAGCCAACCAGAAATGGCCAACCATTTAACTTCAGTAGGAAGAGGAAGTTCATAATATAGGTGAAAACTAGTGACTACTGGCACTTGAGATCAGAAGAGAGAATTCTTAATACTTGAGATACCTTAAGGTACTGTCTACCCAAAGCTTTGAAAGCCTTACAAGGTAAACAGACTAACACTAATATGTGTATGGATGTGTTGTTTTTTGTAGAATTGTTGACATTTGATAATAAAACTCTTCTTCCTGACTAATCTCAATGTTTTTGTATTGTTGTTGTTTTTTTTATTGTTATTTTGTTACCAGAAGAATAGTGTGGAGATTTGAATTCTCTTTTCCTTTCTCCCCTATGACTACCCTTGGATTTCCATCTTATAAAATGTAACTACTCAAAAGCATCTTGATATATGCCCCTCTCTACCAAGCAATGTGCTTTGCACACAGTAGGTTCTCAATAAATGTTGGCAAAAAGTGGGTCCCATTCCCAACTCAATATCCAATACAATGTATCCTGTTCTCTAAAATTACCTACTGGATTTTAGAATCTTTAAAGATTTCCAACTAGTGTGGCCCAGGAATGGCCTCTGGTCTTTTTCGCTGGGCTGGCATTTATCCTAACCTGTCCTCACACCAGCAGGTCTGGGGGTTTTTCCCCAGAGGGTGAGGCCTGGACAAAACTATGTAGTTATTATTTCAATTTACTCAGAGTAACATTAGTGTATATGTGAAAGGAAAAGGATGCACTTACACGACTATAGCTCCTACACTATCACTGGTATGCTTTTCACTAGTTGTCATGATAAATATGATAGCATTAACTCTGTTTCAAAATTAGTTTTTGATATCTTTGGTTTTTATGTTGCCTAAAATTTTATCCATATCTATTCCCTCCTTCCTAGAGAGGAAGTCCAAATTGCTCTCTAAGCTATATTCATTATAACAAAGACCTTTTAAAAAGTAATATTAAAAAGAGAAGAGGAAAAACATGTAAAATTGATCACTACGCCCCCCAAATATGACAATATATGTAATGATCCACATCCATGGACCCCTGACCTCTGCAAAGGAGAGAAGAGAGGTGACTTTTTAGATCTCTTTGGGGATCTAACTTGTTCTTTGTAATTTGCAACATTCTTTTTTGATTGTTTTATGGTGGTTTTTCTTTACATTTTCACTGTAGTCATTGTATACACTGTATTGGCCCTGCCTACTTGCCTTAGCATCAGTTGATCCAAGTCTTTCCATGCTGTTCTATATTCATCATATTTGCCATTTTACTGCACAATAATATTTTATTACATTCCTATGCCACAGTTTGTTCGGCCATTCCCCAAACAATGAACATTTGATACAGTTCTTTGCCACTACAAAAAAGGCCACTATAAATATTTTGAACATCATTAACTCAAACGTAGAATAGTTACTACAGCATAAGGCAAGAGAGACAATAATTATAACAACCAATAGGAGGCAAGAGGAAGAATAATGGTATTCAATGGAATGCAAGAATAGAAATAATGAGAATTTAACAGTCCACCTATCAAGCTGGCTTAGTCTACCACTAATACACACGTGCAGAGGTGTGGGCAGAGACCTTCAGAAACCTAGCAGAGAAGCAAATGAATGGCAAATACATGTGCCTAAGGCAATTCACAACTCTTGAGTGGCAGTCCTTGATGTCCTGGTTTTATTTAGAGTAAAATCTGCAAAATCATCTACCAGGTAAAACTTCCTCTGCTGTCTGCTAGCCCATAGGTCCTGCTGGGCAAAGTGAGTTCTCCGACATTCCTAGACTGTTAAAGCAGTGACAAGTTCTTTTAACATATAACCAACCATCGCAAGGTGCTGAGAAGCACTATACTCTTTCAGTTAAAACAGCTCCCACAAGCCATAAAACTGCTCTGCTCTTTAAGATTCTCTCTCAAATTCTGGGCAGTTTCTCCCTCTCAAGCTGTAGAAAGTGAAAGGGTCATGCAGCCTTTCCCCAGTCAATTCTTTTTTTTTAAATTAATTTTTTATTTGTTTTCTTGTTTACATCATTCATTTGCATGAGATTTTTGAATTGCAAATTTTCTCCCCGTCTCCCCTACACCAACCCCAAAACAGCAATCCCACTGTAGAGCCCCTCCCCTGGTCTGCTCTCTAACTTTCTGGTAGGGCAGGGAGGGTCTCCCTACCCCAGCCCTTGTATATCTTAATTCCTAGTTGCAGGTATTGCAGAACTTCAAGTTCTGGATTCTTCCAATTTCTCCCTTGTCACCCACCCCAACTGGAAGGACAAGCAATTCAACACAAGCTGTGGATGTGTGATTATACAGGACATCTTCACAGTGGACATATTGTGACAGGGATCATCTGTCTCTCCTTCCCATCCCTCCCCCCCTTGTTCTGTTCTCTACCCTGTCCCTGTCCCTTTCCTGAAGTGTGTGCTTCCAGCATCCCTCCCCCAGACCCTGCCCTCCCCTCCGTCATGCCCCCTCTCATCCTCATGCCCCCTACTCTCCTGTGTGGCATGATGCCCAGTTTAGAGTTT
>CM053594.1:117254349-117271083 GCA_028646575.1 Pseudocheirus occidentalis | reverse complement strand
ATTAAGGGGATGCCCATCAATTGGGGAATGGCTAAACCAGTTATGGTATATGAATGTAACGAAATACTCTTGTGCTATAAGAAATGGGGAGGAGATGGACTTCATATTCACCTAGAGAGGCTTATACAAACTGATGCTAAGTGAGAAGAGCAGAACCAGGAAAAATTTGTACACAATCACAGACACATCATATGTGTGATGACCAGCTTTGATAAGCTGGACTCTTCTCAGCAATGTACAATTATAAGACAGCTCTACAAGTCTTAGGAGAAGGAAGGAGAATATCTACACTCCTAGAAAGATCTAGAAAGAACATAGTTTAAATGCAGACTGAAGCAAACTACATGCTATCCTTCTTTTTCGTGTTTGGTTTTCTTTCTTTTTTCCTATTGTCCACTCCATTGGTTACAACTCTTCTATATGACCAGACTACTTTCCAGTGTGAAAGTATTTGCAGATCCTTTACTTGATTGTATGCCACCATGAGGTGGAGGGGGAAGAGGGAGGGGAGAAAATTTGAAATTCAAGGGATTGTGGAACTGAATCTTGTAAACTAAAAATAAACAAACAAATCAGTTTTTGAAAAAAAAGTAAAAAGTTTGAGAATCATTTGGCCTGGACGACGTGCCCTGGACCTATACACATATGTATGTGTATATATAGTCTTGAGTTGGAAGGTCCTTTGGGTGATCCAGTAGGCATAGATATACAATATATACATATATTTATGTGTGTGCATGGATATTCAAAACATTCTTGCATACATAATACAGTCCATGTGTATATACATAGATATAGCTGTAACAATCTGTACATGGGCATATTCACATGTAAATATGCCCATATCCATGTGTACATACATGTATATATGTATCGTAGTAGATGACCCCAAACCCTTCCAGATCTAGATCTATGGATATATGTCTAAAAGTGATTATTGTGTCAGTCTAGCAGGTGATTATGAGAAATCTTTATGTATCTTATGACCTCAAATTAATTCTGTGTGCTCTCTATTGTGCAAAATAGGGGTAATGATACCTTCTGCCCAGTTGTAACCTGCTCCCCTCAGTATTATGGGGGCTAAAATATATGTGTGTTTTATGCATTTATTTATATATGTATACACACACAAACACATATATATCTCACAAGCTGAGCTAAAATACAGATCCCCTTTAAAGGATGTAGCAGAAAGATTAGATTTGAAGTTGGACTGAATTCAAATTCCAGGATAGCCATTTCCTAGCTTTCTGACAATGGGCAAGTCATTTACCCTCTCTGAAGCCAGGTTTCCTCATTTATAAAATAAAGAGGTTGGCCTATGGTGGAGTTCTTAACCTGGGATCTGTGAACTTTAAGCAGTATAGTTTGGTATCTATTTCAATACAATTTGTTTCTTAAGTGCTTTATGCATTTAAAAACAATTTTCAACAAAATGCCAAAGGAGTCCATGACACAAAAAAGACTGAAGAATCTCTAAACTAAGTCATCCCTTTACTCCATTCCAACTTTGATCTTTTTTTTTAAGTGATGTGATCAAAGCAATTCATTAGGACCATTTCTTAGGCAAAATTATATTGGTGATGGTGATGAAGTAACCAATCATAATAGATAAAATGCTAGACTTGGAATCAGGAAGGCCTGTGTTCAGACTTGTGCTTGGTTGACTGTTACTACTAAACATTTAAACTCTCTGAACTTCAGTTAACTCCCTAAGATATAGCTACTACATCAAGACCAGACAGTGACCTGAATTAGAAGGAATCTTCACACCAATAGAATCACAGATCCTTGACATTGAGGTCATCTTCATCCTTCTTCACCTCTCTGAAGTCTTTGACACTATTGATGTCTTTTCCTTGATACTCTCTTCTCTCTAGTTTTCCGTGACTTCTTTCCTGTTTCTCCCCCCACTTTGTCTGATCACTTCTCTTTCTTTTGCTGAATCTTCACCTAGGTCACACTCTAACTGAGGAAGTCACCCATGGCTTTGTCCTGGGCCCTCTTCTTCTATACCATTTTATCTGGTCCTCTCATCAGTTCCTATTGTTTCAATGATCACCTCCATGAAAATGACTCATGGATCTGTTTGTTCAGCCCTGACCTCTTGTAACAGCAATGTAATATCTATTCACAATGCCCACGGTGACTATAAATATGCTGGTATAGTTGTGAATCAGAAAATGTAACCGGCTCTCCACATGGAGGACTGAGTCAAAACATTTATTCAAATACCAGAAAGCTGAGTCCCAAAACCAGAAAGTCAAAGCCATTACAATGGCTACAAAATTGGTACACAGAATTAACGCAGTGAACACCCACCTCCCCAAACCTTCAAAATAAAACAGGCTCCCTCAGGCAAAGAACCTTCTCTCCTCACTCACAGTAACTGCTCAGCCTCCACAGCACGCTTCCAGGAGCTCCAGCCCCCTGCAATTGCCATCTCTGGCAGTCTTCAGCAGAAGTTATCAGCAGAAGTTCTTGCTGGCACACCACAGAAGCTCTACCACAGCTGCCACCTATATCTCCACAGCCGCCCCTGCCACAGCTGCTTTTGTCTCCACCTACTGTTGCCGCTTTCTGTTGCCACTTTGGCTCCAGCCCATCCCCTACTCAGCTCTGGCTCCTCCCTGCCCCACCCCCTCCTGTGTGCCAGCAAGTTTATCCCACTGGGGGATTTACAAGTTCTGGGTCTCAACACCTGACACAGTTATGAACCTGAAATTAAGTGCTAAGTACCTGCCAGCCTGTCAATACAAAGGGCATGGAAGATCTTCAAATCCCATTGCCATTATACCTGTCCACTCTCTCATCTCCAACTGCTTATTGTACATTTTGAACTGAAATGTCCTGTAGACATCTCAAATGCAACATGTCCAAAATTGAACTCATCTTTCCCCCCAAACCATCCTCATTTCTGAACGTTATTGTTTTTGAGGGCACCTTCATCCTTCATCAATGTACAGTCAGCCCAGCTTATAACCTAGGTGTCATCCTTGACTCCTTGCTTTCTCTTACCTGTATCCAATCTTTTGCCAAGACCTGGGTGACATTCTCCATCACTGGTCCTCTGGAATCATGGTTAGTCATTGAATTTATCTGAATTTATTCTTAAGATTTTTGAAATTTTTTGTCTTTACAACGATATTATTGTATAAATTATTCCCCTACTTCTATTAATTTTACTCTATGTAAGTTATTCAGTTCCTCCCGGGTATCTCTGAAACTATCCTTTTTATTATTTCTTACAGCACAATGAAGTTTCCTAATATTCATGTATCATAATTTGTTAAGCCAAACAGTTCTTTGGTTCTACAAAAAGAACTACTATAACTTTTTGTACACGTGAATCCTTTTTCTCTTTAATCTCTTTGGGGTGTGGGCCTAGTAGTGGCATAACTATGTGAAAAAGAAATGTACAGTTAGTTTTGGGGGCATAGTTCCAAGTAGCTTTCCATAATGGCCAGACCAATTCACAGCTCTATCCACAATGCATTAATGTGTATATTTTCTCACAGTTCCATTATCATTTTTCTATTTTTGTCAATATTGCCAAGCTGAGAGACAGGACATGAAACTCCAGAGGGCCTTTAATTTATGTTTCTCTAATAATTTGTGATTTAGAGCATTTGGAGCTATTGATAGCTTTGATTTCTTCCTTTGAAAACTATTCATATCCTTTGATCATTTATCAATTGGGAAATGACACTAATTTTTATAAAGACCTGGTATTGCTGTTTGTGCTTTACTATGCTTTCCCTGAGTGCAGGTCTCAGCTCTTCAGTTCCTCATAGTTCTGTGACCCAGCATTAGGTAGTGAATGACAGAGCTAATGCCATCTAAGGTTGGAGGCCCCTGTCTTGAAGCTGGGACCTCTTGCTCTGGTGCAAAGCACTGCCACAGGCAGACCCACGTTCAGAGCCACTAAAGATTTTGAAGAGATACAACATAACGAAGCCTACTGGGGAAGGGACTTGACTTGTAATTTCATTGATATAGGGAATTCCTATTGAAGAACATCCTCTACTAATGCAAGTCAGCACCTTCTCTGCAATGTACAGTCTAAGAAAGTTGCTTAGAAAACTAAGAATTTAAGTGATTTGTTCAACAGTCAGTGTATGTTAGAGGCAGGACTTGACCTCAAATATTCCAGGCTCTGAAGCCAAATGTCTATCTGCTACCCTGTGCTGCCTTTCAACTAGGTCTCTGCATAATCAATTCAATTCAACAAACATTTATTAGGTGCCTAGTACATGGAAGACACTCTGCTAGGCACTGATCATAAAAAGACAAAAATTGCTCAGGCTTGCTGTTAAGGAGATTCCATTTTACTAGGGGGATATGGCATACACATAGATAAGCAAATACAAGTTAACAAGAAAGGAGGGAGCACTTACTGATTAGGGGTATAGAGAGAGTGGAGATTTGGTGAGGATTTAGAATCTGAGATGAGCTTAGAAGGAAGACCAGGATTCTGAGAGGTAAAGAAAAAGGGAATACATTCCTGGAAAGGAAATGGCTTGTATCTAGGGACAGAATTCCCTCACATAGAGATACCTCCCTCCCTTCCACATTCCCTGCAAATGCTACTGTAGGTTCAAAACACAATGTGGGTGTCACTTTCCATTCAAAACTATAGTTTGTGAGGGGCAGCTAGGTGGTGTAGTGAATAGAGCACCCACCCTGGAGTCAGGAGGACGTGAGTTCAAATCCGGCCTCAGACACTTGAAACAAACAAACAAACAAAAAAACTAGCCATGTGACTTTGGGCAAGTCACTTAATCCCAATTGCCCTCCAAAAAAAAAAGGGGGGGGAAAAACCAAACAAACTATAGTTTGTGAACCCTCATTGATTTGTTTCTTTGACTGGGCAGAAGACACAGTTCAAAATAAAGGACATTTAAACACCTTTATAATATAAATAACAAGGAAGATTATCCCTAGTTGCATACAACTGTCTAAAGGATCCTAAGACACTGATACCAAGACCTGAGCCATTTGGAACCAGTTGGTAGGGGTCTTATGATTTCTTTGGACATCCCTCCATCCTCACCCCTACCTAACTGCACCTGGAGTCTGCTGTTCTGACCAGATGTCACCATTTCTTGAGTCTCTCCAGCCTTCTCTATGGACTTTTGGTTGTTATACAAGTCTGTACCTTCCCTGAGACTCCCTCCCTAGTGAAGAATATTTGGACCTTACCCCCTCTTCTCCTGCGCACTACAGTATTTGGGTGCACTGTGGTGTCCCAAATTACAGTTCTCTTGCCTTGATTAAAGACTCACAGTTGCTACTTTATTTCAGGTTGATAACCCTTATATTCAGCACACACACACATTATCCACAGTATAAGTAGGTGAGAGTTTTTCTACTTTATTTAAATCAACTTTATTGCTATCTTTTATTTTTATATCACCTAAATTTCCCAGCTGACTCCTCTTCTCCCCTCCTCCAAAAACAATACCTTATAACAAAAGAAAAAAGAGGGGAAAAAAGTCAATCAAAACTGACCAATATATTAAAAAAGCTGACATTATATGGAATATTCCACACTAATTATCCTCCATCTCTGCAGGGAAGTGTGTGTGTAGGGGGAGGGTTCTTCTCTTATTTCTTCTTCTTCTTTTTTTTTTGTCTTTTGAGAGGGCAATTGGGGTTAAGTGACTTGCCCAAGGTCACACAGCTAGTAAGTGTTATGTGTCTGAGACCGGATTTTTGAACTCCAGTCCTCCTGACTCCAGGGCCAGTGCTCTATTCACTGCGCCATCTAGCCGCCCCCTCTTATCTCTTCTTTGGGGTCAAGATTATTTATTATATTTACACATTATTCAATCTTAAAAATTATTTTGTTAATCTTTCCATTGTGTATATTGCTTTCTTGGTTCTGCTTATATCACTGTATCAGTTCATGTAAACTTCTCATGCTCATCTATAGTTATTCGTCATTTAATATAGAACAGTAATATTCCATTACATTTATGTAATACATCTTGTTTAATCACTCCCTTACTGATAAGCATATATTTTGTTTCCAGTTTTTTGCTACTACAGAAAGTAGTGCTATAAATAATTTAAATAATTTGGTGGGTATTGGGCCTTTCTTATTTGTCATTGACCTCAGAATATGTGGTTAGCATTGAAATCTGTGGGTCAAAGTTTATGGAAACTTTTTTTTCTTTTCTTCTTTTCTTTGATTATTTTATTTATTTTAGTCTTCAACATTCATTTCCATAAGGTTTTGAGTTCCAAATTTTCTCCCCAGATCTCCCAAGATGGCATGCATTCTGATTACACCTTCCCTCAGTTTGCACTCCCCCTTTCAATCTTCCCCATCTCCCTCCTCCTTACTTTCTTATAGGGCGAGATAGATTTCTATACCCCATTACTTGTACATCTTATTTCCAAGTTGCATGTAAAAACAATTTTTAACATTTGTTTTTAAAACTTTGAGTTCCTAATTCTCTCCCTTCTTCCCTCCCCACTTACCCTCATCAAGAAGGCAAGCAATTCAACATAGGTTATACATGTATAGTTATGTAAAACACTTCCACAATAGTCACATTGTAAAAGACTAACTATGTTTTATAGTTATACTCCACTGTATCCCACCCCCCGCCCCACCCCACCCCCACCCATTTATTCTGTTCTATCCTATTTAATAGGAATGTATATGTAGAGCCTATATCAGATTGCAGGCCATCTTGGGGAGGGAGAGGAAATGTAAAACTTATGGAAATGAATGTTGAAAACTAAAAATAAATGAATTAACTTAAAAAAACTGCACTTGGGGCAGCTAAGTGGCACAGTGAATAGAGCACCAGCCCTGAAGTCAGGAGGACCTGAGTTCAAATGTGACCTCAGACATTTAACACTAGCGATATGGCCTTGGGCAAGTCACTTAACCCCAATTGCCCTGCCTTCCCCCCTCCAAAAAAAAAAAAAGAGACATCCTAGGGGCAAATCTCAAGGTGTAGAGGGAGATTGATCCATCCTTTTTGCCTGTAAGCCTATAGAGCTCTTGTAGTCTACTCACCTTGACCAGCATCCTGGAAGAGGGACAGAATGACCAACAGATGTCCCCCAAACACAGTGTCCCTGCCAGAGGCTGTTATAAGCCTGACCCAAAGAGGTAGAAACCCAACTACTCCCCTCGACCCTGCCCTCCCCTCTGTCATCCCACCTCTCATCCCCATCCTCCCTACTCTCCTGTGTGGCAAGATCCCCAGTTTAGAGTTTCTGTCATTCCTTCACTAAGCCAAATTCAATGACAGTAAGGTTGACCCTTTCCCTTTTGCTTTCCTGTTCTTCCCCTCCATTGTAACAGTTATCCCTTGCCTCTTCTATATGAGATGATTAACCCCATTCAGTCTCTCCCTGTGTCCTCTCATTCTAATCCTCTCCCACCTCAGAATTTCACCTTTTAAAGTATCATCCCTTCCTGTTCAATTGATCCTGTGCCCTCTATGTACACAAATATACACATGCTCAGATATATGTTCATATGCAAATATAAACCCTCCTATATAGACATATGTGTATGTATATATGCATTTGTATTCCCTTCACCTATCCTCATACTGAGAAAAGTTTCATAAGTTACAATGATTGTTTTTCTATGTTGGCATGTAAACAGCTCAACTTTGATAAACTCATTATTTCTTTTCCATGTTTACTTTCTCATGCTTCTTGCGTTTGAGTGCCAAATTTTCTTTTCAGTTTTGTTTTTTTAAGCAAGAATGTTTGAAAGCCCGTCACCTCACTGAATGACCATATTTTCCCCTGGAATCTGTTAATATTTTTCAAAATCTAACACACCTGAAACAAAAATATCCAGGCTTACATATTACTATTACTGACATCTAGGGTACCTGTCTCCCTGAACTTAGCATTCCCTTTCTTGGCTATTAAGTGTTTTCTCTCTCTGTCTCTCTCTCTCTGTCTCTCTCTCCCTCTCTCTCTTCCCCCTTCTCTTTCTCTCTCTCAGTTTCTCTCTCTCTCTCTCTCTCTCTCTCTCTCTCTCTCTCTCTCTCTCTCTCTCTCTCTCATATCTAACAAAGAGACAAGTACTGAGGAGAACAATAGAACACTTTCTGATTCATTTACCTAAAACACAACTCTGATGTTATCTTCATGTTCAGAAACCTTCATGGCTTCTCATTGCCTAATAAATCAAATCCCTGTTAATCAGTCTGACACCCAAGGATATCCAGGTTCTGGTTTCAGTCATCTTAGCTTTGCTTCTTGCTACTTCCATATACCCCCACTATACCTTAGACTGGTAAATGAATAATTCACCATTTCCTGTAAAAGCCTCCTCCTGCTTTTTTCTCTTTAATTCATGTTATTTTGTCATCATGGAAAGCCTTCTCCCTCAATCCCTGCCATCTGAAACCCCATCCATTTTTGAAGTTCTTGACCTGTTTTCCTTCATGAAGCTTCTTTTGTTCCAAACAGATGTGATTTCTCCCTGCTCTGAAGTGGGAAAAGGAGGAAGATAATAGAGCAAGTATTTTTAAGACACCTGTTCTGTGCCAGACACTGTGCAAAGCATTTTACAGATATTATCTTACATGATCTTCACAACAACCCTAGGGAGTAGGTGCTAGCATCATTTTTCCCATTTCACAGTTGAGAAAACTAAGGCAAACAAAAGATTAAGTGATTTACCTAGGATCACACAGCATCTTGACTCCAGGCTAAATTTCAGAGTACTATTTTCATACCTCTCAAGGTACTTGTACATTCTAACCTTTTATTAGTTTTGTATTTATCTCATGCACTGGATTATAGACTCTTTGATGGCCAAGAATATGTTTTATTCTTCTTTATATTTCCCCCAAGTCAAAAGCACATTACTTTTCACATAGTCTGTACTCCATAATATTTTTTGAATGAATGGATGGGGTCTCAGAAAGATTTTCATGAAATCTTCAAACAAGGTAAATATAGGAAAAATAATTAGAAATAGTTTTAGTCTTGAAAATTTTGTTATCTAATGAGTTAGGCTGTGTATCTTATTTTAAAAATGCAATAACTTGTACAACAGATATGGAAAGCAAAAAGACATTTTATTAAATTAGAAAGGATTTGACTGAGGGGATGCCCATCAATTAGGGAATAGCTGAACAAGTTGTGGTATATGAATGCAATGGAATACTATTGTTCCATAAGAAATGATGAGCAGGTAGACTTCAGAATAATCTGGACTTATGTTAATGGATGCTTAGTGAAATGAGCACAACCAGGAGAACATTGTACACAGTAAGAGCAATATTATATGATGATCAGCTCTGATAGACTTAGCTCTTCTCAGCAGTGCAATGATCATTCCAAGACCATTCCAAAAGACTCATGATGGAAAATGCTACACACATCCAGAGAAAGAACTATGGAGTCTCTCTTTTCTCTCTTGTGGTTCTCCCCTTCTGTTCTGATTCTTCTTTCACAACATGACTAATGTGGAAATATGTTTAATGTGATTATACGTGTATAGTCTGTATCAGACTGCATGCCATCTCGGGGAACTGAAAGAGAGGGACATTTAGAACTCAGAATCTTATAAAAGTGAATATTGAAAATTAAAAACAAATACATTTTAATTAAATTTAAAAAAATGATTTGAATTTCTTTTTATCAACTGTACATGGTCTACTTATGTCATTGCATTGTGAGGAAAGCACTCCGGAAACTTTAAAGCCCTAAATAAATGTGAGTTGAGATTATTATCTTCAAGACCTTGTTAGAAACAAATCATTTGTTTCAAAGAGCATGTTAGTGACACCTGCTAGGTGGCAGTTGTACTGCATAGACAAGCTAAAAATGTTGAATGTAGATCATTTGTTGCCTTTCTTTATTTTAAAAAAATTTTTAATTTTTTTTCAGGGGGAAGGCAAGGAAATTGGGGTTAAATGATTTGCCCAAGATCACACAGCTAGTAAGTATGATCAAATGTCTGAAGCCGAATTTGAACTTAGGTCCTCCTGACTCCAGGGCCGATGCTCTATTCACTGTGCCTTGCTTTCTTAAAGCTACTCTATGGATTCTGGCCAACACTAAGCTGGCCTGGGGCTTCTTCAGACAGATGGAGGATAGGGAAGGGGGGCAGTGGAAATTCTATTATGACAAATATTGCATTACACATTATTCTCCTTAATGTTTTCATGACTGTGTTGTGTAGCCCGACTTGCTATTCCTCCAACACATGGTTCATCTTCTCTCTGTACCTTTGTACAGCCTGTGCTCTTCCTCCTTACCTGTTTCCCAGAATCTTTAGCTTCCTTCAAAGCTCAGATCAAGTGCTACTTCCTACACAAGGCCTTTCCTAATCCCCCATTACTAGTGCTTCCCCACAATTACTTTGCATATATGTTTATCTGTATGTGTAAGTGTTATTTTCCTTAAAAAAAAAAACACCCTGAGAACAAGGACTAATTTTTCTCTTTATATTCCAGCACTTAGCATGGTGCCTGGCATATAAGATTTACTTAAAAACATTTAATAAATGTCTGCATACAGTGCATTGTGACAGATGCTGTGGAAGAATTATGAAAGGTAACCAAAGACTTGGTTCCTTCCTTAAAGAAGCTGATAGTTTAGTAGGAATCTATTATCACGTGAAGATCATCCATTATCTGCAGGGATTATAAGTGAATTAGATAATTGTGCTAAACAAAGAGCTGTGTGAGGTCTAGGAAAATAATTTTCAATAGGGTAAATGAGGAAGAACTAGAGAACATGACATTTGATTTGGGCTTTATAGGATGAATAGAAATTTTCTGGGTGAAGAGTATATTCTAGAAATAGGGAAAAGCCTAAAAACAAAAGACATGGAGATATGAAAACTCTGAGTGTTTGTGGAATAGTGAGTTGTGCAGTTTCAGTAGAGAGTATAGAGAGTAATAAGATGAAACTAGAGAGACTGTTAGCAGTTGGTTGAAGACAATGAATGTCAAATAAAAGAGTTTGAACTTTACTTAGCAACAGAAAGCCACTGGTAGTTTTGAATGAAAGGATACAACCAAATCTATACATAAAAGATTTTTATCAGTAAGAAGAGAAGTGGTTGAGTGGGGAAAAAATTTTTTTGTTGTTGTTATAAACCTTTTCCAATAAATATTTGGAAGCCAAGATATATAAACAGTTAATAAGTGTACACAGACACACAGACACAGACACACACACACACACACACACACACACACACACACTAATCTTCCCCAATAGATAGTCAAAGGATATAAACAAACAGTTCTCCAAAGAGTTGCAAGGTATTGACAACCACATAAAAAATGCTTCAAATTACAATGAATGAGAAAAGTGCAAATCAAAACAACTCTGAAGTTTCACCTCAGACCTTGCAAATTGGCAAAAATGACCAAAACTTACACCAGCCATTGTTGGAGGGGATGTGAGAAGTTCATGGGCACACTAATACAGCTCCACCATATTATGGTGGAGCTGTGAAATAGTACAACCATTTTGGAAAGCAATTTGGAATTATGCTAATAAAATAACTAAAATGTCCATACTTTTGAGCTAGAGACTGCATTACTATGCTCATATCCTAAGGTAGCCATTAATAAGAAAAAAAGTCCCCACGTACTCCAAAATATTTGTAGCAGCACTTTTTGTGATAGCCAAGAAATGGAAATAAAGTAGATGCTCATCAACTGGGGAATGGCTAAACAAATTATGGTATATGAATGTAATGGAATATTGCTTTTCTTTAAGAAATGATGCATTTGATGAATACAGAGAAGCATGGAAAGAGCTATATACATTGATGCAGACTGAAGTAAGCAGAGTCAAGAAAACAATATACAGAGTAAATATAATTGCTTAAATGTAAAGAATAATGTCATACCAAAAAATTGAAATATAGGCATACCTTGGAGATATTGTAGGTTTGGTTCCAGACTACTGCAATAAAGCAAATATCACAATAAAGCTAATCACCTGAAATTTTTGTTTCCCAGTGCATATAAAAGTTGTGTTTACACTATACTATAGTCTATTAATTGTGCAATAGTATGATGTCTAAAAAAAGTACATACTATAATTAAAAATACTTTATTACAAATAATGCTAACTATCATCTGAGCCTTCAGTGAGTTGTCATCTTTTTGCTGGTGGAGGGTCTTGCCTTGATGTTGATGACTGCTGCTTGATCAGGATGGTAGTTGCTGAGTGTTGGGATGACTATGACAGTTTCTTAAAACAAGACAACAATGAAATTTGCTTCATTTATTGACACTTCCTTTCACTAAAGATTTCTCTATATAGCATGTGATGCTGTTTGATACCATTTTACTGATAGCAGAACCTCTTTCAAAATTAGAGTGAATCCTCTCAAACCCTGCCACTGTGTTATCAATTAAGTTCATGTGATATTCTTCAACATTGTTGTGCCTTACTGAAAAGGGGGGCTCAAAGAAGAGAGATCACTCATCACACATTACTGTAACAGATATAATAATAAAGAAAAAGTTTGAAATATCGTGAAAATTACCAAAATGTGCCACAAAGGCACTATGTGTGCACATGCCTTTAGAAAAATGGTTGCTTGATGCAGGATTGCCACAAATATTCAATTTGTTTAAAAAAAAACCAATAACAACAATATCTGCAAAGCACAATAAAGCAAAGCTCAATAAAATGAGGTATTCTTATAAACTATTATAATGATCAACTGAGATTCAGATTAAGAGATAGGTGTTACACATTGAACATGTTTTTGGACTTCCTCAATGTGTTGATCAGTTGTGCTAACTTTTTTGCTCCTCTCAAAAAAATGCCATTTGTCATATGGGATGGCTCTCAGGGAGGCCGTAGGGAAGGCATACATGGAGTATTGGTGATGTCACAAACAGAAAACATCCATAAAAAACTTTTAAAATATAATATTCTGGTAAGTAGTATGAAAGATGAATTGGAATACAGCTGTCTTCTACAGAAAGCTTTTTCTAGCCTCTCTATAAATTCTAGTGTTTTCCCTGTCTTAGTTATTTCCTATTTATCCTAGCTTATTTTATGTATTTGTTGGCTTTTGTTTCCTCCATTAGATTACGAGCTCTTTGAGGGCAGGTATGGTCTTTTGCCTCTTTTTGTATCCCCATCATTTAGCACAATGCCTAGTACATAGTAGACACTTAATAAATGTTTATTGATAGATTATGATAATTTAATATCAATTTAATAAACCTCAATAAGGACCAGGGCCTGAACTAATCAACCAGAAGAAGAGTCTAGACCTAATAGCTTCTTTGCCCTCTGAGTAAACTCAGAGAATATCTCCTTCTGTGTCAACAAAGCTAGATGGGGCTTACTTTATGGCCCTTAAGGATGAGACCCTTAACCTGAGGCACTAACTTGAATAATGAGACTTTTTTAAATCTTAATATTTTTTGGACATATATTAAGTTATGGAATGTTAATGGTAAAGAAAACACAGATATCCTGAGTCATAATTTCAATTGACACTTTATCAACTCTCTTATTTTATTGTATTTACCATCTATTCAATTAATAAAATTCCTTTCTTATACAAGGATTAAACATTTATGGAGATCGTAAATTTGTGTGACACAGCCATCCTGAATTGGGATGGTTCTAAAATATATTTAAGCTTTCTGACTCTTTCATTTAGGCAGTCAAGAACTTAGCTTCTGGCTCCTTGTTCAGGTTCACTAGTTTAAGGGAACAAAGTTTAAGGGAATAAAATTAAATAACTGTATTTCACCTAGCCTGTTGTCTCTTTTAACCAAACTTTTCAGGTTAACAACTGGCTATTGCAATAGACCAGGTAGGTAATAATGAGGGCCTCTACTAGGGTGCCTATAGTAGGAAAAGAAGGTAGGGAATTAGGAACTGACTTTTTTATTTCATTGGCATAAGAAACTCAGAAGAGGAAATTCTCTCTATTGATGCAAGTCAGCATCTTCTCTGCACTTATAGCAGGTTCTTAGAGCACCAAGAGGTTGTATTTCTTCCCGACTCACTCAGACAGTAGGTATCACAGGCAGGTATTCCTGGTTCCAAGGTTCTCACCAGTGGTTCTCAACCTGTGGGTCGCAACCCCTTCGGACCCCTTGGGGATTGAACGACCCTTTCACAGGGGTCGCCTAAGACCATTGGAAAACACATATTTCTGATGGTCTTAGGAACAGAGACACCGCTCCTCTATCCATCTCCAGGCAGGTCCACCCACATGCAGATATGCCCACATATGAGTATTAAAGGGTGACAGCATTAGGAAAGTTGAGAACTACTGAATTACACCATACCTTTCAGAGAAAGAGTCCAAATATTTTTGGGGGATGGAAAACAAGATATGAGAATTTTTCCATCTTTTGAATCCAAATAGAACCTTAAGATTATAAACACAAGAGGCCGAGTGAATGGTAGGATTACAGGTAAAAATAGGAAGAGCATCTTAGGGAGAAAAAATAAAGAACTTGGTTTTGGACATACTAGGTTTAAAATGCCAATGGAGTATCCAGATGGCAATGTCTTCTACGTAGCTAAAGATATAGGTCTAAAGCTCAAAATAAAGGTCAGGGCCAGAGATACAGTTGCCATTATCAGTAGTACGCCATTGTTAAGATAAATCTAGGGGAAAATATCCTTCAGGAGATGGAATTGAGTCTCTGGTGCCCTCATTCCACCTCCCATTTGGACCTATTTCATTCCTAATCCTACCAATTAGTTTCTTCCCTTCAATACAGCAGTAATGAATCAGCACAAGACTAAACATCAGGGAATCTAAGTTCTTGTCCCTAGTCTGCCATTAATTAGCTAAGTAACCTTGGGTGAAACATTTAGCTTTCCTGGGCCTCACTTCCCTCATATGCAAAATAATAGATTAGAATCTAGTCCATATTATCTATCCTATGCCATAGTCAGTTATAGATTTGTTCAGCTGGAAGAGAACTCCTAATCTAATGCCCAGTAAGTGGCAGGTAATGATCCAAATTTAATTGTCTAAGTATAGTAAAGACAAACACCAAATGTTTCTTGACCCTGTGCTGGTGAACATTTTTATCCATAATTAGACAAAGGTATAGATGATGTACTTAACAAATTTGCAGATGATGCAAAGCTAGAAGGATAGCTAAAATATATGGCAGAAGCAGGACCCCAAACAATCTCAATAGGCTAGAACACTGGACAAAATCTATTTCAGCCATTTCCTTGATATGGATGCTTCTTCCAAAACTGTAGTTCACAGTTCATACATGTTCTGCATCTGGTGTAGCTATTCCACTTTCTCCCAAAAACTGCTCATAAGAGTTATACTTGGGGCGGAACCAAGATGGCAGTGTAGAAGCAGCAAGGTTCCGCAGCTCCCACACAACCACCTTAAACACCCATAAAATATGACCCCAGACAAAGTCTAGGACTCTAAGATTCACAAAAATACAAAAAACACATCTTTAACTGAAGGCAGCTCGGCAGCAGGGGCTCACTGCGGCAGGCCGGGAGCCAAGGCCAGCTCAGCCTGAAACGGAAATGCAGCCAGGCCAGGCCCCAGGATGGTCAGGAGGAGCTGAGCCACAGCCAATCTACAAGAGAGAAGATCTACTGCACCTCCAGCAACTCCACATCTACCAAGGCATGAAAAACAGGGATTGGAGAGGGGCACCTAGGCAGGGGCTCATCCAGCAGGCCAGGAGCTGAGACTAGCCCAGCCGAGAACTGTGGACAGGCCCAAGGGAAGTCAGGAGGATCCAAGCCTCCCAAGCCGAAGTGTGAGTCTACTTTAAAGAAGATCTATTGCACCTGGAGGAATCTTCACATCTAGCAAACCAGGATTAGAGACGGTCAGTGAAAATGAAACTTTTAAACATAATTTGGGGGAGGAAAAGCAGTTCAGACAATCTACCCCCAGGGCAAAGAAGCGGTGGGGAAGGGCAGGAACTGCTATAACCAGCGGCTGCCACCCTGGGCTGCTTCAGAGCCCCTGGCCTGCAGACTCCGCAGGGGGACTGAATCAATTGCTCAGGGCCAAGTGCTCTTGCACTGAGCGGCCTGGATGTGGATCGTGGTCTTGGGTGGTGGTACTGGGGAGCACTTTCAGCAAGTCAAAGCTTGGGGGGGGGGCTGCAACACCTCCCCTAATAGTTCCGGCAGCTGGGAAAAGCCCAGCGATTTGGAACACAGCTTTCCCCCCTGGAAGCAGAGTTTCACAGAGCTAAAAAAAAACCAACCAATTAATTGACTGGCCAACATGAGGAAAAGGAAGCAAAATAAGAACAGCAATAAAACTCTAGAATCCTTTTTTGTGGACAAAAAGGATCAAAGCATGGAATGGGAGGAAGACAATACAGTCAGAATTCCCACACCAAATGCTTCCAAGACTCTTGAAGAATTCCTAGCAGCTATATATATCAACTGAAAAAAGACTTTGAAAAACAAATAAGAGAAATGGAAGAAAAATTGGGAAGAGAAATGAGAATGATGCAAGAGAATCATGAAAAGAAAGTCAACAATCTGACAGAAGAAAACAACACTTTAAAAAATAGATTAACTCAAATGGCAAAAGAGGCCCAGAAAGCCAATGAGGAGAAGAATGCCTTAAAAAGTAGAATTTCCCAGATGGAAAAAGAATTTCAAAACCATTCTGAAGAGAATAATTCCTTCAGAATTAGAGTGGAGCAAGTGGAAGCTAATGACTTTATGAGAAACCAAGATACTATTAAACAATTACAAAGAAATGAAAAAATAGAAAGCAGTGTG
>CM053594.1:117216685-117244765 GCA_028646575.1 Pseudocheirus occidentalis | reverse complement strand
AATGAGGAGAAGAATGCCCTAAAAAGCTGAATTTGCCAGATGGAAAAAGAATTTCAAAAGCTTACTGAAGAGAATAATTCCTTCAGAATTAGATTGGAGCAAATGGAAACTAATAACTTTATGAGAAATCAAGATACTATTAAACAGATCCAAACAAATGAAAAAATAGAAGGCAATGTGAAATATCTCATTGGAAAAACCACTGACCTGGAAAATAGATGCAGGAGAGATAATTTAAAAATTATTGGACTACCTGAAAGCCATGATCAGAAAAAAAGGACCTAGAAAGCATTCTTCAATAAATTTTCAAGGAAAATTGCCCTGATATTTTAGAACCAGAGGGCAAAATAGAAATTGAAAGAATTCACCAATCACCTCTTGAAAAAGATCCCAAAAAGAAAACTCCTAGGAATATTGTAGCCAGTTTCCAGAATTCCCAGCTCAAGGAGAAAATATTGCAAGCAGCCAAGAAGAAATGATTTGAATATTGTGGAAACACAGTCAGGATAACACAAAAACTAGAAGCTTCTACATTAAGGGATTGCAGGGCTTGGAATATGATATTCCAGAGGCCAAAGGAGCTAGGATTAAAATCAAGAATCATCTACCCAGCAAAACTGAATACAATGTTTCAGGGGAAAATATGGTCATTCAATGAAATAGAGGACTTTCAAGCATTCTTGATGAAAAAACCAGATTTGAGTAGAAAAATTGACATTCAAATAAAAGAAGCATGAGAAAGTAAACATGGAAAAGAAATCATAAGGAACTTATCAGAGTTGAACTATTTACATTCCTACATGGAAAAATGATAATTATAACTTAGGAAACTTTTCTCAGTGTGAGGATAGTTGAAGGAAATATGAATGTATATATGTCTATATAGGAGGATATATATGTGTATGAATACATATGTGAGTGTGTATATGTGTACAGGTATACATAGACATGCACAGGATCAATTGAATAGGAAGGGATGATATTTAAAAAATAAAATTAAGAGGTAAGAGGATTATAATGAGAGGAAATAGAGACAGAATAGGATAAATTATCTCATACTAAAGAGGCAAAGGAAAACTGTTACAATGGACGGAAGAACAGGAAGGCAAAACAGAATGGGTCAACCGTACTCACTGAATTTGGCTTAAGGAGGGAATAACAATACACACTAACTTGGGTATCTTACCCTACAGGAAAGTAGGAGGGAAGGGGATAAGAGGAGGGATGATTGAAGGGAGGGCAGATTGGGGGAGGAGGGTAGTTAGAAAACACACTTGAAAAAGGACAGGGTCAAAGTAGAAAATAGAACAAGTGGGAGGCGGGATAGGATGAAGGGAAATATAGTCAGTCTTTCACAACATATCCACTATGGAAACGTTTTGTGCAGGTACACATGTACAACCTATATTAAATTGCTTATCTTCCCAGTAAGGGTGGGTGACAAGGGAAGAAGGGAGAGAATCTAGAATTCAGAGCTTTAAAATAAAATATTTTAGGAAATTATCATTATTATTATTATTTACACGCAACTGGGAAATAAGATATACAAGCACTGGGATATAGAGATCCATCTTGCCCTACTGGAAAGTTGGAGGGAAGATGGGGGAGGATTTAGGAGAGAGCAGATTGGGGAAGGAGGTATACAGTGGGATGGATATTTTCAGGTGGTGGATAGGGGAAAGACGGGGAGAAAATTTGTGACTCAAAATCTTGTGGAAATGAATATTGTAAATTAAAAATAAACAAAGTTTATTTCAAAAAAAATAAAGAAAAAAAGAAGAAAAACAGTGTAATAAAAGGAGGTTAGATATATAATCAGAAGACCTGAGTTCAAATTTAGATTATTTGTGTGTCCTTGAGCAAGTCATTTAATCTCTTTTAGCCTCAGTTTCTTCATATGTAAAATGAGGGAACTGGATTCTCTTGAAGTCCCTTCAGATTCTTTAGGTCTGTGATTCTGCAAGTTTACTGTAAAAGATAGTTTCAGGGAGAGAGAAAGAGGCATGATTACCTGTGGGGAGACTTGCAATCCAGAGGGTGGTAATGATAGTTGTACTCGTGTAGTAACAGTGGGAATAGAGAGGAAGGAATAGTTGTGAGAGATAAAATGGTAGAATACTTGGAATGTTTTCTCAATATCAGAAATTTTTCAGTACATTTCTGCTTATACACTTTGCTCACTTAACAATTTAGGATAATTGTTAACTACATATAAAGTTGAAATAACTTTCTTACATGTTAAGGATCAACACCAGAATTACGTGAGAGAAAAAAGTCAAGCTGTCTTGAGAATGAACACACAGCTTTACAAACTCTGCCACAGAAAACCAGAGATATTCCATCTCTGAGGAGATCTCCCAAATGTAAGTCATGTTGGTTTCAGAGTTCTCTCCCATTTTTTCCTGCAGCTACAATATCCTTAAACTTCCATTTTCTTCTTCTTCCTGATCCCCATCTATCTATTTGGTTGGTTACTTGAATGCATAATTGTTGGAACTTTTTTTCATCATCATCAACTCTTTTCTACTCCCCACATTTCCATTTCACTTGATGTAGGAAAAAAAAAAAAGCTTGATTTTGGGACCCAAAGGGATAGAAATCAGTCTCTGCTACAGAGAGTGACTTTGCCTTTCTTTTTTTAAACTCCTTGTGACTCTGGTATCGTTGTTGGTACTTCATCTGTGAAACTTTTTGCAGAGTGACAGCGGCCAGCTCCATCATATGAGCTCGGCGTAGACTGATTAGCCTAAGGGTTTTGAGCACTGTAAATCTTAGATTTTAAAAGCACTTTATTTGATTTAAATATACTTCTGGATGTTACAAAGAAAAAGCTGACTAATTTAAAGTAAACAATGTTTCAGTAATGCTTTTTGGCCTGGTCTGCAGAATTAATATGTCTTCTACGGGAAAGTGAGTCCAAGTCTCAGATATAGACTTGCAAGTTAGGAAAAGGATCATTTGTAAATTCAGTACTTTACTTTTTGCCAAATTAACAAACAGAATGATGAATCCTTTAGCTAAATTTTGTGGTTATTTTCATTTTACAAATGAAGATACTATGACATGTAGAAATTATGCGATTGTGATTAGTCCTGGATTGTATGGTATATGTCAGTAGTGTCACTGAAATTAGAAGTAAACTGCTTTATAGTTATCCTATGTTTCAAACTGGAATATTCCTTAGAAGCTAAAAATTTCAGTACTTAGTACTGGAAGTTCTGAGCTAAAAATTTTGACCTAAGTTTAGCTGAACATTTTAGTTAGTACTTTTTTTCACTTAGTACTTTTAAAAATTAGACGGTGTTTGGGGGGTTGTTGGGGTTTTTTTATATGCATGTAAATACTGATATTTTTCCTGCACATACAGAGTATACTTTCCTTTTTTAGATGCATTATTTCAGCGTTTTGCAAAGCTTTTCTTGGGCTGTCTTGCAGCAGTTACTAGTGGTATGATGTATGCACTATATTTATCAACATACCATGAACGGAGATTCTGGTTTTCCAGCAGACAGGTAAGGCAGAATTTTGAGGATACCTGAGAATTTTATATTGTCGAGAAATGTGTTTTTTAGGGAGCTAGATATATAGGATATACTTTATCTGTAGATACTTTAAGGTTTGCATTACTTACATTTGTGGTCATTCAGTAAATGTAGCATATGTATAAAAATATTTTTTAGAACAGTTCAATGTAATTTATGAAATATTCAAAGGTGTGGTGCAGTAAATAGAGCACTGGCCATGGAGACAGGACGTTGTGAGTTAAATCCAGCTTCAGACACCACACACACACACACACACACACACACACACACACACACACACAAAACTAGCTGTGACCTTGGGCAAGTCACTTAACCCCAATTGCCCTACCTTCCCCCCTCCAAAAAGCAAAAAAAAAAAAAAAAAAGGAAATATTCAATAGCTTTTTAACTCAGGCCTATTTGTGGTGGGTAGTGTTACATTATGAAACTCATTCAACTAAATAAGACAACTAAATGTCATCAATTATATATTTTATTTGTACTAAAGGTACTCTATAATTATTTCTTGTTAATGTTTCGATGTTAATATTAATTTCTAGTAGTTAGGATGTTTGTAATGGTCTGATTTTCAGTTGCCTACCTCTCCTTCCCTCCTCAGGAAAAAAAAAAAGGCAAGAGAGATAAACCACATCATTTTAAAGATATTTTGTTGTGTTAGCGTAGGTAAGCTCCATCCGTGATAAAATGGAGTCTATTGACTAACTATGGAATCCTTAGTAACTATGATGTTTATCATGGTTTTTTCTGTTTAAATGATTCTATTTTGGTACTTTACAATTATATTTAAGTTTCTTGTTAGCAGAACAATCCTGTGAATGAAATTTGTCATTCATTGATGTAAGCTAACGTAAGTTCACAGTGTTATCACTGGTCATCTGCTTTAGTTTTACTTTAACCTAGATGGTGATTGAGTTTTTTTGTGGGATTTTTTGGTGATTTTTTTTTTGACACAAATTCTGAGTGATGGAAATGGTCCTCTGTACTTTAACCTACTTTTTTGACTTGGCAAAAGCTACGAGGTTATATTATATTTACTTGTGAGCAATTCAGAGTTTGCATCTTTGAGGTTGTAAGCAAACCTAGTCTATTTTTATCATAGAATTTAACTTTTGGAAATGTTTATTTCGTAAATGAGATTTAGGTCTTCATAAAAGCTTGATTTGGGGTCGTAAAGAGGGAGTTTAAAGATGCTTTTTATGAAGAAATCATTTTAACAGCTTCAAATATTTTCTGCCTCTTCTAGTGAATTTCCAGAAATACTTTTTAGCATTTTTTTTTTTTACCCAGTACTTGGCCCCAACTAGAAGCTTTTTGGTATGTTATTGGAGGAATAATAGAACAGATATCACTATTGGGTTTATTCTGTTGTGTTTTATTATGTAGAATTGAAACATGAATCATTTCCTATTAAATCTGTTGTTGATTTATGTACCAACACTTCATTTTTCATGATCACTTATTCCATTGTCCTTTTATTCTTAAGACATTTCTTCTGATTTCTCTCCTAGACTTTTTCTGTTTTCTGAAAGGTGAATTATAAATTACAGTTCATTCTAGATATTTTGTTTCATTAGGACATAATTATCAGATTATGAAAAAAGTCTTACGGGGCGGCTAGGTGGCGCAGTGAATAGAGCACCAGCCCTGGAGTCAGGAGTACCTGAGTTCAAATCTGGCCTCAGACACTTAACACAAAAAACTAGCTGTGTGACCTTGGGCAAGTTACTTAACCCCAACTGCCCTCCAAAAAGCAAAAAACAAAACAAAACAAAAAAAAGTCTTACCTTCTCAACATGACTTTTAGTTTATGTAGGGAAATTTGAACATTTCTTTGAATAAAGGAATAAATAAATTGCAAATTAATCAGAAATCTTATCTTCCCTGGAATCTATGCTACATATCTAAAGTCACAGCAGGAAATCAACCTGTTTGACAATATTTAATCATTCTAAAAAGTAAAGGGAAAAGAAAAATTGTGGAAGAAATTAAATAAATGACCATTTTAATAATAATTTGATTTTTTTTTTTTTAGGAACTTGAACGGGAAATCACATTTCAGGGTGACAGTGCCATTTATTACTCCTTTTATAAAGAAATGTTAAAGGCTCCTTCATTTGAAAGAGGTATGACACTCGTTTACATGTTTAATTACTAAAAGGCTTCTGCAGTAAACAAAAATTATATTTTTCATATAAGAGCACCTGAGTGTGAGGGTCTGTTATAGGAAAATCAGATTGTTTTAGGGTAATTCTTGATCTTTCTCAAACTTAATCAAAAGAATAAAGAACATTATATTTTAGGGTGTCTTCTGTAATTCTTTTATAAAACCTATGTTGAGAAGAGTTCCCAGGATCAAAATAAAACATTTTTCAAAGCTAACTTTTTAAGCTTTTGAAAAACATCTTTAAGGATGACTTTCTTCTCTCTCATTTTTTACATTAATGAATCTGTTTTACTGTGACATACCTCACTTTTTTTTAACTTTTTGATTGCTTTAGAAAACTCTACTTCCACTATAGAATACGGTCTATTTATGTGATCAACTATATATTTATGTAAATATGTTAGAAAGACAGAACAGTTAAAAATGTCTAAGGTGATATCAAGATTGGATTTATTGAAATAGACAAGAGATTGCAGTTGCTTCTTTGCTTTCTTTCTTTGAATGTACCATAATTTCAAAGTAGAACTCAGCTACCTCATCTTTACCTCATAATATTTTCTCTTTTCTTTCCATCACTCCTTCATGTACATCCTTCTGTTGATGGAACTTTTTTGTGAAGTGTCTTGTTAGAATTCTAGGTAGCCACTAAATTACATACTATCATGAAAGTGTATAGCAAGAAAACAACTAAACAAATTGGGTTTTAGATCTTAGAGAAAGATTCAATAAAGGCAAAAGTGGTTGTGAAAACTTCATTAATATGCTGTTATAATAGTCTTGTAAAAATTATATTTTCCTTTGGTATGGATTCTTTTTCAGCAGTATTTATTGATAAAATGACTATTCCTGACTTTGCGTGGTAAAAATTTTTACATTAATTTGTAGAATTTTTCCTGGATAACATAAACATATTTTTGCAAACAGTAGTTCCTATGAGCCTGGCAGCCAAAAGCCATATGGTTTTAGATGGTTGTAAAAGTCAAAATAAATCATCTAGAGAAGAATTTTTCTGTCTTTAGGTGTTTATGAGCTTACACACAACAACAGAACTGTATCACTGAAGACTATAAATGCAGTGCAACAAATGACTTTGTATCCAGAACTGATTGCCAGCGTACTGTATCAAGCAACTGGTAGTGAAGTATGCATTATTCCTGTAGCTTGCCAATATTTATATAATCAAATTTTTTAGTATTACAGTAATTCAGATGCCATCCTAACATCACTCATTTCCCTGTTTCAGGAGGTTATCGAGCCAGTGTATTTCTACATTGGCATAGTTTTTGGATTGCAGGGAATTTATGTGACTGCATTGTTTGTTACAAGCTGGGTTATGAGTGGAACTTGGCTAGCAGGAATGCTTACTGTTGCATGGTTCATTATTAATAGGTAAGAAATGAGTTCCTATTACTTATAAAAAGTCATTTGGGGTGTTTTTTGCTTCAGTAGATGTACTTATTTTTGAAGCCCTATTTTTTCAGTTATTGTCAGAAATATATGTTTATATATCCCTTTCCTCTTCCCCCTTTTGTTTAAAACTGATAATCTTCTGCTGAGAGGAATTAATTTCATTTAGCATTTGTAAAGCATCTGCTTTGTACCAGGTATTATGCTAGATGCAAAGTAAAAACTGAATTGGGAGGATAACAACATGTACACAGACAAGTAAATATAAAATTGATACCAAGTAGATAAAGTAATTTTGATGATGAGTTGGGATGCATTAAATACAAGAATGCCTCATGTAGGAGGTAAAACTTAAGCTAAGGCCAAATGGAACTAGGAATTACGAGGGCTAGAAGGGAGATTGGAGAGCATATCAGGAAGACAGTCTGCATAGACACATAAGTAGGAGGTAGAGATGGAGTATCACATGTGGGTATCAGAAAGGTCAGTTTGGTTGGACCACAGTATTTCAGAGCAAATAATGGGAAATAAGTCTAGTGACAGCTAGTTGGAGGATAGAGGGAGACCAGTTACAAAATTATAGCAGTTGAGAGACAATGAAAAGTAACCAACTAGGGTGGTTGTGCTGTAAATGAAATGAAGAACACATATATGAAATATATTGTAAAGATAGTGTCTGTAAGATTTGGCAACTGTTTGAACATATAAATACTTCCCTCCATACATTTAACTGTCCAGTGACATTGGCCTTTTCCTTGACTGAGATGCTTCTTTCAGCTCTGTGTATTTTCCCTTGCTGTACCCCATGCTTGAAATTCCACATGTAGCTTGTTTCTACATAGTTGTTTGCATTCTGGCTCCTTGAGGTCAGACACTTTTTTAGCTTTTCTTTGAATCCCCATCACTTAGTACAATGCCTGTCAAACAGTTGGTGCACTTACTTAAATAAGTGCTTATTGACTTGACTTGAGGGGCAATGAGGAGAAAAGAGGCAATAATCACTCTGAAAGTGTACATCTGTATGACAAAAAGAATGGTTAGGAAGAAGATAGTTATAGATGAAAAATAGTGAAATTGGTTTTGGCAAATTGAGTTTGAGATGCCTGTGGGACATCTAGTTAATGATGTTGCTTAAACAGATAGTGGACCTGGATCTCAGGAGAGATAGAAGTGTTGGATATGTAAATGTAGGAATCATCATAGAGATGATCATTTAACTCCTAGAAGAATCATCAATCAATCTAGAAGGTCATCGAGAGAAGAGAAGAGAGACAGGATATAGATGATAATCTAGCAAAGGAAACTGAAGTTAGTCAGACAGAAGGAGAACTGGGAGAGCAGTGCTATGAATTGCAAAAGTTTTTTAATTCCAAGATAACCATCACAGAAAAGGAACTACTGGTTGTTTGTGGTTTCTGGTGGATTGTTTTCTTCCAGGATTAAGAAGAATGTTTCGGAATCAAAAAAGAAACAGAAGGAAGGGAACTTAGTTAAAGGAGATATGGTTTGAAAGAAATTACAGAATTTGCACTAGGTGGAAGTATATTTGACTTTAAGAGATTGCCTTCTTATTATGATGGGTAACTAGCTAAGTACATTCTGAACTTGGTTACTTCTGGCAGTGAGAGGAGGAGGGAGGAACTTTAAACCTTATTAGAATCAATAAAAGAAATTAAGTAGATTTCATCTGAAATAAGAGATTTATAGGCAATGTAATATGGCCTTCAGATAGTTGAAAGACTGTCATGTAGAAGAGGATTTAGAAATATCTTGCCTGAAGGGAGAACTAGGACCAACAGGTAGATATATTAAGGAGGTAGATTTTTTTATTCAATATGGAGAAAAAAAATTGTGAGTTCTCTGTCAGTGAAATAGGCTGTCTTATATACATTAGCAAATTACCCTTAATTAGAGGCAATAAATTACTCTTAATTAGAGGCTGGATCATTACTTGTTGAGAATATTATAGTGAAGCTGATATATCCTGTAAGGCAGAGGTGTCAGATGTATGGCCCATGATCCTCATGCTGCTCACAACACTCCTGAGTGTAGCCTAAACCAGAGTAAAATGTAATTGGAAAATATTTAACAATATAAGCAAAAATGTGATAAAATATAGATAATATTACTGTATTAATATATTGTCTAAACCAATATATCATCTTTAGGAATCTTTATATAGGGTTTAGTGACCCCCATTTCTATTTGGATTTGACACCACTGCTGTAAGAAACTAAATTAGGGTTCTTCCATCTGTAACTAATTTCAAGGTTCCCATGCCAACTTCCCAATTTTGTTAGTTTATTTTTATAATCTAGAAGCACAGAAACAACAAGTCATGAAGACATAGATGTTTTTGCAGACAAAGAAGGTTACTTATAAGGTCTTGTTATTGGCATATAGAAGATTATTTTGATTTATCCAAAATATACTCCTTAAAAAAAAAAAAAGACAGGGTTGGCTAGGTGGCACAGTGAGTAGAACACCGGTCCTGGAGTCAGGATGACCTGAGTTCAAATCCAGCCTCAGACACTTGACACACTAGCCATGTGACTTTGGGCGGTCACTTAACCCCAGTTGCCCTCCAAAAGAAAAAAGAAAAAAAGACAATTTGCTTTTTGGCACGCTTTTTTGTTGTTGTTGTTTTTAATTCATCAAGGAACTAGCATGCAGTTCTTTAAAAATTTTAATAGAAGGTCTAGGCCAGCGGTTCTCAACCTGTGGGTTGTGACCCCTTTGGGGGTTGAACGACCCTTTCACAGGGGTCGCCTAAGGCCATTGGAAAAGACATATTTCTGATGGTCTTAGGAACCAAAACACCGTTCTTCTATCTGACTTCAGGCGGGTCTGCCCACATGCAGATACACCCACATACAAGTATTAAAGGGTCACGGCATTAGGAAGGTTGAGAAGCACTGGTCTAGGCGATCATAGCACTTAAAAGTCAGTATATGAAAGCCCTAGAGACAGTAACAACACAGTTTCTTTAGTATGGGTGGGTTCTTGGGAACTGTAGGGAATTGAAAGGTGTTAGTCCCTGCTGACTTGTCTCATTTAGTGAATGATGCTGTTTCCTGGGGGAGGAAGTGGAGGAGGAGAAAGAGGAAGAGGGGACAAGGGGCTAGTAGTAAACTTTTGAATGGGTTAAGTTCTGTCAACATATTTTGTATTAGTTGAAACATTTTTTTCAAGTAATTACCCTTATGTTCTAATTGATTACTCTTATATAAAATTATAGTAAATTGAAGCCTTTATATGGTATTCATCAGCTTCAGGAAACCTTTTGACACCATCTAAAGACCTGGACTCTGGTTGCCTGGAAATCATTTTAGCTGCCCAGAGAAGTTTCTAAAAATGTTCATGTTATATGGTGGCATAGCTATTAATATTAGAGTTTATGATGTCCTGCCCCATCCTGTCCTATCCTGTCCATCCCATCTTCCAGAGAGTATGATAATTTCCATTTTATTCAAACTGTGTCTATCTGAGCTATGGGTTTTAATGATGGATTTTAAAAGATGTTGAGCTGTACCCCAATTTTCAAGGAAATGCTTAGAAATAGCATATTTCAATAATATATTATGTAAAAGTCTTTGAGATAGGCTTATAAAACCTTCTTTATCCTAATGATGGTCTTGAATCACTTACAAAGTGTGTAAGAAATGCTAGATCAATTTGCAAATTTAAATGGTTCAGTGAATTAATAAGGAGAAATAGATGTGTTGTAGTTTGTACCAGGAAGCTACATAGAACCACTTCCAAATTGACAGGAGTCAGAAAATCCTGCTTCATATGTGTGCTTGTTAGTACAGTGGAGTAGATGATCAAATGGGGAAAGAAAGCATATATTTAAGTACACTAGAGAATAGCCTCAGTGTAGCCTAAAATTCCACATTGTATCAGCGATTTGAACTTGCCATAATGCCACAGTCTTTTCTTAGAACGTACTTAGTGACAATACTTTGAGCCATACTTAATATATTTAAATGCTATGTCCTAGCTTGATGCCATATCATGGTATGATGTGGTTTGTTATGAATAACTGGCTTTAAGTCCAGTCCCGGACATAACGGACTGTAACACCAGCAATTCACTTAGCTTTTCTATTCTCCAAGCAACTCTCTTAAGTCTGTATGTTGTAGAATAGTTACTGTCCTGCATTGATAGAGGGGAATTTTTCTCATCAAAATTTCTCTGCAACATCTAAATCACAGGTTTAAATAAAGAAAATAAAAAATTAGGCCTTAAAATGTGCCATGTCATCTAGCATAGAAACTACTTGCTGTGGCATAACTCCACTGGTAGGGATTTGTGGCGGAAATGGACAGTAGCCAAGGATAACTTTGGAATACTTATTTGTTTATTTTGATCTAGACCTGTGATTTCATTGGTGTAAGAAACTCCTGGTATGCAACTCTCTCCACAGATGCAAATCAGTAACTTGTCTATAAATTTTAGTTCAAGAGAGCTGCTTGGGCCACTGAGAAGTTGTGACCTGCCTACATTCATGTGGGTAATAAATGTCAGACAGAGAAAGGATTTGAATCTGAATGCTTCTCTCAGTGAGGCCTACATTTTATCCACTATGCCATGCTGCCTCTCTGGCCATGCTATAGGGTAGCCAAAAGTACCTATGGAGAAAAAAATGTCACCAGGACAGACAACATAGCACAACTACTGCTTGTCCTTGTTACATGTACGTGTGTGTGTGTGTGTATGTGTGTGTGTGTGTGGCTTAGCAACATAATCCTGAAAAATAATAGTGGTTGATCTTGGGTTGGCATTAGTTAACAATATGGTGGCTTCATTTGATCATAGATTAAGAGAACTAAAACATGCTTTATAATCAGCAGATATGTTTGCAGTGATATGTCTCTTTTCTTGGAAATTGTATGGAAAGGACTGCTGATCCTGTAAGTTATTCTTTTAGCTATAGCCATAAATAGAAAACTCTTATCAAAGCTTCTTCAAATGTGAAGAACCAAGGAATTTTGGTAGAGATAATAAGCTATTATTGACTGTGAGACTGGCACTAATAATCAAAGTTCCTAATCACACTGACATTCCAGTGAGCTAACTTAACTTGGCTTTTCTTCTATGTTTTTTCCTTTTAGGGTAGATACAACAAGAATTGAGTATTCTATTCCTTTAAGAGAAAACTGGGCACTACCATATTTTGCATGTCAGGTTGCTGCTCTTACTGGCTATTTGAAAAACAACATAAATACTTCTGTAGAGGTAAAATGCTAAATTCTGATTTGCTAAGACCCTTAATGCTACCATGTTAAAATAACTTGTCATTTTCCAAATTTAGGTATACTGGGGATCAAATAATCAGTGAAATCTATTGCACATCATTAGGTATATCACTTTTAATCCTAAAAAACCAGCCAGAATATGGACCCTGTGGTTATTTTTAGACAGAAAGATGAGTTGTAGTTATAGTTGCATAATGTGGTTTAACAATGAGATGATAACCCCTTTGTCCTTTTCTAGATTAAGCTTTGTCATCACTGGCAGGACAATGGAAATATCAACATATCTTAACTCTTAATTGCCTTCCCCAATTTTGGTGCATCAGGCTAACCTTTCAGTGTAAGAGAATGAATACGTGGGTCAGATTAAGTATACATGAACATACAGATACATTCCAGTGACAGTGTGTTAATTTTCGTTTTATATTTTTTGAACATTAAACTTCTGTTTTCTGTCACCATGTCTTAACTTGGAGAGGGATTGGGGAGAGTAGATAAATGGGTCACCTAGGTGCCGTAGGTACTTCTTAGGTGATAGAGTATAGTGTTGGGTATACAAGAAAAGCATCACCTTTTAAATTCTGTTGTCTGTAAAGAGGAACTGGGTGTGTATATGGGACATCACTTTCAAGTTCCAAAAAAAGAATTAGATTTTTCCCCAAATTACATTTGACTTGACCAAATCTGTGTTGCTTAAATCACACACTCAGTAAGAGAAAGACCAGTTGTGAACATGGTGAAGACAACAGTAATGACAAAAATGAATTAAATAACTTTACTAGAATTGAAAGAAATGTTTTAAAACTTTCACTGGAAATATGATTTTACATCAATTTTAAAACATTTAAATTTAATTACTAAAAATTTAAGGTATATTCAGAGGAGGAACTTGTATTTGTACCAAGACAGCAGTTAACTTCTCCAAATGACATCTCCACTACCTTCTAAGTCTTGACATGAAAGAGCTTGACTCCTATCCTAAGCCTTATACAGTCACTCCAAGCCTGATAGCATTAAAAACTGCTGTTTTACACTTTTTAAAGTCAATTTTGTAACTATAAAACAATAATCTGCTATAGCATGTCATTTATAAAAATCTACTTATACCTTTCTCACATCCTCAAAGATGTCCTTCCTACTCTTCTTTCTGTCTCTTGTTTCCTTTTCCCCTTCTTTGTCTCTCCCCTTTCCCTTTCTCTCTCTGTGTCTCTCCATCTTTCCCTTCTTCCCCCTCCCATATGTGTGTGTGTGTGTATACACAGAGAGAGAGAGAGAGAGAGAGAGAGAGAGAGAGAGAGAGAGAAAGAGAGAGAGACATAAAGAAAGTCTGAACCTTTGTCCTCTTTTCATTTCTTACTCTTGAACTACATTTCCCAACATATTTTTCACTGTCCTTCCCCATCCACCTTTGCCTTGAAGGTTGGTCTTACCATGTTCTTCATAGATTATCTCTGCTTCCTTATCCCCTGCAACAGATGTTTGCATGTAATATGACTTCTTTATGATAGTCTTTTTAAAATGCTTGTCATGGATACTCTGATAAATAATATCCAGGAATCCCATGAAATGAACTTTCTTGTTTGCTTTTGGAATCATGATAAGAACTAACTCAGCTAACTCCTTTGTCTAAGGAAAGGGTGCATTTGAGGCATTCTTCCATTTAGCTTCAACTTTCTTCTATCTTCTGGTTTAATTTACATTGAGAATGTTAAGATCAAAATGACTTCCTCCAGCAGGATCTCTCCTTGTTAGTCACTGGACACAGGGTCTTACATTTAGGCTATGACCAGCTAAGTTAGTTTTTATAAATGGCATAATTACTCTGTAATTCTTAGCACCCTCTCTGCCCATTAAGATCACTGGAAGAGGGCCTGCACAGGACTAAGGGTCATTTTATATTTTTCTTTGTTTCATTGGTTTCTATAGTTTGAGTTCATCACCAATTGGCTGCTTAATGAAGATGACCTTCTCCTTGCTTAGCTAGGCTAGGTAGAAAGTCTTTTGCCACATTGTACTTAAAAACTTTTCTAGTCTGGTAAAACTTACCAGAACTGGCACTCCACTGACAGTGTTCAGGAACCCAAGGTCACCTTGCCACAATAAGGCAATGGAGTAGGCCTTTCTGTAGGATGAAAACACCACAGATTTATAATTTTTTATTTGCATTATTTAGTAGAAATTAACTAAATGTTTCTGATAATAGTTTTATTTTTAAGGTACTCAAATTAGATCATACTTTGGAGAGTTAGGAATAGATAGCTCTTTTGCTTTTTGACCTCAGTCCAGAGCTAGCCTTCTATTCTATTCTACTTTTCTGCCTAGGTCATGATATTTTATCTCAGGGAAAAACAATTCTTCCTTTATCTAATAGGCTGCACTTCTAAAGAAATGAATCAGACTGACAGAAATGAATTGCATGTGCTTTCAGCTTCTCTTCATTTTTCTTCTTTTATTCCTTCTTTCTTTACTTTTATATTTTAAAAAAATTCTTGATTGAGCCTTTGAGGATTTTGTATGTGTGTATAGGAGGTGGGTTATAGTGGAATATCCTTTAACATTCATATTTTCTTTTTTTCTTTTTCTCTCATCCCTATTTTTCTGCTGTGAAATCTTCCCAGTAGCAATAACTCACATTTGTACAGCATTTGAAGGTATGCAAAGTGCTTCGATTATAGCTTCTTTATGAAATATATTATGTATCACTTAGCATTTTAAGAATAGGAATTGCTTATGATGGATTTCCTGATTCCAAGTCTGATTTTTTTTGCACTGTGTCCAGCTGCCTCTATAGTGACTGTCTCCCAAAGTTTCCTTTTTCAGAAGCTCAATGTTGACATTATTATCTAGTAACAATTATGTGGTCTCATAGTGGATTAAAATATAGAGAGTTACTGTAGTTTAAAGTTACTCAGGTCTCCTAACAGATTGTATGGCCCCAGCTTCGTAGGGATGGATGACCAAATGGTTAACAACACTGTTGATATTTAGGTTATACCTCTTGTTTCCCCTAGAGATTTTGCTACTTATTGGTGAGTGCATCAACATATACTTTCATGATGATGTGGGAATACAGCCACTATCTCCTGTTTCTTCAAGCAATCTCCTTATTCCTCCTAGACTCTTTTTCTCTTATGCAAGCAGACAAGGTATTATGACATTTTGAATTTTTTATTTTAAATACAAATGCTTTCCTTTTTGTCTATGCTAACAAAAATATTACACCTTCTAGAATAAATATTATTGTTATCAATAAATATTAGAAAGAAACTTATTCCCTAACATTCTGCTTTCACCTAAAAGTTAAAGCTGTCCCCTTAAAGAAGGCTTACTTTGGAAATGGAAAGAATAATCAGAAGTACCTGAAATGTAAAACCAGTGAAGAAGCATCAATAAATCCTTTTTTTAATTAGGGTTTTTTGGTCTAGTTATACAGCATTTATTTTTTCAACTTCTCAAAACTCTGGAAGAAATGTTTTTAAGTCATACTCTTAGGGGCGGCTAGGTGGCACAGTGAGTAGAACACCAGCCCTGGAGTCAGGAGGACCTGAGTTCAAATCCAGCCTCAGACACTTGACACACTAACTAGCCATGTGACTTTGGGCAAGTCACTTAACCCCAACTGCCCTCCAAAAAGCAAAAAAAAAAAAAAAAAAGTCATACTCTTTAAGGTTTTTCAGCTCCTTGAAACATTCGTGGAATCTGAGCTGTCCCTCACCCAGATGTTGCTCCCTATAATCACATGAAATTTCCTTTTTATCTCTGAGCCCACAAATCCCCTCACTAATCTCAAGGTGGGGGGAGCAAACTGATTTCTTTTTTTTTTTTTAATGTATTTTAAGACTTTAATTATTGGCTTTGGACTCCTGAAATTCCTCTTTTGTTGACCTAATATCTAGTTCACATATAACCTGCTATACTTTATATGGACTTTCTTGAAAGATTGCTTTTCTTCACAACAGCTTTACACTTAACTTGCTAGTTAATCATATTATTCCAGGCAGATGAGTACTAGACACTAGTAATTTTGATATCCTATATGTATTTATCCTAACTTCTAGTAAAATATTCCTATGGTTCATTGACTTTTTAAAATTTACCTTTCTTTTCCAGAGTTAAATACTTGCATAGTTCAAAAGCAAATACCCTGATTCACACTGTTTTTGCAATAATATTATTAATATATTAGAAACATAAAGTCAGGAAACTCTACCATAATATCATTTGACTAATTGTCCAGTTACAAAATTATTCCTAACCAAACCTCAAAACATTTTACCTCATGATATATTTTTTTGTAACCCATTTGTTAATAATTAAGTTGGGTACGCTGTTGACCATATGCTGGATTTGTTTTTCTTCTTTCACTACAATGTTGAATCTAAAAGAGATATAATTGGAATAATTTCTGGGCTGGCTCACAGAGAGGATACATGTTCGTGGAGTACAACCAAAAGTAGAGAATCTTTAGGGTGGTATCACTAGAGATTTCAAAAGTCATGTTTTCACAGTTATATGACCGATATGACAAAGGTTCCAAAAGCAGTTTTGCCCAGTACCTACTTTTAGAAAATTTTCTTTATCCTTACTAAATTTATCCCAAAACTCTGATTTGGAGACTTACAGTTTAATTCTTACCTTCATATGCAAAGAGTTTTTTTCTGAGCTGAAATCATTCAATTCATTATCAACAGAAGCATCTGTTTGGTACATAGTGTGCATGACAGTGTCCCATGTTTTTGCAAGGAATCATGAAACAAATTGTAAGTTAGGGTTCAGTTCAGTCAAACATTTGTGGTTATGGCTGAGCTAAGATAAATCAAAGAAAAGAGTTGTTTTAAAATTTAGCTTATTCTTTGATAACTCAAAGAATTAAATAAGTATTGGAGAATGAAGTACATTTTGAAACACATGTTTTATTTTATTTGAATTGTTTTTATTTTTGTCCTAACAGGTTCATGAAGTGTACAAAATCTATTTGTTGTCCCTCTTCCTGGGATATTTGCTACAGTTCGAAAATCCAGCTTTATTGGTATCTCCTTTATTAAGCTTAGTAGCTTCCTTAATGCTTGCTAAATGCCTACAGGTAATTATGAAGTATCTTTATTCTGTGGTTATTGCTTTTTTACTCCACTTTTTTTTAACTGGTGAGCTGTTTGTATTTGTTTTAACTGTTTTAACTAGTTCATGTATATATTTGTTCAAAAATCTTGTTTACAGCTGAATGTGAAAAAAGGGACTCGTATAGCCAGAATGATGAAAGTGATGTATTTTTATTTGATATTTACACTAACTGTGATGCTGAATGTTGTAATGAAGGTAAGCGCTTCTCAAAAATTAATAAAGAAAAATTGAATGATAAAATATATTGGATATAATTATCCACTAAAAATGAGAGCGACAAGGTGATGATGCTTTTAACATTATAATTTTCATTTGAACATTGACCAGGCCTAGTTGTGTTGACAGACGGAAGAAGAGGACAGGTCTTGAAAGAGCCAGAATAATTTAGTTGTCATGGGGGCCATTATTTAAAATAACAAGACTTTTAAAGAAGACTCTTTGTAGTGGAGGCATTTTATTTTCCAAGTTAACTGAGATTTCCTTCTAAAAAGTTGTTTTACTTCATCTTTGAGTCTTTTTAAAATACACTGTTTTTAAATATATATTGTTTTATGTTTTTGTTGATTGTATTTTTCACTTAAAATTTTCAGTTACTATTACCCAATCTAATCAAAATGGAATAAATGCATTTCAGAAGAAAGGGCTATGTATAGCTTTAAAAACAGTTGAGCTCATTATTAGCATTCATATTGTATGCTCAGTTATCATAATTTTGCCTTGTTATTCCTTTCTGTTCATTCTTATTATATTAACATATGTAAACATATCTAATCATCTTTTCTCTCTCAGACATTTGTCCCACACAAAGAAAATGGGCACATGTTAAAATTCCTTGAGGCAAAATTTGGACTAAATATGACTAAGTAAGTTTGATCTTATTACTTATTATCTAGAAAATAAAGAATAAGCTGTTCAAATTAGAAAGCTATTATTTATAGAAGAATTAAGGAGTTTTTTTTCATCTTTAAAAAAAACTACATTTAGATCCTTAAAAAGAGAAGATGTAATTTTAAAAACTCCTATCACGTTAGTGTTAGTTTTTTCCTTATTGTGAGACAGCAAAAGGATAGGACGAGTAGGGGAGGGGTTTAAAAGAATAAAGTGCCACATTAACTTAAACATAATTTAGGGTCAATGTTAAAGGCATGACAGTTTTAAGTAACGATTGCTTAGGGTGAAGTGTTTCCTAAATGAACTGAGAATGCCATCTGAAAAGTTGGTTTGATTCTTGGGTGAAAGAATTTACTTTGTTGATTTTTATTTAAAACACTTAGAGGAGGAGCTTTTCTGCCAGAAGGAAGATCCTGTATCAGAAGCAATTTGAACTCTCCTATACTAGGTACATGATTCTGCATAAAATCTGACAAATGTAATAAACTCTCAGAATTCAAGTACATTGTAAGAGTGCCCCCTTTTTTAATCCTTTTGAGTTCTATTTCCCTTTCTCCAGAACCATGAAGAAAATACTCAGTTGTTTCTTTCATAGGAAAGCATGTTTGTGCACAAGTAATAACATGCAACAAAGCATTTTTCCATTGTAGTCAAATGTAAATTGCAACTATAATATTTGATAATACAAATTAAGATTCAACCTGTAGGGGTGAATAGGCGGCACAGTGAATAGAGCACCAGCCCTAGAGTCAGGAAGACCTGAGTTCAAATCTGGCCTCAGACACTTAACACTTACTACCTGTGTGTCCTTGGGCAAGTCACTTAACCCCAATTGCCCTGCCCTCCCCCTCCAAAGAGAAAAAAAAAAAGATTCAGCCTGTACTTCAGTACTTCAAGTATCCATGAACTTTTTAGGGTACACCTTTCAGAGATGTAGATTGTAACCCCTTTAAGAATTAGTTGGTGCTATATGAGAACTGAGAATGTTTAGCCTAGAGGAGAGATGGAGATGGAGAATGTGATAGTTATCTTTAAGTATTTGAAGGGCTTCCATGTACAAGTGGGATTAGACTTGTTTTTCTTGATTCCAGAAGATAGCCAGGGGTGGGTGTTAAAAAGAGGCAAATTGGTAAAGAAAAAACTAGCAATTAGAACTCTCCAAAAGTGGGCTGGGCTGCTTTGGGATGTAATTAGTTCCTCTTTCATTAGAGGTCTTCAGACCAAAGCTGGATGACCACTTCTTGGTATGTTGTAAAGGGAGATCTTGATTAAATATGGGTTTGACTAAATGAGTCTCAAAGGAGTCAAGAAGGCTGAGGATTGGGGCAGCTAGGTATTATAGTGAATAGAGCACCAACCCTGAAATCAGGAGGACCTGAGTTCAAATCTAACCTCAGATATTTAATTAGTTGTGTGACCTTGGGCAAATCACATAACCCCAATTGCCTTCCTTTCCGCTCTCCAAAAAAAAAAAAAAAAAAAGATGAAGACAGGATAGAAAGGGCCCTTTTGAAAAATGCATGTTTGTACTGAAAAGTACATGTGCATGTTCAAGTTCAGCCTTTCATTTCATTGTAAGCTTATTAAATACCATATTTTTCAGTGTAACATTTTAACCATAAATTCCTATTGTTTAAAAATGTTATTGTATTTAACCTCAAATTTAAATCAGGAAATAGGTACTTTTTTATAAAGTGAAACTTGAATTGTGTTCCATTGTGCCAGAAGAGGTCTGTGGTCAGTGATTTCACTTGGTTAGAATATTATCTTAATGAAGCCAAAATGATAGGCTTTATCTCCACCTGGGGAAGTTAGCTAAAAACCCTTCAGTAAGTGATTGGATGATAAAACACAGATTCAAATATAACATAAAATATTTTGCTTCTGGAAAAATAGCATCAGCACTTTATACAATTGTTGTGCTATTGCAAATATCCTTGAAGAGCAGAGTTTTCAGTTTTTTAATTGCAAGATAATTTGACATTCGGTATACATGAAAACCTCTGGATCCTTTTCATTGTCATGCTTTTTTTTTCTCTTACAGGAATTTTACAATGAATTGGCTTCTTTGTCAAGAATCCCTGCAGGCTCCATCTCAGGATTTTTTTTTGCGATTGACACAGTCATCTTTATTGCCTTTCTATATTTTAGTTTTAATTATTTGCCTTTTTTCTGTGATACAAGTTATTTTTAGGAGAATCAGGTAAGTATCCAGGAGGCAGTAGAGGGTAGGGAAAAGTGCATGGGTTCGGAAGACCTGAGGTTGAGTCCCAGCTATGCTCCTTGTGTGTTGTCTGAACAGAGGCAGATCATTTAGCACTAATTTGAAGTTTCACAGTCCACATCTGCGAAATGGGGATAATCCTTATAGTCTTTACCTGGAAGGTTGTTAGAAATATCAAAAGAAAAAAATTTATGCAAAGCACTTTGTAAATGTAAACATATGTATTTTTTGGCTCTCATTATCATTGTCCAAAATACTATAGATAAATGTAAAGTTCCTATTTTGTAATATGTCACATTTTCTAGTAAATGAGAATATTAAGTTCTTCCTTTAGTACTTTGTAAGATTCTGTTATTTGTGAATAACCAGTGAAAATTGAAACTTAATCTTAAATGGCCAAAAGTCTGACATCTAACCAAATATAAACAGCATCTGAATGAACAATGAAACTTTGTGACATAGATACAAATTATTTTCTGATTATTCATATTTTGAACTAACTCCACAACAAAAGTAACTCATTACTTCCATTTTCCATAGTAAAAATCAAATAATCTAATGTGAATTAGAGTAGAATTTATTTTCTTTTGAAATGGTAATATTGTGTTACTTATACTCAAGTTAATAGAAGAAATATACCTATTCTCTTGAATAAACTTTTACCAAGGAAGTTCCCTTATTAGTCAAGTATTTTGTTAATAGCAAAATGCTTATAACTTTTGAAGATCTGGTCACTTTTGTTCCTCTTGGTAGTGTAGGTGATGTAATAGTTAAATTGTCTCCTTGAGAACATTTTCATCATTTTATTTTTTAAAAGCAAATGCTTAGTTTTAAGGGCTTAATTTTAGCCATGATACTATTAACCACCATTTACTTTAATATTCACTGACCAGTACTAACTGACCTGGGAAATCTGAAAGGCTTTTCAAAAATTGTATTTCCTGAATTGGTTTTCATTCTTGAATCACTTTGGCATCAGGTAATGCAACTGGCATTCTCTGGAAATCATCTGAAAAGACTTGGAAGTCTACTCTCTGGATTATATAGCTAAGACTTAGTAGGCCCAGATATTTGACTAACAGAAGATATTTCTAGACTCCAAGAATCTTTGATATTTCATTTTACATTTGAGTTATGAGTTATGACCTGATTCAAAGAGTACAAAACCTCTTTGACTTTTTGGATATGAATTTGTAAAATTAAAAATCCTATTTTATTTCTACAGTGGCAAACCCCTAAAAGAAATAGTTACTCTTGAAGATGGTCGAATTGGAGAAAGACCAGAAATAGTTTATCATGTAATTCACACCATTTTACTGGGTTCTCTTGCAATGGTGTTAGAAGGGTAAGTGTAAATTTTTTTGTCTATGTAATTTTTTTTTCTTTTTGGAGGGAGGAAGGCAGGGCAATTGGGGTTAAATGACTTGCCCAAGGTCACATGGCTAGTAACTGTTAAGTGTCTGAGGCTGGATTCGAACTCAGTTACTCTTGACTCCAGGGTTGGTGCTTTGTTCACTGAGCCACCTAGCCACCCCCTGTCCTAGGTATTTTTAAGGTGAGTTAATTTTCTCTTTTGACAAAAAGATAGTTTACAAAATGGCATGTATAATTTTAATTAAATTTATATAAATTAAATAATTAAATCCATACAAACTTTTGTGATTTTTCAGGAATCCATCCTGGACTATTAACTAGCTTCATCAGCATTTTGAAATTTAATAGAGTACCCCTTCATTTTCATTTCCTTTGCAAATTATCACATTTAATATTTAGATAAAATGTATTTTGTGGTCTTCATTTGCATGATAATTTTTCTTCTATGTACGCCTTATAGGTTTTCAGATATTAATGTCAAGCTAAATTTGTGCCATGATTACTTAATCTGAATTTTTCAGGCAATCCTTGTCTTATTCATGTATCTTCAGATCTTCATCCTTTTCTCATTTTTTCCTACCTCTACACAAATTTAGAATTCCTAATCAGTTACTATACCTCACAGAAAATCACTTAGCTTCACAAGAATGAAATGTCTACAGTAACAGCCACATTGTATGATAATTAATTTTGATAGACTTAGCTCTTCTCACCAATGCAAGGATCTAAGACAACTCCAAAAGACTGATGATGGAAAATGCTATCTACTTCCAGAGAAAGAACTATGTGGTCTGAATGCGGATAGAAGCATACTGTTTGCCCTCTCTTTTTTTTTTTTTGTTGGTTTTTTTTTCTTTCTCATGGTTTCTCCCATTCATTCTAATTCATCTTTATAACGTCACTAATATGAAAATATGTTTAATAAGAATAAATATGTAAAGCCTTTATTAGATTGGATGCCTTCTTGGGGAGGGGGAGAGAAGGGAGGTGGAAAAAATTTAAAACTCAAAAACTTATCTAAGTGAATGATGAAAAATAAAATAAAATAATTTAATTAAAAAAAAAAGAATTAAGTGTTCTCCGCATGTATAGCACTGAGGCCATAAATGTGAAAAAATACATATTGCTCTAAAAAGAAAAAGCATCCAGTCACATAAAGTGGGGTACGTACACCAGTGGTTTCAAACTCAAATGGAAACAGATTCTTGTGAGTTGCATATTGATTTAGAAAACCAGAAATTAATATGACCATGTTGTATTGTATTTTTATTTATTTTGTTAAACATTTCCCAATTACCTTTTAATCTGGTTCCAACTACACTTGGAGAGATTTCATTCTATGAGTTTGATACCTCTGACATACACAAATGATTATAATACAAGGTAGAATATATTAAGAACGAAAGAAAGGTTCAGAGAAAATGTAAGTTTAAAGGGAATTTCTTTTGCTTATGGGGATCAGAGAAGACTCTGTAGAAGATCTGGAACCTGGCTTTAAGGGCAGAGAAAATTTTTCATGTATGAAGACATGCATTCCATGTCTGTGAAATGTCTTGCTCAAATAAATACAATTGTGAGAGCGCAAGATGATATGGGGGAATACCAAGCAGTTCAGTTTGGCAGAGAGAGAGCAGATAACTTGTTTGTGGTCACATGAGTGATTCTATTCTTATTAGGCTTAAAAGTACCTAATTTATTTTTATTGATTTTTAGTAGTTTTATTCTTATTAACTAATTAAAATTATCTAAATATTTGTATCATTATAAAGTATACATATTAATAAGTAATGAAAAATTCATTACTCTAGTAAGAAATGTAGTATATTTTATGATGATAACGATAATTTATATTATATAAGGTTCTCTTTTGATTCTAACAGCTTAATGAGGTAAGTGCTCTTATTATCCCCAATTTGCAGATAAGGAAACTAAATCTTATAGTGGTTAAAAACTTTGCCCAGGGTCACATAGCTAGCAAAAGGATAACTAAGGAGTTGAACCTAGGTTTTCCTGACCTTACAGCTATCAAATTCAGAGTATTCAAATACCTTGAAAAACTTCTGATTAAAATGTAATTGGCGATTGTTTAACCAAGTAAATAAAAGTATAGTATAACAAAGATAATGTTATTTTTGTGGTTTTCTAAGTCAACATTCAACGTTTCTGTTTGAGTTTGACACCATTACACTACATCACACTTTCTCTACATTAAGGAATAAAACTTGCACTGAGGAATTGGAGCTGTGTGGCAAAGCTGTGTGTCCCTGCTGCTTACCCTACCCTTTCAGTGACATTTTTGCAGCCTTTTATATCTGTTTTCCCTGGCATTCCTGCCTTTGTGTGAAGTCCATTTTCCCCAATATGTTATCAGAAGAGCTTTCTAATTCCTCTTTTATTACCACCTTTCATTTTTTCTAATACATAATTCCTTCTGTTGAATCTTTAATCCTGATGGAGAGCAGAATCAAGATGGTGGCATAGAAGCAGAATTCCACAGCTCCCCCCATAACCACCTCAAATACCTATAAAATATGACTCTAAACAAATTTTAGAGCTCCAAAACCCACAAAATTACAGAAAAACACATCTCCTGCTAAAGGCAGCCCAGCAGACAAATGGGAAGGGCTCATCACAGTACACTAGGAGCCAAAACCACCTGGACCTGAAACCATGGCTTAGCCCCAGGGTGGCCAAGGTAAGCCGCAGCTGGAGCACTCAGGATCACTGGCAGCTGTGGCAGTTTCCAGAATTATCAACCCATAAGAGCCAATGAAAAGTGAAAGGTTGGTGAAACTTGGCTAAATTTGGGGGAAAGAAACAGGTCTGGCTGCTGGCCCCCAGGGCAAAAAAGCAGCAGAAGCAGACCCTGCAGCTGCGTCCACGTGCCTGCTTCAGAGCTCTTGGCCTTCAGATTGCAGGGGGGGCCAAGCGCCAAGTGATAATTCAGAGTTTAAGTGCTCTTGCCTTAATCCACCTGGATCAGGATCATGGTCTTGGTTGGTGGTCCTGAGGTGTGTGACCAGTGAGCCAAAGCTGGAGGGGGCTGCAGAAATGATATAGCCTCCTAATAGCTCCAGCAGCTGTGAAAACTCCAGCCATTTGGGACAAATCTCTATCCCTGGGAAGCAAAGATCTACTGTGGCTGAAAAATGAAGTTAATTGACTGGTAACATGAGCAGGCAAAGGAAGCAAACCAAGCTCAGCAATCCAACTTTAGATTCCTTTTTGGGGGGCAAAAAGGATCAAAGCATGGAAGGGAAAGGGAGGAAGACAACACAGTCAGAACTCCCGCGCCAAAAGCTTCCAAGAAAAATGGTTATGTCATGGAGGAGCTTAAGAAGGATTTTTGGAAAGCCAAATAAGAGCAGTGGAGGAAAAATTGGGAAGAGAAATAAGAATGATGCAAGAAAATCATGAAAAGAGAGTCAACAACTTGACTGAAGAAAATAACACCTTAAAAAATAGATTAACTCAAATGGCAAAAGAGGCCCACAAAGCCAACAAGGAGAAGAATGCCTTAAAAAGTCAAATTTGCTAGATGGAAAAAGAATCCGAAAAGCTCACTGAAGAGAATAATTCCTTCAGAATTAGAGTGGAACAAATGGAAGCGAATGACTTTATGAGAAATCAGGATACTATGAAACAGATCCAAACAAATGAAAAAATAGAAGGCAATGTGAAATGTCTCTTTGAAAAAACCACTGACCTGGAAAATAGATCCAGGAGAGACAATTTAAAAATTATTGGACTACCTAAAAGCCATCATCAAAAAAAGAATCTAGAAAGTATCCTTCAAGAAATCCTCAAAGAAAATTGCCCCGATGTTTTAGGATCAGAGGGCAAAATAGAACTTGAAAGAATTCACCAATTCCAGCTCAGGGCAGAGATTCCAACTGGAACTGTGTTCCTCACTGAGAAGGCTCTAAGAAGGACGTCAAAGGAAAAGGAAGGTTACAGTGTTTACCTCCAAGTTCTCAACCAAGGAAAGATGTTTGAGGACTCCAAAAGGCAAGCTGAAGAAAAAAATGAAAAGGTTGTGGAACTGGGAGAGAAGCAAGGAGAATTACAGAAAGAGAAGGAACCAAGAAACCAGCCTGGACATAAGGAAGCCACGACTTCAGGCTCCATGTTGGCCACAGGTGCCACCATGTCAGTGTTAAGTGACCCAGAGAAGAGTGGAAGTGAAAAGAATGATGAAGAATTCATTCTAGTTCCTTTGCCACCACAGTTGGCCCCAGTGCCTCTGTCTGTTCCAGGATCCAGGATTCATGGCCATTTAAATTAAAATTGTAAGGCCAAGAATCCTGGAGGGGTGGAATGTAATGGTAATTAATTTGTTTGATCAGATGTTAAGTAGATCCTAGTAACCTAGTGTTAAGTATAGAACTCTGTCCATTGGTGAAAAGGTGTGAATCCCAGAACTCTGTCCATTGGTGAAAAGGTGTGAATTCGCCTGTGACTTGGAAGAATGCTATTGGCTGAGACACTCCCCTGAACCATGTTGACTTGGGAGAAGGCCAGTTTTTATAAGCAGGAGAATTTCAGAGACAAGACAGATCTTGTATTGTACTGAATAAAGATTTGGAATGGAATAAACAGAGTGTTCACTAATACTGTGTAATCCGAATCTTAAAAGCTCTTCACAGTAGCATTCTCTCAGGAATCTACTGCTGATTGGCTTTACATTATGGACATTTCGAAGACTTAGAAGATGCCCTTGTGTGTCTTGACCTGCAACCTCCCTACCAGACTGTCAGCAGGGATATGAGTAATGGTGACAATTCTGAGGACCACAATGAAAAGCAAGGCAGCAGCAGAGATTCCACTGACATCCTTATCCTGGATGATCATGCCAATGATGCCTACAGCAATGAACATGCTTTATTCCAAAAAGAAATAGTGCTCACTGGTAGCCTCCAGATTCCCAACTTGCAAATTCAATTGGAACAGAGTACACAAGCTCTGTAGAGAAAAGAAGACTAGCTGGAGAAATGGAGGAGAAAAGGGAAGAAGAGAAGAAAGACAGTGAAGCCAGGAGTCAATGGGAAGATCAGAAAATCTCGCCTCTAGCCTCCACTGTGGATGATGGTGATACTATATCTGTTTCAAGGGATCCTGAGAACAATGAAATGGAAGGGGCTTTGGATGAAGAATGCTCTGTGACTCCTTTGTCGCCCTCATCTGCTCCAGAACCACTAGAAGATAATGACTGTAGGCATCCCAGGCTCCCACCTGGCTACCAGACAAGGAGAAAAAAGGAGTCATACCGTCCTAGATGTGAAAAGCCAGAATGCTATGCCTTTGTAGGTCTTTCCCTTTGTAGGTTATGCTGAGGGATGCCAGGGGCCACTTTCCAAAAGGAGCAGGAAATCCCAGGGAGCCAATGTACACTCAGACTCAAGACACTGCCAATCAACAGCAGAGATGCTGGAAGGGCTTGAGGGGGCTTTCCTCACATTCTCTCCCAATTTCCCTCCTCCTTTTCTTTTTCCCCCAGTGGCTAGCTAAACACAAGGGAAGTCTTTACACTAGGCAAGCCAGGCTCCCTGCACCTGCCTTCCCTCTCCCCTCTTCAGGGAGCTTTGAAGACAACTAAAAATTGAAGTTTGGAGTGGTTCCAAACAAATAGTGAATGTGGCAAAATTTTACAGAAACACACATCTCCACATGAGACATCAGAGGAGATTCCCTAATCCCACCACTTTGCAAAGATGAGAGGTCTGGATTTTCTGTGGGCTTTTTGATGTGTTGATCATTACTGCTATTTTCTCTTCCCCTTTTACACCCTGAAGAAAAAGCATTTGTAATCAGAGATGGCTTTCTGAGTGAGCATGGAGGAGGAATGGGGGCAAATATTCTGGTGATAGAAAGAAATCATTTCAATAAAATGTATTTAAAAAAAAAAAGAATTCACCGATCACCTCTTCAAAAAGATCCCCAAAAGAAAACTCCTAGAAATGTTATTGCCAGGCTCCAGAATACCCAGTTAAAGGAGAAAATATTACAGGCTTCCAAGAGAAAATCATTTGAATACTACGGAGGCACTATCAGGATAACCCAGGATCTGGCAGCTTCTACACTGAGGGATTGCAGGGCCTG
>CM053594.1:117148001-117216185 GCA_028646575.1 Pseudocheirus occidentalis | reverse complement strand
AGGAATTGCAAGAATCTAGTATTTAAAGCTATACAATTAAATGCAACTGGGAAATAATACATACAGGAACAGAGGCAGGGAACCACTCCCTGCCCTGCTAGAAAGCTAGAGCGGTGTTGGAGGAGGGCATAAAAGGGAACAGATTGTGGGAGGGGCCTTACAGTAGGATCATTGTTCTGGGCTGGGGGGTAGGGGCAAAAAGGGGAGAAAATCTGTAACTCAAAACCTTGTAGAAATGAATGATATAACCAAGAAAATAAATTAAAATTAAAAAAAAAAGTACACAGCAGAGAACAAAAGAAAATTCACAAGGAAGCAAAAATAGACAATTCTCAACACAAGTATTATTCATCATATAGGCTTTCTTGAAATGAAAATTTATTGTTACATATTTTGAATCCTCTCATATTCTCCTATGCACATGACATGCTTTTATTTCTTTCTAACTTTGTATTTAAGTTTCAATATTTAAATTTATGAGATGTTTTGGTTCCTTTTTAAAAATTCTCTATTTGTGCTCTGGCATTTGAGTCCAAAATAAAATTTTTGGGGAAAAATAAATGCTTGTTGACTTGAAGAAAAAATAGCATACAAGAGGCATAATAAAAAAATTCTATACATAGTTGGGGCTAGAGGGGAAAAAAAAAGAGACTTAGAGCTTCATTTGGGCTACTGAGTCTTGAAGAATTGAGAAGAGTTTCGAGAGATGCTACTGGGGGTTTGAGAAGGCAATCTAAGTACAGAAAAGGCACAAAAGTGACACATCATGGAATGAGTCATGAATAATCAAGTATTTTTATATTTCTTGATGATAGGGGAGGTTGAAATTGTATTCTACGTCCCAATGAAAGAAAGTATCTAATCGTTCATACAGTTTATTTTTCTACATATATTCAACTTCATGTGTGTTCTCATGAGGGAAATAATACTTTCATAGCTGGCATATCACAATTAACTTCCCATTTCCTCTATCGCTTTGCAAATAATACTTACAGTTACCAATGTGCTGACTAAATATATTTTTCTTAATTGGAGGAGTTTTCTTAGCCTTCAAATTATAAAATGTTCATACCAGGAAGCCTCATTTCCAGATATCCACGGACCCTGCTGATGAGGTCAGAAGGCGGACGCTCCCCTGACTGCCCTGGTCCAGCTTCATGCGTGTGAATGTCCAAGAGCAGCATCTCATTTAGCATTACTTGACGGAGCTTTGGGGAGAATTCTGTCACCAACTCCAAACAAGCAGCAAACAGTTGTTTAGCATGGACAAAGTCCTGTTAAAAAAAACATTTAAATAATGTCAGAATTATACACATCTATACTTCAATCATTATGTTTTTGCTTTGGTTAAGAACGTATATAGAGAAAAATACAGAGACCACATACATATACACAAATACACATACACCTTTATGAAGAAATGAAATACAAGGGGTTAACTTTTTCTCATGGCATCATTCTAAACACACAATGCCATATTGGTTACTGGGTCACCCGTGAACTCAAATTTTATGAGAAAAACAGTAATGCTTTCAACATGAACAGGTTTCATAATCTAAAACCTGCAAATGAATCAATATACAGTCTCAATGATCAAAATACAAGTGTTATACAGTATAAAAATCTCTATGTTGAAGTAGTTATTTGGACAGAGGTAACAATCTTGCCAAAGAAAATATTTCACTATTGTTTCTCCCATTAAAACAATTTTAAAAAATTGTACATATACATATACATATACATATACCCTCTAATTTGCCCTGACTTAAGACACTTTAAACGGTTTCCTGTGCTCTGCCAGATGAAGGTGAAATTCTTCCACTGTCTTCTCCCAGTGAACCTGTATCTTCCACTATTCCTCAGTATAAGGTGTATAACTTGGGCCCCAAAGGTCTCTCTGATGTTCCCAGAACAACTTTTGCTATCTTGACTGTCACTACAACAGGCATGTTCTCACTTTTCCTCTTCACTTATCCAAACAGTATCTATCTACTCTTAAAGGTTCCACATCAAATTTACAATGAACAGCTGACAGCAACCATTTAGGTGCAGGAATTCAGTCCCTCTTCTTAACCTCTATGTGTCTTGCCTTGGAGTATTAACATTTTATGTCTCTCTGTGTATGTTGACTAACCACAGAGAACATCAAGATCTTGATACCTTATAATTCTTTGAATCTTATACAAATGTGATTCATAGTACTTTAACATAACAGAAACTCAAAAGTATTTGACTGATTCATTAAGAAGTTATGCATAGGAGCAGCTAGGTGGCACAGTGAATGGGGCACTGGCACTAGAATCAGGAGGACCCAAGTTTAAATTTGGCCTCAGATACTTAAAAGTTACTAGCCGTCTGACCTTGGGCAAGTCACTTAACCCCAACTGCCTTGCCTTCCCCCCTCCAAAAAGCAAAAACAAAAAAACAAAAAAAGTTATGCATCAATTTAAAAAATACTGTTAAAATACTTTTATTATTTATTACAATGAATTGAAAAGGACGTAGAAAGAACCAAATTACTAACTTGTATTATCCCGGGATTAGAGAAAGGATAAGAAAAAGATCAGATACAAGAGGTGATTTAGACATTAATGTGTGAGTGAAGAGGATAGGCTAGGTACAGGGGCTGGGACCCGTGATTTCACTGGTATAAACAATTTCTTGATAAGTAAAGTCAGGGAACGCTAAGAGATTAAGTAACTTGTCCAGTGCTACAAAGGCAAAATGTGCTACAGATAGGTCTGTAATCAAGTCTACTTGATTCTAAGGCTGGTTCTCTATCTGCTGCATCACAGAATCTCAAATAGGTTAGGAGACTTTAAATTACATGTTATTTCCCTAGCAGTCAGTTTTTGACTCCTGGACTTAGTATGAAAATCAATGACACATTCTACCAGTAAAATAATCAACACAGAGCTTTACTCACCTTAACAATACTGCAGTGTAAGCCCTTTGCCATAAGAATGTAAACCAAGTCTCTTGTTAAACCATCTTTAATTCCCAGAATAACATTACTATAAACACCTGGCACTTCCCACTAGAAGAAAAAAAAATGTCACTATTAAAGTATAAATAAAAATTATAATTTATATCAATTAGTACAAAGATAATTCTTAACCTCAAGAGAAATAATAGCTTACCAAAACTTAATTCTAACCAAGATGAAAATATCCATTACAATGAGCCAAGAGTTGGGATAAAGATTTAAAATTAAAAGCAATCCTGGAGTTCATCAATTCTAACATCTTCTCAAATCACAAATCCTGTTTACTATATCCCCATAGGTGATTGATTGAGCAATCATTCAACTATTGCTCAAAAACATCTGATGGTGAAGAATTTATTACCACAAAGTTAACTCAATTCATTTTTGAATAGCTCTAAATGTTAAGTGTGTCAGGTTATCAAGATTAAGGACACATATAAGAAAAGTTTTAAAAGGAGCTCCACAAAACTCAAGTATTTTTCTTTCAGTTCAGTTAATCTAGAGTGTACTTAGAAATCCTTGTTTGAGATGACCTGAATAGATGACAAAATTGCTTATTTCTCACTCCATTGATATGCTCCTAAATGCTCTCCCCCATACTGCCTCCACTCTGGTTCCTAGATTTGTTCCAATGAATGTATCTGTTAAATACTGTATAATGCTACTCAGATACATTCACCTTATCTTCAAAACAGTCTATCTTTCCAGGGCCATTGTTCAGCCATGGGTCTCATTCTATCAAATCTCAGTGAGATAGCTAGAAGGTCAAACCTGCTTCCTTTCATTAGGATCTCTAGTTTACCTTGCTTGTAATGCATACTTTGTACATTTGTGCCTAAATATCTGAGACTAGGGAGATTATCTTTGGTTCCCTTGAATTTCTCTTCTGTGAATATCTTGGGTGTCTCTACTGTTATTCTATCCCCTATTCTCTATAGTATCTAGCTTAGTGAATAAACAAATATAGTTTTTTCCCATTCCCCTTTTGATTCAAAGTCTTTTTGATTAGATTTGTAAGACAGCAAACATATACATTCTTTTGAGCCATTTTAAAGAGCCTTTCAGTCTTGGCCATGCACCTATCATTTCTCTATTTTAAGCTACAGTTCAGAAATTCAAGTTCTGCTCAGACACCATCTTGTAACTTTTGAACCATGCTGTTTATTTTTAAGATGTGCTTTCCTCTTCAGAATCTCTGATTTCAATGGAAAGTAGTGATAAAAAAAAAAAAACCATAACACACTACCAGCACCCTAAGATCTTTAGTTTCTTGCCCCAAACTTAATCATCTTTAGCAATAACTTCTAACTTCTTTTTGGCAATATTATTTGGTCCATGTGAGCCATCAGAAGTAGGCAGCAGTGTCCTGTTGGACAAGAAATTCTCTGTTATGTCAAGGGCAGAGGCTCACTATTTCATTCTCTCTTTCTTTCTTGCTCTCTCATTATTATCAACCTACTGACAGAAAGCTTCTTCATAGTACCCTAACACAGGAGCCACCAACCCTCACTACACACCTGTTCTTCCTCTGCTCTTACTGATTACTCTCATCTACAAGTACTAATTTCCATTCTCATTCGTTGGATGAATGGAATCTGCTTTTTGGTCACAGGATCTTATCCAAGAAGGATCTCAAACTTTTTTAGTTCTAAATAGATGATGGCCTTTGTACTCCTCTTTCCTCCACTATATGTTACCTTTTCTATTCTCCAATTTCCTGAATCAAACTAAGATTTCATCCTGCCTTTTCAAATCTTTTTTCCTCCTGATTTTCACGATAAAGCCCTTCTTACAATTTCCTAAGAAACATTTTATTGTCCCTGATAACCTTGACTGTATATAGGTATTTCTCATTGTATTTTGAGTATAGAATTAGGCAGGCAGCCAGAAACACTGGCAGAGATATATTTAAAACTATTTAGATTTATATTTTATGGAGGGTTGTTTTTGACTTTTAAAAGTAGACCACTTTAAGAATATGTACAATGGTAAGAATCTCAAAACCGAAAATGTTATATACAATAAGCTTCTGAAAAATGCTTAGTGTTTGAAATGAAGTAAAGCAGTACTTTCTTACCCATTCCTAAGAGTACTGGTGAATTCCTTACCTTACTAGACACTGTCCAAAACTGACGTTCTGAAGTCATGCCATGTAATTCAATTAAAATCTGGCGAATTCTCCAGGGATCTACTGATAATATAAGCTGATGCTCCAACTGCCCAATGTTGACACTTGCTGAAGCTAAAGGAATGAAGAGATGACTCAGAGTTGACTAATCATCTAAGAAGTACTTTTTTCTGTTAGTTTAGTGGTGTTTTGGTTTTTTTTCCCCAATTGCACCTGTGATTGAGCAAGACTGCAATCTCACAAAATGGTCTGAAGTGCTGAGAAGTTAATTGTCTTCTTAGGGTCACAGTGACAGTCAGATGCAATACTTGAACACAGATCCTCCCCATCTCCAAGGTTGGCTCCATGTAGTAGGCCATGCAACATCTCATTCTAAGAACATATCTTACTAAATATGACAAGGATGACATTTGGAAATTAGGGAGTAATGCAGAATTCTATCTCAATATTAGGTTGAATGTTGTCTTAACATACACATAGATTTTATTTATATAAACTGGAATATCTTGTACCTAAAAATTTCTGTTTATAGTCCTGATCTCTGAACGATGGCAGTATGGAAAAAATAATTCTATAGTATGAATAAGAAATGTTATGTAATCTTACTATCAAAATGATAAATTATTTCACCTGCACTAAAAACATTCAATTCAAGCCAAGTCATTAAATGAATAACATACAAAGCAGCATATAGGGTATTACCAGATAAAACTACAGTACAGGGCAAATACAAGCCCACACTTCACTGCCTCTTATGGGATGGACAATGGGTTTTTGAAGGTTATTCCAATGGAAGATAAAATCTATCAGGTTCCACCATACTGGTAAAGGTTTAATCCTTTAAAGTACATTTCAAGTAAAAAGACTACTTTTTGAGGACCAGCTTAGGTAAGTGTAGTGAGATTGATCATCAGCAGACTGGCCCCTTGGAGATGAATTTTTTGGTCATAACAACCCAGAAATGACAAAAAAAATACAATATGCTTCTGCAATGATAGAAGTAGAGTGAGATAAAAGAGATTAATGCTAAAAGCCCATTTTTTTCAGTGTTTACAAACATTAACTGAGGTTTTAGCATGGGAGACATACGTACTTCTTGAAGAACTGGATCATATTAATCTTGATATTTCAATGGAACCAAAGACAAATAGAAGGTGCAGATAAATGAAAGGTAGGCTTACAGATTCTCCACAAGAGAGGTAAATACAGGAGTTAGTGGATTTGGTTCTATCATGTATCAGAAGGCAACAAGAAAATTAATTTCATGGGACAGGCAGCCATCTCAAATGACAGCATTTGTGATAAGTATAAAAATAACAGCACCTTATAAATCAACATTGGTTGCAGAGAATGAGGTAGAGAAATTCTATCAACAATGTTATAAAATTCTCCAAATTAAATCAACGTAAACTTCAATACTTGGTGACTACAACACAAAGTGGGTAAAAGAGAGGACGAGAATATTTGCTAGAAAATATGGGCCAGGATTAACAAATGAGAAGCTTTAAAGGCTTGTAAACTACACAGAAGGTTCATACTTATATAACATGAATATACCAAAAACCTAAATAGAAAGGTCTGATTATTAATGTGAAAGTTAATCGCCAAATCAAGTTTCTCTATATAATTAGACTTGTCATGGCAAAAATAAAAATGAATATTAAACTAGAACAAAAATTAAAATATACTGAACACAACTGAGGCAACATCTGACCTACCTATACAAGAATCTTTCTTGATTATCAGCATTTCCCAAAGGAGTTCACTCAATGTAAATCAATCACCACTGCAAGACCCAGAATCACTGATCTTGCTAGGCAAAGAGGAACAGCAGAAAAAGGTAACAGTTGATGTAGAATATGCTTGTATCACAGCTGGGGATGGCAGAATACAGTTGGTATTTTTTCATAAAATGGTGATGAGGGAAAAACTTTATGTAAGAGACCTAATTAATCAAAGCTCCCTTGAAATCATTTAAGGATGAAACTGGAGAATTATTAAAACTAATTCAATTTATCACAAATTGCAGTACAGTCTCTCACCTTACACACTTAAATTTGCTGTATGAGGAAGTGGATTCTCAAAGTATGCAAAGGAGGGGAAAAAGACTTCAAAAGCTGGGAAAAAGTCTTTAGATTTTATTACCAAACCCCCCCCCCCCAAAAAAACAGACACCAAGAGAATATCAGTAATTACTAATCTAGTTACTAATCCATATGCCTATTTTCCCATTGCTACAAAACTTTTATGAGAATGTAGATGTGCTTGGGGACCATCAGTAAGAAAAATCTAAGAAGGGAGGCTTTTGTGACCAATAATCTGTAGTAGATATCTCTAGTTACATAGTTGACTGAAAGTTACAGAGTTGTGGTTCTCAAACTTCCTGCTCTCAGGACCACTTTACAATCTTAAAAATGACTGAGGACACTAAACAGCTTTTGTTTATATGGGTTACATCTACTGATATTTTACCATATTAGAAATTAAAATGGATAAAATTTTCAAAAATATCTATCAATTCATTTAAAAATAATATACCCATTACATGTAGCAAATAATTTTTTTTTTAATCTCTTAAATGTCTGGTTTAAAAGAATACAACTAGATCCTCATAGCTGCTTCTACATTCAATTTGTTATGATATGGTGCTGGTTGAAGTATATAAAAGAAATCTGGTCTCAAAAGATACGTAATTAGAAAAGGAAGAATATCTTAATAGATAAATAACATCCCACTCTATCATGTAAAACATAATGGAGATGAATTACAAAAATAGTTTTTGACTGTGAAAATACTTTTGAGTCTATGGACCCCTTGAAAGGATCTCAGGGATCCCCACAGGCCACCCTTTGAGAACTGCTGTTATAGAGAATACCAGATCCCTCTGTCTTCGTTTGTTGACTTATCCATAAAATAAAGGGTTAGAACAGGGATCAGCATAATACGGCTGCGCCTCATCCTGGTTTTTATATGGCCAGAGAGTTAAAACAGTTTTCCCCCTTTCCCCCATTTTAAAATGCAGTAAAACTTTATTTAAAAACCATTCTCGGCTCATGGAGTACAAAATTGGGCAGGAGTTTATTATTAACTCCTAGGTTAGACTAAATGACTTTTGAAAGCATTCAGGGAGACGTGTCTTTTGAAGATATGTCTAGAGTTCAGAAGAAAGGAGATAAAGATTTGGGAGTCATTTGCCTAAAAGATGGTAGTTGAAGGTAAGGTAATGAACACTGTGAGGGTTTACAGGCTAAATAGAGGTCACTGGGGAGCCTTGATAGTAAGGGTTTGGAAGGATGAAGAACTTAGTAAAGGAACAGAGAAGAAACCTTTAAAGAGGCAAATAGAAATTCAGCATTCTTGCTTTAACTGGTCCTACCAGTCTCTCTATTCAGTAAATGGTAGCACTAAAGCTATTAAAGGCTATTCACCCTACAAATTTTCATTCACAAGGATTTCCTTTCACTCTAGTGCCTAAAAATGGTTATTAATAGGTCAAGAAAAGAGTAATTTTTAAATCTTATATGCACATGGTTAGTATAAATAAAATGAAATAAAAGAACTTCACATCATTTTACAATGTAAATTTGAACTGTAAAGGGGAAAAAATACTTGAATATATAGAAGCAAGGTTATAAAGCTGACCTGGGATATCATAAAATGAAGTTACAGGTTTGGTGCACAGATTTATTCTAGGTGATCTTTTCCTCATCTCTTCTATAAGTAGCTTCTGTTCATCATCTTTCAACAGTGTAATAAAGAGTTCATGAGAAGAAATCATAAAGACAAACTGAAGATCATCCAATCCCAAACAGAGATTTCTAGATGAGCAAGAAATATTGTGAAATAAAGACGTGAGCAATTTAAATTTATCAAAACATTTTTTTGCTAAGAGATTTAAAAATCCCAACAGTTTAACATTGATGCACAGATTCTAATACTGTACTTGGTTATTAGACTGGTAACAATGCAAATGTGGTGACAAAGCAAAAGTAAAAGGAAGTGAAAAGTTCACAGATAAAATACTGTAGAAAAACATATCCAGGTAATATTACAAAATATAAAGTTATCAAAAATAAAACATAAATACACAAGTTATAAAACAGCCTATCATGACTAAAAAAAAAATGTTGTACATGAAAATAATGGAATCTATGCTATAAAAAATGATGATGACTGATTTAATACACAGAACCCTACAAAGACTTACCTGAACTGATGCAAAGTGAAATAAGGAAAGTCAAGAAAACAATATTCACAATGGCTACCACAATGAAAATGGAAAAACCACAAAATTACTGAAACTAATGTTGCTAAATTATAAAGCTCAGACCCCCAAAGCAGAGATGAGAAAAGACCCCTCTCCCCATTCCACTGCAAAGATGGGGAGAAAAGGGGTGTGGAATATTGCATATGATGCTAGATTTTTCAACATATTGATCAGCTTTCCAGAATGTTTTTTTTTTGGCTTTTTGGAGGGCAGTTGGGGTTAAGTGACTTGCCCGAGGTCACATGGCTAGTTTTTGTGTTAAGTGTCTGAGGCCGAATTTGAACTCAGGTCCTCCTGATTCCAGGGCCAGTGCTCTATTCACTGCGCCACCTGGCCGTCCCTTCCAGAATGTTTTTTCTCTTCTTCCTTTTCTTTTGAGAAAAGAATTCTGTATGGGGATGGTTCTCCAGGATGGAGGAAGTAGAAGGATATAGGGTAATATTTAAGCAATGTCAGAACAAAAAACTCATAATTGTTTTTCAAAAAACAAGGACAATCTAATTTATTATATTCTGTTCCCAGGTATAACTTATTATACCTGCTCTTATGAAAATATTAAGTAAAGCAATTCAATTGAACAAGAATTTATATGGTGGGGGTGGCTAGGTGGCACAGTGAATGGAGCACTCCTGGAGTCGGGAGGACCTCAGTTCAAATATAGACTCAGACAATTAACACTTACTAGTTGTGTGACCTTGCACAAGTCACTTAACTACAATTGCCCTTCCTTCCCCCTCCCAAAAAATGTATATAGCACTTATTATAATGAAAATAAAAAATTATGAAATCAAGCACTTACTTTAGAAAAGCAGCCATGTTTTCTTTCAAAGTATCTGATGCTTGTTCCAAATTTATTGATTTTGAACATACCTAGGGATTGAAATGGTTATAGTTGAAACAAAAACACTATATACTTATCCCTTCCACATTATAGCACTTAGGGACTCAGTGCCCCTTTAATCTAGAAAATCTGATAGATGTGCTGGCTCTCCCTTTGTACCAGAGAAGAAGTCTGAATTTTTTCTTATACGGGTTGTTTACAGTACCTTATTGTAAAATTCTGATATATTACGGTAATAAAAGAGAAAATATATTGACATACAATACTATAATATATTTTCTTCACTTCTGAGTTTCTAAACTTTTTCTTCACTGTCTGCTGGCCTTCATGTGTCCGTAGCTTCCACAGAAGTCCCCCAAAATTCCTCTTTAATTTCTTATGTCGACCCACCATATACTGAAACCATGGTGGGAAAGTTGTAATGTGGAAGTGATAACTATATAATGTCAAAGACACTTATCACTTCCCCCACCTCAAGTGCTACAGAAAAGTGCAATGGAGGCAAGTTACATAATTGAAGCAGTAATAAACACAAAAGCTTCATAATCCCATTATTAAAATAAAATTAATTATATTTTCAACAAAGGAAGGCACTTATACACAGAAAACAATTTGTTCAGAATGGACAACACAATTATCTCACTGTTTCAGGAAACAGCAATTATTTAGTTCCCTGGACCCATAGCTACTGCCAAATCAGAATAAATGTTGTTTGGAGAACTGCCCAACTAATGTAAATAGTTCTCTTAGACAGCAATATCCATTTGGTGGAGAAGGGTGACAAGAAGCTATCAGAGTTTAATGAAACATTCATTAAAAAATATACAATTTGTTTTGCTGTCAAACTATTAACCAAAGAAGCATATGATCTTGGTTTATTTTTCCACATAGATTTCCCACCTGGGAAAGGAATGTGTTAACCAACTGATAAAAATATCTCACCTACCAGGAATTAATTTACTCTGCATCAAATGAGATAATAAGCTTTAACGAAATGCTTGTTACTGGTCTTTAACAATCATAACAACTCAAAATTATGCTACTGTGCTAGAACCACCCCCACTAAAAAAAAAACCAAAACAACCCTTTTCTTCCATATGTGAAACATTAAGAGTTCTAAATGAAAAATTTTCAAGCATCAAATCTCAGTACTTTAAAGTAGGAACCATAAACTAATGCTTAAATGTTTTATTGCATACTTTTTTGGATATTAAGACAATAGTACACATGTACAAATTTTAAATTTCTTTGAAAAGCATTAGATATCAATGACAAGGTATTAGTTACTGTGTACTGCACATTTCTATGAAAATAAAAAAGAAATTACCATGATTCATATATCTATATATGCCTTTATGCAGTCCTAGGAATAATCTGGAGAAAATAATATGATTTAAATACTATCTGGTAAGTCATATAAAATAATTATATGCACTTGTACAAATGAACAAAAAACCAGAAAGCTTTGCCAAACTTTTCAAAGTTGGACATAAACTTTAAGTTACAGAATGGAAAATCTGAACTGTTAAAAAAGTACAATTCAACAGAAAAAACATCTTACCTCAAGAAGGAAGTCTATTTTCTCTTTGTTGGGTTGAAGAAATAGCTGGTTAAACTGAACACTAGTTATTCTACCCTCTAGTATATCACGTACTGTGTTACAGGCAGAAACTTTGAAACAGATTTCATCTAGAGCTTCATTTCTATAAAATACAAAATGAAAATTCGCTTAAACTACATAATTATGACATCAAAAAGCTTATTACAAAAAAATAAAAACGACTTATTTATTCTCAAAAAGCTGTCACCAGCTCCTTTCCTAGAGCTTTACTATACTTTATGGTAATAGGGAAATCCTTAGCCCAATCTAATTAGTGTGAAAATCAAGTCTAGAAGCCTGAGGAAAAAGCAGGTTAGCTCCCACTGTGACAAGAAGGCTGGGTAATTTACTCACTTAAACAACAGAGGAACTGAGATCCCAGATCTGTAACTGTCAATAACCTACATACACAAGGACTCTCAGCAATACTGAAGAAAATTCCAGAGAATGAATAAAGAAAGCATTTATTTAGTGCTTACTATGTGCAAAGCACTATGCTAAGTGTCAGAGATTCAATCAGAAAAGTAAGTCAGTCTGTGCTCTCAAAGAGTTCTCACTGGCATGGGAAAAACATATATATGGAAGGTTTCAGATGCAAATCAGATAGAAAAGTACCACAAAGCTTAGGGTGCAGCCACAAAAAAGATGTAACTTTTTAAATGTCATTTCCACTGATAAAATCCTATCAGTTTCTGATACTGAATTATATTGGTGCAAAGTGCAAAGTACTTCAGTGGCAAGAACTTTCCATTTTGGTTCTTCAGTTTAACTGTGACTTCTCAGGATGATGGCTGAGGATACTGGGCTGGATGTGGGAAGCTGGTGGTCAAAGCAGTGGTGGTGGTTGCACTTGCCGCCTCCCTTCTCTCCCTTGGTGCTGAGTTGAGTCTGCTAGGCTGGCCTGCCTGCCTGGACCCTAGATAATAGCTCTGAGGATGGGGCTGGAAGCAAGATTGGTGGCCTAGGGAAACCTGTTACTCTAAGTACTGATGCACTTCTGCTTGTTGGCAGCAGCTGGCCAGACAGGGTCCCTTCCCCATGATTTACAATGAATTACAAAAATCACAAATCAGAAAGGACAAGGATGGAACTTCAAACCTATGCTACTAAAACAAGCAGACTACTACTTTTACCAACATAAGGCTCCACACTGCCTTCAACAGTCTGACTCTATATGGAATGCAGAGTCAAACGGAATTTTTTTTTCCTTTCTCATAGTTTCTCCCATTCATTATAATTCTTCTGTGCAATATGACTACTGTAAAAATGTGCCTGAAGACTGAATGTTATCTGGGGCAGGGAGCGGGAGAAAATGTAAAACTTATGGAAGTGAATGTTGAAAACTGAAAATGAATACATTAATAAACTAGAAAAAACAAACAAACCAGTCTGACTCTATAGAAAACAATAAGTAATGACTAGGGGCAGTTTCAGAAGAGTTCCCAATGCTCTTACTACTAGACATGCTTTGCCTGAAGTTGTGCTTGCACTCCTTGTTTAGAAAGACCTCCTGCTTCCATAACATCCCCGGCAGTGAAGTCTGACATAATGAGACGCTTTGAAGGCCAGACAAGAGGAAGGACATGCCAAGAGGGAGTGAGGACAGTTAACAGTCGAGAAAAGTTGAGGAAAGAGGAGGTAAGAGCTTGAACTCTTAACTGAGGTGACTAGAGTCAAGAGGAGATGCCAGTAACAACTCTGGCAGAGGAGCCGATAAGCCTTAGAAAGTGAGTTTGTTTTTCCCAAGCATCTTGTGAAAGCGTCATGTGAATGCTAGCCAGTAGCAGAGAGATGAGGAAGGGAAGTGTCACAAATATGTCCTGTTCATAGGAGATGCAAAAACTAAGAGACCTAATGCACCTTTGTCCATCTCATAGCAAACACGGGCCCTATCACAGGACACTTCTTAACAGGAACAAGTGACATTCACACCATACTTCAAATACAATATCCCATTTGATCCCAACACCACCTCCATGAGGCAGATACTAAAAGAACTGCTACCATTTTACAGATTAGAAAACCAAGGCTCAAAAAGCTGAAATGCTTGTTCACCATATAGAAGTGGGATTCGAATTTGAGTCTCTCCCAAATCCAAGGACATACCAACAATACTTCATATAATATGATGAAATCTGAGAATCTGAGTGGGTTTTTTTTTATAGCTGAAAATGTACTCCTGCTTTTATCTAAGTTAAAATACAAGTTTAAAACTTCAAGTTAAAAACTTACCCTTGCTGAGCTTTCTGGTAAAGTTCTCTTAGCACTGACTGCCTGAACTGAACAGGTAAACTCAGCGTTAGATTGTCCTCAAGGAATATATTTATCACCTCCTAGAAGAGATTCATAGCACTGTATCAATTTCAAAATTCACCAAAGCATTTCTCTACTGAAATGATTTCTTTTTTAAAAATACACATGCAGTTGTGCAAGAACAAGTGGAACTAAGATATCAGGCTGCTAAAACTTCTCTACTCATAAGATTTAAAATGGGAACTATCCCTCTCCCACCCCCTCCTGAAAATCACCAGCAAAAGAAAAATAAATAATAATCAAAGGCCGTATAAATAAAAGCAGTGCATGTCATTGTTGGGAAGGCCACTTGAGATTCTTTCCATTATCAAATTAAGAACAGAGAACAAACTTTGTTTAGTAAGTACAACAAATAATTTAAAACATACTTCAGTTGTATTAGCCAGTCAAAGAAGACTGACCGGGTCAGAGGGAAGAGAAAAATAATACTGGACAGAGAGACTAAAGAAAACAGATCAGGAGACAGAGTAATACACATTAAAGAGACAGATACGTAAACTTTCACAAAGTTCAATTAACTCATAACCTCAAAGAATAACTCCACGAAAAAATTTTAAATTCCACTGTGTTTCAGCAACTATGAGCATGAATGAGACAGACTTCTGGTAGCTCCCTCATGTTATTATCTTTGAAGGTCACAAAAGAGAGTTCATTAGGGATTTTCTAGTCTAACTCTTCCATACATTTTAGACATGAGGCTCACGGTAATTGCGTGAGGTCACGTGACCAGGACTGACTGCCCAGGTATTCAGATTGCCACGGACAGTATAAAAAGAAAACAAGAAGTGCGGCTAGGTGGCGCAGTGAATAGAGCACCGGCCCTGGAGTCAGGAGTACCTGAGTTCAAATCCAGCCTCAGACACTTAACACAAAAAACTAGCCGTGTGACCTTGGGCAAGTCACTTAACCCCAACTGCCCTCCAAAAAACAAAAAAACAAAAAAAAAAAAGAGAGCCAGATCTAGACTATAAATGAGAAATCCAAAAATATCAAGCACCTAATATGAGAGATAATTTAAGGAGGAAAAGATTATTAAAAACTTTGGGATCAGGAACTATTTCTTGTAGGAGACAGAACATAAGAACACTAAAGGAATTTAGAGAGGGATGAAAAGGGTATTTGGAGATAAAACAGACTGCAAAGGCAGAGAAATGGGAAACAGAATATTGGGGTTGGAACAACATCAAGTAAACCAGCTTGAATGTAAAAAAAAAAAAGAAAGAAAGAAACTCAGTTCAGGCGCCATACAGCAAGGCCTTTCCTAACTTCCCTAACCTCCCTGCTTCTTAGTACTCTTGTGTTCCTGAAATTACTTTGTAAATAATGTTATGTGTAAATGTTATAGTCCCTCAGAAAAATAGGAAATTTCTGAAGAGCAAAAGTTGTTTCATGTTTGTTTCTATGTACATTTAATAAATATTTTTTAACTGAACACAGAATATATGAATATGTGATACATAAGCCTAAAAAGATAGTTGCAACAAGATTACAAAGAACTTTAAAAATGCAAGGGGAAGAGTTTGATTTTAATGTTAAAGGCAACAGAGTAAGCACCTACTGTGGAGATATGAAGATAAAGTTAAATAGGTTCTGGCCTCAAGAAGTTTAAGGGTAATATACACAAAATTAATACAATGTAAACTTGGGGTAGGAGGAAAGACTAGTACTAATACCCTAGGTGTACCAGGAAAGGCTTTGATGTACAAGATGACATTTCAGCTGGGCTTTGAAAAAAATTAAAAACTGTAAGATGCTGTCGTTTTGGGAAGTGGAGAGGGAGAGAAAATTTAGAACTCAAAATCTTATGAAAGTGAATGTTGAAAAATAAAAAAAATTAATTAAAAAAAGAAATATATTAACAACAACAACAGAATTGTAAGAAGCTGAGATAACAAGAAAATATATTCCAAAAACAAGGGACAGTCAATGCAAGAGATATAGGGGCACACCTATGTTTTATGAAGAACATTTTGGTGGCTATCAGTCAGAAATAAATTGGGAGAACTAAGAGAACAGCCACAGGCAACTGAGTTAGGATAGATACAACATACTCTAGTAGGCTGGTAATGAGGGTCTGCACTACAGTACTGGCCTTCTAAGTGAAAGGTGGAAGAGATGCTGTAGAGGCAGTTTCATCCAGCTCCTCCTCTGATGGAAATAATTCAAGCAGACACTAGATAACTACTCACTGATTATATGGTAACAAAGACGCTGCCTGTGGCATTGGTTGAATTAACCAGTCACTGAGGTTGCTTTTAACACTAAAATTCAGTGACTAGACAGTTGATCACGTAAGGAAAGTAGGAAGAGCTATCAAAGGTGACTTCAAGATTGTGAACCTGGAAGAATGGAAGGATAGTGGCTCTCAACAGAAATAGAGGAAGTTATAGATAAGAATAACTTTGCAAATGAAATCACTTTTTGCTTGTAATACCTCTAGCACAAACCAGTCCACAGTCCCTGTATTAGAAAAGTTAGAAAACTGACCTATGTAAAAACATTATTGAGGATTATAATTTGCATTTGAAGTTATCAATTAGAATATTTGATCAAGTATGAGAGCTTTTACTTGCTAATTAAAAAATGTGGTTCATCTGAGAGCCTTAAAACTATTTATGTTATTTCTTTTCCCAGTTACGGCTGAAGTGTTTATTGGAGTAAAACTCACAGTACTATGTATTCTTCTAAAATAGTCAATTCAGTAAATGAGAAAATAACATACTAGACATTTTTTGACCTCTACCCAGCAGGTCTCTTTTCCTTATGTGAATGGGAAAGGGTGATGGATTACAGCAAAGAGAACCCCAAAAAATACTTATCAGCAGGATAAGTTTTAAGATCCTACTGTTTTTGTCTTTTTATGCTCAGCACTTACCCTGGTCCCTGGTAGGGACTTAGTAAATGTTTGCTGAATGACTCAGGCCACCTGAAATCATATATTTTTATAAGAGACTATCCCAGCACTGAATGAAATGGGATCAAAATCACATACTCCCAAGCTATGAGTCCTCTTCATCTGAACATGGATGTCAACCATTAAGCAGCACTTGCCAAAAACTGTTTACATGGCCCCTGCAGAACAGCTTTGTGTGCACCAACTAGAGTCTGCACAAAATAAGCCCCCTCTTAAAGTTAATTCTGTTTAAGAAGCATCTGCTAAGTGCTTTGCTGTATTCGAGGCACTGTAACTCTCTAATCTTTAAAGAAAGATGAAAGTCAAGTAACTTACACTGGGCTACATCTAGAGTTAAAATGTTTACTTTCATAGCTGCAAAAAACATTTTATTAGTGTCTTTCTCCTGGAAATTTTCTTCATAGTAAATGTTATTTATCAGATCCAATTTAAATCTTACTTACCTATGTTATTCATTGTCTCATGTGCATAACATCATCAATCAAATTGAAGTTACTTGAGGACAAGTTCTGTCTTACACTTCTTATACCTTCTATAATATTTAGATGGCACTTAGCATACAGCAGAAATGTAGTATTTGTAGAATCACATTAAGTTCTCACTGTTATACACTTAGAGAAAATTATGGGTTTTTGTTCCTATCACAATGCCATTTACATTCTTTTCTATGTATCAGAAGTAACAAAAAAAACCCCACCTGTATTTATAGTCATTTGTACCTCTAAGTGATCGAAACAACACAATTCTCTTTTTAGAAAATGAGTAGAGAGGGAAGGATTAAAAAAAAAGAGGCTTTAAAGTCTCATTTGGGGGCATGAAAACAGCAGCACAATAAGTACATCATTTGATTTGAGAAATGCCATATAATATTACAGTTTTCTGATTTCTATTCTGGGCTCAAAAATATACAGGCATCCTTTATTTACAGGAAAATGCTTTTTAGTAAAGGAAGAAACACTGCAAATTATACTGTGCCGGTGCATTTCTTTACAAAATCCAATCTAAGGAAAAAAAATGTCAATGAGACCAAGTTGAGACTTTCGGGAGACGAAATGAGTAAAACAATGGTCAATTCAGTAAAAAGCAAGGTGGGACCAAGGAGAAGAGCACAGCAGCAGGACAGTGTTCAGTAGAACTGTTTTTCTTCCTTTTCTACTTTTCTAAGTATATACAGTATTTAATACGAGTGAGCTGTAATATCCTACTTTGACAATATATACTGTCATCTAACATGATATATGCCAGCATGAAACTATAAAATGCAAGAATATAGACTTTGAAAAATATCAGACCGGTTTCAATATAAAGCATATATTCTCCCATGTTCCACCCCCCAATATCGGACAGGAATGGGCTATAATTAGTATTGTTCTCAATGTACAATTATATTTTTTCCTTTCAGTAAGACTTCATTTTGGGAATATTACTTCTATTTAGACCATGATGACAACTACCCACCTTTTCAATTATGAAGGCCGGATATTCTGAATCCTTTCTTAAAATGCAGGCTATAGAAACCACTCTGGTAACAAAGATTAGTTTAAAGAAATAATGAAGTCAACCCTCTCTCCAAATCTAAGGTAATCCTACCACATCTTACCTGATAGTTGCCTGATCTCATACAGATATGGATTTGACTATATGGAGTTGACTGTTGTGATGTATTATCAGAAGGTGCAAGAACATCACAAGCCTGACAATAGCCAGCTAACCGCTTCTCATCTATGGAGCAATGAAGAGATAATGAGCCTATCTGTAAAATAAGAAGGCATTTTCAATTAGCCATCAATATATCATTCTAAACAAAAACAAACAAACCCTACATACTGAATTTTAACAAAATAACTGGCAATAATGAAAAAATAACTACCATAGAAAATATAAATAACAAAAACTATTCTTGGGCCTTTGACTTTTCAGTCTGAGAATATAAATTCTACCTTCCAAGGAGATGTGACAATTTTTTTTTTTGGAGGGGGAAGGCAGGGCAATTGGGGTAAAGTGACTTGCCCAAGGTCACATGGCTAGTAAGTGTTAAATGTCCGAGGCCAGATTTAAACTCAGATCCTCCTGACTCCAGGGTTGGTGCTCTATTCACTGTGCCATCTAGCCACCCTTAGGTTTGACAGTTAAGCTTAACACCAAATGAGTATCTGAAAGAACAAATCAAGAAACCAGAGAACATTAAAAATCCAAACTTGGGTGAGTAGCCAGAGATTTAAAAACAAGAAAGAACACAAAAACTTTTCTTGGGGGAATGCTCTCAGTAGGAGAACAAAGAAAGATCTACCAAGAATTATTATAAATAGAGCAATGCTTTTTGAAAAAAATTAAAATATTCCAACAGCTAAGTCAAATGCTAGGCAGAGTAGGAATTTAAATGATTCTCTAGGTAAATGTGAAACATCAAGGCTCAAAAAGAATTCAGGTTTAAGAACATTCAAATTATATGAACATGTCTAAGGAGGAATGAATAGAATAAAGAGTTGTTATTTAAACATCCAATAAGCCCAAGGGTTAAGATGTAAGATTCAAGATCCTGACTGACCAGTTTTAAGAAAACAATTAAAATTTAATTTTACATATTTGCAATACAATTCAAGACTACAGACTGTAAAATGCCATACTGGCTTGAATATAAATGATTCATCTCCTACACTCACCTACCCACCCCTCCAAATTTGGCTGGCATGTTTACCTTTGAAATCAGTTCTTTGGTCCTGAAAAATTTTTCCCTTGCATTTTCATAGACAGCTGAATTTGTAGAACCTTGTTGGAAGTAAACTGCACCCAAATCATAACACACCTGAGATATGGAATATGTATAATAATATTAATTTTTTAAGCATAATCAGGAAATGCATTTTATGTTTCTTTAAATTACATACATAAAGAACATGACAAATTAATTTCCATAAGAAATTAGTGGTTAAAGTAAAATACTTAAAAGTTCATCAGTGTGGAGACTCTTATCTCCCTGCATCTTAAAGAGTTGCCTGAGGTTAGGAAAGGTTAAATGATTTGTCCCAGGTAACAAGACCTGGCTCTCTCCAGGTTCTTCTCTTACATTCTTTGGTCTCCTTCACTGGATTTTCCTCTAGATCAAGCCTTTAACCGTAGGTGTCCCTGGGGGTTCCATCCTGGGTCCTTTTCTCTTCTCCGTCACTACTTCACTTGAAGATCTCACCAGTTCCCCTGGATTAAATTACTATCTTTATACTGACAACTCACAAATCTACTTATCCTGCCTAAAACTCTCTGCTGACCTCCAATTTCACATATCCAGTTGCCTTTCAGTTATCTCTAACTGGATGCTGACTAGACGTCTTATATTCAACAAGTCCAAAACTGAACCTATTATCTTTCAGCCAACCTTCCCCCACTCCTAACTTCCCTATTACTATTCTAGGGCAGGGCTTCTTAAAACTTTTTCCCACTCATGACCCCTTCAGCACTTCTTAAACTGTGGGTCTCGACCCCATACAGGCTCATCTACAGCACTGCCATTCTCACAGTTCCTCTGGCTCCTAACCTAGATGTCCTTCTCAATTCCTCATTCCCTCTGACCTCCCCCACAAAAGATCCACATAGTCTGTTACCAAGGCCCATGAATTTTGCCTTTGAAACATCTCTGAAATATACCCCCCCTTCTCTTCTCCATTGCTGCCATGATCCCAGTGGTAGCCAGAGCACCTCACACCTAGATGATTACAATAGCCTGTGGGTAGATCTGCCTGCCACAAGTCTTTCCTTACTCTAGTGTATCCTACATTTATCCACTTAAGTGATTTCCCTAAAGTGCAAGTCTTGTAATCCCTCTGCTCAGTAAAATCCAGTGGCTCCCATTCACTCCCACAATCTAATACAAAATCCTGACTTTAGCAATCAAGGTCCTACATAACCTAAGCCCCTCATCCTGCCTTTCCAGGCTTTCACTTTATCACCCCCCTTCACTCTACCCCTTCAATCCAGCCAACACCAGCTTCCTGGCTGTTCCTCAGACTCCATTCCAGGGGTTTTCTCTGGCTGTCCACCATGCTTGGAATGCCCTCTTTCCACATCTCTATTTCCCGGCTTCAGTCCCAGCTTCTAGAGGAAGTCTTTCCTAATCTCTCTTCATTCTGGTGTCTTCCTTCTGTGAATCACATCCTATCTATCCTATGTAGCCTGTGTGTACATATTTGCCTGCTGGCTGTCTTCCCCATTGGATCAGGACTGTCTTTTTGCCACTCTCTGTATCCCCAGTACTCAGCACACTGATCTGCTTAATGAAGGCTTATTGACTGACAAGAAGCAGGACTTAAAATCAGATTTCTAAGCCCAGCACCATATCATGTAAAATAATAGCTTTAAAAATGCTTTAAAATAGCAGTTCTAAATTTAATTCAACGAGCATTTATCAAGCACTTACTACATACAGAGTACTTTGCTAGAAGATAGGAGAGGTACAAAATTTACACAAACTATCTGACCATTAACATTTTTTTTCAAAGTTTATTAAAGATCCACCATATTAGGTAGACGCTTAAGGAATATGAACATTCGTAACATTTGTACTGATAAGCAGGCCAGAATGAATCTGAGCCTTCCAATAACATTTTTCCTAAAAATTCTGTCCAGAATCCATCCACATTTTCTAAAGCAAGTTCTATTTTTTGTCTTACTATCTCCATTTTACAGATGGGGAAAGAAAAGTTATCTATTTACATATAATCTGTAAAACCAGGTTTATCCCTTCAAGCTTAGAACAATTCCTTTTTGCTCTTCAGATTTGAATGGGGAATTTTCTATATATTGTGTGACCAGGGGAAAGTTACCCAACATCTCTGAATCTGTTTCCGCAACAGTAAAAAAGGGATAAAAGTATCTATATCACTTACCTCACAAGGTTGTTGTGATTAAAGTGCTTTTAAAGCATAAGGTACATGCATACATATGAGCTATTATGCCTAAATTGAGCATCACAGGTATCTATAGCACTTTAAAATATTCAATAGCCAAACAGATATTAGACTCTCTTCCCAGCACTGATTTCAGACACTACCAAGTATCAGACAACTATCCTTTAATTCCCTGATTAAGGCTTCTACCATCTGAAAATCACCTTGACCCTTAATACCTTCCTGGCTTACCAGATCTACCTCCATCTTCCCCTTCCTCAGTATTTCTTTGGAATTCTTCCCCATTATATTGTTAACTAAGGTCAGAAACTGTCTTTTGCCTCTTTTTGTATCACCAGCACTTAGCACATAGGAAGAACTTAATAAATGTCTGCTGACTGACAAAAAAATTAAAGAAATCAATGCTATACAACTAATAACAGGGCTGCCAAAAACCTTCACAGGTAATAAATTTTTTTAAAAAATTTATTGAACACCAAGATAAGAAAACAGCTTATTTCTCCTCAAGATATTTAGAAGTTAGTAAATTAAGACACAAATGCAATTTTAACAATATCAAGCACTAAATTCATGTCAGTTAAGGCTACAAAGACCTGGGGCTTGAGAAAGATAGCTTTATAGACCTTAAAAAGCTAGGAATTTGTTTTGGGGACACATATCCTTGGGCTTCTAGTACCATCAGCTTAATGTTCATCAAGTCATCTAACCTCAAAATATTACTTATCTATTGTTCACTATTTTTTTAAAAGGCCACAGGAAAAGATATTAGAAGGAATAAATTCGAAGGGAAAAAAAAAATCAATCTTTGGGACAGTTCATAGCAAAGCATCACAAAATTTAGGAACCCAAATCCTTAAACAAAAAGAATCGAAAATATTCTTGTTCAAATAAAAAAGTCAAGAAAAGAACAAGAAAAAGTTCAATTAAGTTTATTTCTATACTTATAAATAGTTTCAAATACAATAAAATTGAATAGTTTAAATAAGTACCTGGCATTGCATTTCCTCAGTTTTTATTATTAATCCAGCTGTTAAACTCTCAGTTTCTCCATTTACCATACCAGGTTCCACAGCCAATAAATCCAGTGTCCTCATTGTATGTACATAAAGATCCTTGTTTAGTTTCAACGCGGCCTCTAATACCAGAATAGAATCAGCGGCCTGTTCTTTTAACTACAAACATTCAAATACATTAAGTTAAAATGAGGTAGAAATTAGTCATCAAACAACATTTACTGAGTACCAAAGTGCTTAAAAGAAGTATCTGCCCTCAGATACAAAGACAAAAGGATGAATAAAACATGCTGCATGCCCTCAAAGAGTTTACAATCTCATTGGGAATAGTAAGATACAAACATAATATGAAGCAGAATATGAAAAAAAGAGATGAAACAAAGACTTATGAGATTTAAAAGGAGGGAGGGATTTCTTTTGGCAGAAGATAAGATGAGGTGCAATCAGGAAAAGGACACCTCAAAAATGGAAGGGGCTGAATTTGATCTAACCCTGAGAGGATGAGTAGGACTGCAGCTGGCAATCTTGTGGGGGGTTTTGAGGAGGGGAGAAGAGGGAGAGTTATCAAGGCACAGAAAACAGTGTAAACAAAACCACAAAAGTGGAGGCTAAAACCTATGAAGAAATTTAAATTCTTTTAATGTTTAATACTGAAGCAAGAATAACTTTTATATGTATTTCCAATAAGATTTGCATTGTTCAGCATAAGCAACAAATATTAATTTAAAATGAGAACTTTTGCTTCCACATTCTAAGTATGTTTCCTAAGATTCACAAATAATATTTTTAATATATTATCAAATTTTCATTTTTTACATTAAAAAAATGAATATTCCAAGGGTTCTAAGTATTTAAAACTTTCTTCAAATTAGTCTGTAGAAAAATGTCAGAAGCAAATAATTTGAATAATTAGTAAAAACTAGTGCAGTCAAGTGAAGAGTGTTAAATATGGGTTGGACTAGATCTTCAGTTCTCAACCTGTGGGTTATGTTCAATTTGTAACAATGAAAATACATCCTGTGTATCAGATATTTACATTATGATTCATAACAGTAGCAAAATTACAGTTATGAAGTAGCAACGAAAATAATTTTATGGTTGGGGGTCACCACAACATGAGAGGAACTGCAATAAAGGGTCACTGCATTAAGAAGGTTGAGAATCACTGAACTAGATAAAGGTTCAAGTCCCTCTCTCCTCTGAATGTATGTAATAAAAGCCTATAACTGTAATTCAACAACAAAAAACTAAACTTCACTGAATCCACAGTTGTCACACATCTAATGATACCATACTAGATTCAGTAGATTGTTTTCAACATGCTTGAATATACTGCAAAATTCTAAAGTTATTAACTGATGCTAACACTCACCACTTTCAAAATGTTTTCTGTTAACTCCTTTTCTTGCTGCATTTGATTCATACTAAAAGGGTGAAATGAAATGGAAATATTTGAAAACGATAACAGGAAGCACATTTTATTTACATTGTAGAGGAGTAAATAACTCGTTATATTAAAGTTAAGTCATTTAGCAGAAAAAAATTCAAATAACACGTCAAATATTCATCTTACAAGCTTAGTTCTCCTTGGTATGCAGAAAATTCCTCGTATAAATGAAATTACAGGTATAGGCCGTATCTTAATGAGTAATATAAAGCTTTTAGTACAGTAATGTTTAACATTCACATTTTAATGAATACTTTAGTACTTGTTTAACAAAAATAATCTCAATCTCAAAATAGGCAATTCTAAAATCTGATATGTTAAAGTATTAGAGCACAGCAATTTAGAGGGTTCAGATATGTAACTTCATTGGAGAAAGAATCTCCTCAGGATGAAAACACCCTTTAACAAGGTAAACCTGAAACTTCTCATTTTAGAGTTGCCTAGGTCTGTGAAAGATAAGGGACTTGCTCAGGGGCCACACAGCCAGGATGTATCAGTAGTGGCACCTGAACCCAAATCTTTCTGACTCTGACTGGCTTTCTATTCTCTTCACCCCATGATGTACCAAATTATATGTGTTTAGTAAAAATAAATGAGAGTAAAATCACCACTTCTAAAATGTCTTTGGTGCAAAGCAATCATAACTTTGTATAGTGCAGATAGTGCAGTTAACACTTCAGATACATGGAGAACAGACTTCTGTCTTCCTTAAACCTTCAATAAACTTGAAAATAATTCAACATGGGGAATCACTGCATTCTAACATAGTACAATAATTGATGTTCATAATTCTGATCCTGAGCCACCAAAAGAGATGTCTGAAAAATCAGGGAAGTGTCTGGAAAAAGATTTCAGTTAACTAGCTGGTGGTGGTTTTTTTAAAGGACATTTTGGTGCTTGCTAGGGAAGATCACATTTTTAGAAACTTCACTTCTCAGATTTTACCCCCTAAAAATTCCAGAAAAATGAGATATCACTGAATAATGCTATCTGTTTTTCATATTTTAATGTCTGACAACTGAAATACCTACTTCTGATACTCTTCATCTAGCAATTATATAAGGAAAGTGCTGGGCCTTGTCAGCAAGATTTGAGTTGAAATCTGTTCTGCCTGACTTCTAGGCCCAGCACCTACCACTGTGCCACCACCACCAGTTGCTTCTGTATAAAACAGCAGCATGATACAGAATTGCGTATTTCAGGAAACTTCTAGTAGTATATACAAATATGGCAAAGACATTAATAATCTCTAAAGAAACCATTATATATTAATAACTTTCCATTACTTTCACTTGTCTTCCTTCCAAATTCCTGTGTTAACACTATGTTCTAAAGGTCTTTATTTAACACTAATCTTGACTATCTTTACAAATAGTACAGATCCAGGACAGAAGGAAAGAATATCTGAACCAAAACACTTTCCTCCCCAGTACAAATAAAGCAAAAGCGAAAGACCCGAACTAAAAGGTCCAGTAAAAAAAGGCAACCCTGGCTAAACTGGTGATACTATTCACCTGAACACAGGATATGCAGAAAGAAAGGGAGGTAAAGGCAGGTGAGATTCCATGACATGACAGTCAATTCTCTCTCTCTCTCCCTCCCTCCGTCTCTCTCTCTCTCTCTCTCTTTCTCTCTCTCTCTCTCTCTCTCTCTCTCTCACACACACACACACACACACACACACACACACACGCCAGTTTACCTGTGTGTTTGTATAGCTTTGAATCACGTTTCTTTAAAAAGTTGAGAAGAACATCATGGCTCTACTTCCTGAGACTATAAGATATCTTTCTAAATTGTCAACGTTAGAACATTTGTTGTGTGTGTGTGTGTTATGTTTCTATATATCCTTGCACACTAATTTTTTTATGTAAACCACTGCATGGACTTTAGGAAACTCTGACTCTTTGCTCTATTCTTTTCTTTTCCTTATAATCTAGAAAGAAATACTTCAATCTATACTATTTTTAAGACAGTTCATGTAACTCTTCTTTTTAACTTTTTCTTGAGGTTTTTTTGTCTACGTTTTCTTTCACAACATGAGTATCATGGACATGTTTTGCATACTGAATTATTTGTCTTCTCAATGAGAGTGGGTGTGGAGGGTGAAGGGAGAGAATTTGTAGCTCCAAAGTCTTAAAAACACATGTTAAAAAAAATTTTTTACATGTAACTGGGGGAAAATAAAATACTGAATATAAAATTTTTTTTTGGAAAAAAGATAATGTACACTGGCCCACTGGAGAGGCAATACCGGACAGAGTTAGACAGGCTGAGGTGGCTAGGTGGCACAGTGGAAAAAAAAGAGACAGGCTGGGCTTAGGTCTCAACTCTACCAAGGCAATAACAGTAACACCTCAAGCATTTCATTAGCCTCTATAATACTGTTTCCTTATCTACAAAATGAGGCCAATACCAGCAATTACTAACCTCATAAAGTTATGGTCTGGATCAAATGAGATAAAAGTATATAAACATGTATATAAGTTATATTTCCTTTTGTATGACAGCAGAAATCTCTAGAGATCAGTTTTTTAAAAACCTTCCAGAAATCCAATTCTGACACACAGAGAAATCAACAGTGGTTTCAATATATCAATACCCCTGCCAACTTACACACTCAGTTGGGGGGGTCCAGGTTTCACCTGTCTGATGGGGAAGCTACTTTGAACAATTGTTCTTATTGCCCTGAAATAAAAATACAGAAATTAAATAGTTACAAACATAACAATTAAATACATTTCCCCCAAAAAAACCTCAACTTTGGATTTTCTTATACTATAAAACCACAGAGGTTTTGAATAATGAATAATGTTGCTGATATCATTACATAAAGGAGCACAAACTGCTTTTCACTAAGGTTTAAAAACTAGCATCTAGCAGTCACAGAAATATCCTGGGCAACTGAAACTTCCTATAGCACCCAGGGAGGAATGTTATGTGTAGAGCTACTACATTCTCAAAGAATGCCCTCACAGAACTCCATATCCTTTGGAAATCCTACTATACAAAAGGAAGCTTCTTTTCAAAGTGGTTACAGCACTCAAAAGAAATACTATTAAAAATGAAAGTGGAACTTGTTACATTGAAAGATGCCTAGCCCACTAACATATTTTGGACTTACCATCTATTGTAGAGCAGTATAGCCATGGTAGTAGTTGGAGGTAAAGTAGATAGATCCATATCTACATGTTTTGTCCCTGGAGGAACTTTACTGATGCACAGCAATTCATTTAGTAACATATTCAGAACTGGAACAGACAAGCTAAAAGAAAGAAAGCATATTCTCTCTTTGTTGGGTTTTTATACTTTTACTAAATGCATTCTCCACTAAAGTCCAATTGTGAAGCCTCACAGCATGGAGACAACTTGAGGTTTTTGAAAGCTGTGACAGCAAAGCTCTTAACAAGACAAAAGACCTTTGAATATAGGCCTGTAGGGACTTCTAAGGATCAGTCTAAGTTTGAATAGGCAAAACTGACCACCAGGTAATTAATTTTTTTCTTCCACATAAGATCTAAGACACTGAGGAAGTGTATGTGATTCATATCAACTAGAGTACCTGCACCAAGATCAACACAAATCCTTGAATTATTAAATATTAGATGCATGAAGAACAATGTCAACGTATATAATTCAAATTAAAAGACTCCAAAGTACAACTCCAAACCGAAGACAATTGCAAATAGCAAATTGAATATATATGCATAAATGTATTTTCCTATTGTGAAAACTGTTTATCTTAAAACTATTATTAACAAAGAAATATGTTTTTCTTTTTTCTGTTTAAAAAGAAATTCACATTTCTAAACAAATAAAAACTGGTTCCAGTGCCTCAAAAGATGTGGTATTAATTCTGGAAAGAACTTTGCCAATAACAAAACTGTCACTAATCAAATAACAATCCCATTATTATTATCCATTTCAATAACCACTTACTTTTACCGCCTAAAGATAAAAGTAGGTTGTTGTTGTTTTTTTAACATTTTAAAAAGCATTTTACTGATAAGCCGCCAATATATTCTCTATTCAATTATTTTATCATATGTATGGCATAAAAGACTATATATATAGTTCACAGTACTATTGACTCTTAATCAGTCTCTTTTTTATATTTTACTTTAAGTCATTTACATATCTTACATCTAGATGTATTTATACCTACTGACACATTTTCAAATTTAATTAAGAATAGAAATCAAAATAAATTTTCACCTGTGCCAGACATCATTAAAAAAAGGAATACCACAAAAGTGCTTTAGATAAATTTAGTCTGAAGTTGCATACCTTTTCTCTAATACGTCTAAATCCCATTTCAAATGCGCTGCAACTTTAAGAGCAAGAAGTTTTAAAATTCGATTTCTCTTATTATCAGCTGGAGGTTGAACCTGGTTCTGTTCATTAATTGAAGGTTTAGAAGCCTGTTCCAAAAACTGAACTATCAGCTGAACTGGTGCAGGATCTAAGTTAAAAAAAAAAAGCAAATGCAGTTTTAACTGTGGTGATATAGAAATCAACAATCCTTTTTCTCATCTTCACTAGATCAACTGTTTAAACAGGATGTGGCATAACCCACTGACAAGCTCTGTGCTATGAGACAGTGGGAAAAAATGAGGAACATATTTCAAGGAGAACAAGGTGAAAAAATCATTCTATGCTCTCAGGCATTCAGCCAAACAAGGCATATGCTACAGGTCCTTAAAGACCCCATTTGATTAGTTAGCACCAACCAAATAGCACCTTTTTTTCCTCTATAAATCATTATTACATATAGAACCAGTAAGCACAGAAAGTGAACAGTACTGCCCAAGTAAACCAAAAAAACATGTCTGGGTATGAGCTGTTAGGGGAGTATACCTTTCAGGATTAAGCTGTGTATCTGTTGGCTGGGATGTTTTTAAGTTCTCTAATCCACCAAAAATATACCCAACTGGCATAAAGATAAAATAAACATGTTTGTTGCATGTGCGGATGACTACCTCCTGACTTCTATTATAGCAAAAACACTGTAACTATAACATCAGTTATTACATGACAATATTCTACTCATCTCTGTGTCTAAGATAGCTCTAAGACATTTACCCATTTATAAAATGGAGGTGTTGGAGGTCCCAGGGTAGAGGTAGGTAGGACTAACATTATTTCCATTTCAGAAATTAAAGAAACAGAAACAGATTATGTAAACTAGTAAGATGGAAAGCCAAGTCTGGAAACCAAGTCTAACTCCCAGGCTAATGTTTTATATCTCTTCAAATACCCCAAAGTACAAAAGGCAAGAAATCCTTAACACCTTTATCTGATACTACAGCAACTAACACATACTTGGTTTATCATTTACAGAGCTCTTTCTTCTTCGCGTTGTGAGGCGAGCAATGTGAGTACTGGCACCTTCACTGTACGGATGAGGCAGGTTCACAAGAGTCCCCCATACAGTCCTGGGACGAGAAACCACTCCTTGCTCTCTCTGGTACACTACACTACACTACAGAGACTATTATATTCTCATTCCCAAATCATTTATCCAGGGCATACTGGAGGGGTTGATTTCACTGGCATCTCTGGACTCCAAAAACCCCGAACAAGGCCCCCTCTCCAATACCGCGCCCGACCCCAACAGAGGTGTGTGGTGCAGGCTGTGGTGGTTCTTTTTTCTCCTTCTCCCTCCCTCCCAGTCCAGCCTGCCAATGGACCACAGACACAGAGGAGCAAGGAGCTCCTCCACACCGCCGGCAGCAGTCCCACCCAAGAAATGAGCAGGAAGCCCAAGTCTCTCTCACTTCTTACATCTACCCAGCAGGCAAAGAGGTACTAAGGACAACCGAGAGGGAGGGCCTGACCTAAAACAGAGAGAAAAGATCTAGAGTCGAGGGTTCTTCACCTTTTCTGGGCAGTAGATCCCTTTGACAGAATGATTAGTCAACAAGCCAGTATGTGCAAGACACCGTGTTAAGTGCTGGGGATACAAAGACAGACGACTGACCCTGGCCTCAAGAAGCTCATAATCTAATGTGAAATTTATTGACCCGTTCTCAGAATAATGCTCATGAATGTATAAAATACACATAATTACAAAAGAGCACCTAGGTGGCAAAGGGAATAGTCATGAAAACTGGAGTTCGAATCTGGTCCCAGACACTTATGAGCCATGTAACCCTGGCCAAGTCACTTAACTGTTTGCCTCAGTTTCCTCATCTGTAAAATGAGCTCTCCAAGAAAACAGCAAACCACTCACAACAACAATCACAAAGGAAGTCAATGCATCATGAAATATACTCCCTGACATCTATGGGGTGTGTGAACCTTAAGGTAAGAACCCCTGATGTCATCGAAGGGAGCACAATTTTAAAAATATTCAGGGACCCCTTTTTTTTTTAACGGATAACTCAGGAGGAAGATTTAAAACAACGGAAAATACTTCAGATGGTATGAGGACAAAATAAAGTACCAACGAGAAGAAAAACTACTTATGGATACACCTACTCTCTCATCACTATACCATTTTTATGAAAAGTTTGTAACTGTATCAAAGATATCTTTGATGAAAATGTTTAAATGAAGTAGCAAGGACACAAATTTGATTTTTTTTGATTTGACAACCTTCCTATGACAGCCATCTAAAAGCGGAGAGACCATCTCAGGCTGCTCCCACTCACGAGCATCTCAAGCAAAGGACCACTGATCGATCACCTGCGTGGCTGTGGGCAGCAGTAGTTTCAAGGAAAGTAAAGGAGGTGTGCGTAGCAGGAGGCAATTTTAAGAGGAGAGTCAAGTGTATGGTAGTAGGGGAGTAACTTCAAGGGAAGAATCGTGTGCAGCCGGGGTTTAATTGCAAAGGGAGAAAAGGATATGTATCAGGGTTGTTTATTTCCAAGGGGAGAAAAAGAGGTGTGTGGCGCAGGGGATAATTTTAGAGGAAGAAAAGTTGCATATAGCAGGAGGTTCATTTCAAGAGAGAAAAGGAGGCTCGTCTGTGTTCCTGCGTGCCTGAGTGCGCGCGTGCGCACGGGCAGCAGTAGGGAGGCGTTCCTCCCTCCCCGCCCCCCTTCTCCTCCTGTGCCAGGAAAGCTCCGCAGAAGCAAGGCCCCAAGGCCGCCCGAAGCTTCCCCGATGCTGCCTTCGGCTCTGGGCTCTTACCCGGGCAGGGCTTACGCAGATGCTTCTCCAGCAGCGATTCCTCCAACAGAAACTCGAACCAGCACGTCTGGGGCGGGGTGCAGGGCCGGCTGGAGGTGGCCGCCTCCCGGTCCGCAGCCTCCGCGCTCATCCTCCCGCCACCGCCGCCCCCTCCGCCGGCCGGGCCGGGACCGCTTCCCGGATCCAACCTGAGGCTGTGATGCGGACCTGCAGCGGGGTGACGATATGGGGGCCACAGAGCGGGCCACCCAAACGCCAGCCGCGATGTGTACCCAAGCTAACAAAATGGCGGCAAACGCGGCGGAGTGTTGCGACCTTGATTCCCCGCCCCGTCCTCCAGGGCTTGGACCAATCGTCTCGCAGAACTTGTGGAAAGGGTGTGGCTACTCCGTAGACCCCGCCTCCCCAAGAGGTTTTTGAAAGAAGGTTGGAAGAAAGGAAGGAGGAAGGGAGGGAAGGAGCGAATCCCGGGTCTGGTGTGTTGGAAATTGACCAGCCAAGCGCAGGGCGGGAGGCTGTTATCGAAAGAAGCCAGCGGCATCTCTAATGACACCCACTGAAACGATGAGATTACGGAGACCAAGGAGGCCTGGCAGTGCCAGATCTCAATCAGGGCTATAAAGCAATTATTAGTAACTCAGGTGCTGATGAAGAAACAGATCACTCCATGAGTGAAACAAGAACAAACAAATACAAAGGAGGCAACTTAAGTGCCCGTATGTACGAGGCACTTTACAGATATCTCATTTGACCCTTACCACAACTTTGTGTGAGGTAGGCTATTGCGATCCCCACTTTCCAGTTGAGGACACTGAGGCAGAGAGAGGTTAAACGATTTGTCCAGGGTCACACATAGTAAGAGCTGGAGGCTTAATTTGGACTCAGGTCTTCCTGGCTCTATATACACCTCACCAGCTAGTTGCATGTAATACTCTAGAATTGGATAAATACAAAAACCCCAGCTACTGATGGGGTACTTGTGGTTGGACCCCACTTCCAAGATCACATTTCGGCCTTGACTCAAAACACTGTCCCTGATAGTTTTCTCCCCAGCCCAAGGACACTATGCCTAGGAATTAATCATGAGTGAGGTCCAGTGAGATAAACTCTCCCTGTTACAAGAACAAGCTGGTCTCTGTAGAATTTTTCTGGTTAAAACAGGACTATCTTGTACCCGAAAATTATTTATTCATTCCCACAGTTATTGTATTCAATCCAAAGGTTAAACTACAGACATCAACTCTCAAAGATTTCTTGCTACAGACATAACAGACTGAAAATACGTCCTTTATGAGACCTCTTCCCCTGTTTTGCAGTAGTGAATGAGGCCTGTGACCTAGGTTGTATGTTACCACCCAATTAGCACATATGCCAGATAATCCACTACTTTTCCTATATAAGCTTTAGCATTATTCCCATTAGGTTGCAAGTTCCTTAAGGAGCTCTGCCAGTCATAGTAGCATTACAGTAAACCTTTGCCAACTTGACTTAAAGAATGTTTGAGTCCGGGTATTCATTACAGATGACTCTTTCTTGCGCTTCATTCCTTAAGGGGGGCCTGAACTTCTCAAAACTACATCACCACCAGGATAGTACTCAGGAACTGACAAAAACTGCTTGGAATTGAATAGCAGTAATAAGAAATGGGAAGGAGATGGACTTCATAATTACCTGGAGAGGCTTATATGAATTGATGCTAAGTGAGAAGAGCAAAACCAGGAAAAATTTGTACACAGTCACAGATACATCATATGTGTGACGACCACCCTTGATAAACTTGATTCTTCTCAGCAATGCACAGTTAAAAGACAGCTCTACAAGTCTCGGAATGTAAGGAGATACCTACATTCAGAGAAAAATCTAGAAAGACCAGAGTTTAAATGGAAACTGAAGCAACACATGCTAATGTGCTTTTCCACGTTTGGTTTTGTTTCTTTTTTTTTTCCCCATTATTCACTCCATTGGTTACAACACTTCTATACAACCAGACTGTTGTACAATGTGAAAGAGTTTGCAGATCCTATATATGACTGTACGCCACCATGGTGGGGGGGGGGGGAGAAGGGAGGGGAGAAAATCTGAAACTCAAGTGATTCTGGAACTGAATCTTGTAAACTAAAAGTAAATAAACAAGTCAATAAATTTTTATATATATATATATATATCCCCCAAAAAGGAATTGAATAGCAGTATAGAAGAAATTAGATTTAGATCTGCTCTTCATACATCATGCTGCATGCATTTGATAATACTGTTAAGAGTTCAAAACAGAGGGGAGGAAAGGTGTTAGGTAAAGGTAGGACAGAGTAGAAAGCAGTGGGTCTTCAGCCTATAAGCAATACATAAATATGAAGAGTTATGTTACCATCATGGAATTATAAAATCAGTTGATATTATTAATTTGTCCTTCATTTCAAATAGAACCAGTGACATCCTGGGGGTGATGTCTTGACTTTCAAGTGAATTGGATTTAAGTGAGGCAGAGAGTCATCAAAGTCCAGTGGTGGGACAAAAGTCAAGATGATTGGTGATGGTTCTGGTCCAGGATGACCTTGGCATCTTCAGTGTCTGACCAAGCTCTCCATAATGCCTGCTTCAGCCTTCTTCATGGCCATTGGAGCAAATTGTTCTCATCTGCACATCCTGCCAGAGAACATCTTTATATGCTTGAAGTAGACATCCACCTAACACCAAAGGGTCTGAGGCCTGTCCATTACCCTCAACCTGGTTTAGGCCATTTGCCAAGATGCTATATGGGAGTGTGGCTGCTTCAAAATGCTTGGAACCACAGGTGAGAGCTGGGTGAAAGTGGATGCCAAAGGTAGATGATAAACAGAGGGCTTGGCAAGTCTTCATACCAGAGGTGCTAGTCCTCCCTGAACACCCCCAAACACCCCAGACAGAATGTTACTAAACTCCATAAGATGTTCCCTAACTGAAGTTCCCCAGACCTAAGTTATCTCACAAGAGGTCCCTGCTGTACCATTGCCTTTCTGACTTAACCCACCTGGGGATCCTGGGACAAGCTGACATGACTGAAATGACTGAACAACATATATGCAAAGACATATCTATTTATAGATTAGACAGTAGGTGCAGAAAAACTTAAAACTGCACTAAGACTTTTTGGAAGGCATATTTGCACCTGCTCTTCATATTGGAGGTATTATTTAAAATTGATGGAAGACAGTATGATCATGTTTTCTTCCTCCTTCATGAAAATTAAAGATGCATTCTGTTTATCTTCCCAGGTTTCACATTCTTCTGATAATGTGATAAATACCTGCCTTATAAAACTTAGACTTTCCCCATTAACTCCACATGGCATAGGAGACTAGAAAGGCCATAGTGAACAATGTAAGAAACCTAGAGTAAGAACCTTTTTTGTAAAGAGTTCTAAGCAATGGGGGGAAAAAATCAATGAAAAGCCACAAAAGAAAAGAAATACTTTATATTTTTAATGTTTATTTTATTTCTTTTGGAGGGGGTTAAGTGACTTACCCAAGGTGACACAGTAGTACGTGACAAGTGTCTGAGGTCAAATTTGAACCCAGGTCCTCCTGACTTCAGGGCCAGTGCTCTATTCACTGTGCCACCTAGCTGCCCCACATACCTATGCTTTTTAAAAAAATATTTTAAAAACAGGAAACAAATCTATTCATTACATAAAACAAATTAAAAATTTACAAATATACTTTCATTTTCTGTCACAGCCTGTTCAGAGAGACAGCAGAGAGAAGGATAAAGAGAGGAATAAAAAGACAATGAAGGCTAACCTACAAATACTGATTTTCTTCAAGGGAAATGGAAGAAAAACATATAATTTGTTCCAAATGTTTAAAAATTCTATCTAAAGCTTAGATGTCTTGTTGGGTTTGACATCTTTCTTCTCATTTTTCACAGATGAAAAACCTTAGAGTAGAAATACTCTGGAAACTGGAGCACTTCTATAGGGGTAAGATTTATTTTTTATGGAATAACTAACACTGCCATCATGTGGCATTTCAGGATATTGTCAGTAAGAATTTTTAAAGCCATATTTTGTTTTTGCAATTAGACTAGATGAAATTGGACCTGGGACTAATAGTTACTGTCTCCTAACACTGACAGTACTATGACACCCAACCCAGCCATCAATCACCAAATTGAAATGAGAGTTTTTGTTCACTTAAACACGAGGAAAAGAAATAATCCAAGTGTGAAAGAGACAACATAGTGTGATGAAAAGAACATTGTATTTGGCATCAGAACTCTTGGGTTTAAATCCTGATTCTGTTCTTACAACCTTTTAGACTTTGAGAAAGTCAATTCATTTTTATAGGCCTCAGTATTCTCAACTATGAGATGAAGATGCGGGACTAGAAATTTCTAAGGTCCTTTTTTTTTTGAGGGAAGGCATGGGAATTGGGGTTAAGTGACTTGTCCAAGGTCACATAGCTAGTAAGTGTTAAGTGTCTGAGGCCAAATTTGAACTCAGATCTTTCTGACTCCACGGGCCAGTGCTCTATTCTCTGGGCAGCTTAGCTGCCAGATCTAAGGTCCTTTCTAGCTCTAAATACTGTTATCTTATATCTGAAAATACTTAAAGATTGCTAATTAAAAACAGTCCACTATAGAACTATGTATGACTTCACATATATAATGAGTATCATATTGCTTGCTTTCACAAAGGATGAGGGAAGGGCTGGAGGGAAAGAGAATTTGGAACTCAAAATAAAATGAATGTTAAAAAAACACCACTGGCAAAAACCTGGAAATTAAGGGGATACCCATCAAGTGGAGAGTGGCTAAACAAGTTGTGATATATGAATGTAATGGAATACTATTGTGCCATAAGAAATGGGGAGGAGACGGACTTCATATTAACCTGGAGAGCCTTATACAAACTGATGCTAAGTGAGAAGAGCAGAACCAGGAAAAATTTGTACACAATCACAGACACATTGTATGTGTGATGACCAGCCTTGATAAACTGGACTCTTCTCAGCAACGCACAGTTATAAGATAACTCTACAAGTCTCAGGATAGAAGGAGATATCTACATTCAGAGAAAGATCTAGAAAGAACAGAGTTTAAACAGAGACCGAAGCAAACTACACCCTCTCGTTCTTTTCCATGTTTGGATTTGTTTCTTTTTTTCCCATTGTTCACTCCATTGGTTACAACCCTTCTATACAACCAGACTAATGTCTGGTGTGAAAATATTTGCAGATCCTAGACTTGATTGCATGCTGCCATGAGGCTGGGGGAGAGAGGGGAGAAAATTTGAAACTCAAGGAATTCTGGAACTGAATCTTGTAAACTAAAAGTAAATAAACAAATCAATTAAAAAATAAAATAACAGAAATACTAAAAAAATACCACTGGGAAAGTGAATAAATAATTCCAAAATTATTTCATCATAGTGATCTGGGAATCATGTACCTGGGTGATCTAAGTTACCTTGCTTTATTGCCTCAGATTGCCCAACAAATCAAAATGCCTTTTGACTCCTAAGAATTTTGGATAGAAATTAATTGGTATCATATTCATATTACTAATTAATCACTGGATAGTGGGGCATCTCCCCTCTCTGAAAAGTAGAGGAGAAAAAGAAGTAGTAAAATATAAAATTACAGGTGTGTCTGCTCATCTCCCCTCTGCAGTTTAGGGAGCCAGCCAGTTCATAAACAATGCCTCCTTTTTACTTGTTTTACCCTCATTTCCTCTGAGTATACATAGTGATGTTACTGTAAATCAGATTTGAACCCATAAAATGATCTCTCCTTTCTCTGAATTCCTACAATACTTGCTGATACCAATTATGTGACGCTTAACTGTAAAAGAAAACAGTAAATGCTATTTGTGTTCATGCCTTATCCTCAAGAGTAAATTGTTAGCTCCTAAGGCAAGGGAACCTTGCAACCTATGTCTATCTCTGTAGCCTTACACATAAGCTAGAGTTTTTTTTCCGACACAGTAGATACCCAATAATATTAAAAAAAAAATTTATAAAGCACCTATGATGTGCCAGATACAGTGCTAAGCTCTGGGGATACAAAGGAAGGTATAAGACAGTTCTTACCCTCAAGAAGCTCACACTCTAATAGGGGGATAGAACACATAAAAAGAGATTAAAAAGGGGGTAAAGGAAGAGGTTAGTCAGACATGGACACAATGAAGTCCTTCAGCTCAAGAAAGAAAATGACGTGAGGAGTTGTGAGTTTCAGAGCTGATTTCATTTTGCAGAGTGATGAATTTTTTGAGATCATGAAATCCAGGTCAGCCAGACAGGAAAAGTACTTGTTGTGTGAATTAATGAATAATGATTTAATGAAGTCACTTTCTTACCTAGGAAAATCAGCAAGCACATGCTGCCCACCAAGGTAGAGTTGGAGCTAAGTCTTCCAAGTTTCATCTCACTGACCTCTTTCTTTATAACCATTCATCTGATCAGTGAGAGATAATTTTTTCTTATTACTGCATCATCTAGGGGTCTCCATTTCTACATTTCTAGTGTAAACAGGATGAGGAGCTACAAAGATGAAGACAAGTCACATTCTCTAATAATATCTACTCTGCCAGCTGGATACCTAGAGAACAAAATGTCAATCAGATCTTTCACTGAATGACACATTTTTCTTTAATTAGTAAAACATAAAAGCAAAATTGGGTAGCTCATCTTCCTGAATTCAAATCTAAATTTAGACATTTACTGGCTGTGTGATTCTAGGTGATTAATTTAACACTGATTACCTCAGTTTCCTCATCTGTAAAATTAGCTGGAGGGGGTGGAGCCAAGATGGCAGAGCAAGAACAGGAATTTCTTGATCCCCCCACTTACCTCCAATACCTATAAAAAATGACTCCAAACAAATTTTAGAGCTACAAAACTCACAAAATGACAATGAAGCAAATCTCATGCCAACACAAATCAGGCCAGAGCAGACCTCAAGAGACTGAATCACTGGCAGTAGTGGCAGTTTCTAGACTTCATAACTCACAAACGCCAAATATAAAATAAAAGGTCAGTAAGGAAACTCTGTTGGACCTGAGTAAGAGAAGAGTGCAGTCCAGCCCCTACCTTTGGCGTGGCAGAGGTTGGCAGCTGCTTCAGCAATTTAACAGTAGCAGCAGAGATGGCAGCTGCTTCCAGAACTCTGTGCCCACAGATGGTGGGGGAACCAAGCAGCTAATCAGAGGACAATTGCAAGAATCTCTTTGCTGATGCTGAGGCAGGATTCTCTTGCTTTGCCCTGCTTGGTTCTGGATCTACCCTTTGCCCAACGTGGTGGTCCTGGGGTGAGGAGGAGCACTGGTGTGGCGGAGCTCATGGTGGCTGTGGAGAGGGAGTCCTCCTCACAGTTCTGAGGCAGGTACCTAGAAGTAGCTCTGAAAACACCTACACAAAACCCCAGAAATTTGGGACAGAGCATTATCCAGTCTGAAAACAGAGTTCTGCCATGACAAAGAGCTCAAAAGACAAGTAATTGACTGGGAAAATGAGCAAAGAGAAGAAAAGAAATCAAACTGTAGAATCCTTCTTTGGTGACAAAGAAGATCAAAACAGAACCAGAAGAAGACAATAAAGTAAAAACTCCTGCATTAAAAGCATCCAAGAAAAATATGAATTGGTCACAGGCCATGGAGGAGCTCAAAAAGGAGTTTGAAAATCAAGAGAAGTAGAGAAAAAATTGGAGAAATGAGGGTGATGCAAGAAAACCATGAAAAATGAGTCAACAGCCTGCTAAAGATACCCCAAAAAATACTGAAGAAAATAATACCTTAAAAAATAGACTAACTCGCCCTTCCTGTTTCCTCAACCCTCACCCTGGCATGGCTGGGCTGGCTGTTACGCGGTTGGGTGTGCTGCGGCTACATTGCAAGCCGGGTTGGCAGCATGTGGTGACTCCAGCAGGGCCTGGCCGACAGCCCCTCTGGCTATGGGCCGGTCACCGAGCTGCCAGACTGGTCCTGTGCAGATGGTAGATGTGCTCCCCCAATGAAAGGCCAACTCCCACGAAAGGCACAGAGGGTAAAGTTTGCAAGACGAGTAGTGCTACTATCCCAGGAAATGGATGCAGGAATGAAGACGTGGGAGAAAAAGCAGCTGGAGAAACAGCAGGAGGAGGAAAAGAAACGGCAAAACATGCTCAAACCCAAAGGGGCTTCAATGAAGGACCCATGAATCAATAAAGCAGATCCCCTCCTCCAGTAAAAAAAAAAATAGACTAACTTAAATGGCAAAAGAGGTCCAAAAAGCCAATGATCACCATGGAAATGTTTTGTATAACTACACATGTATAACCTATATTGAAATGATTGTCCTCTCAATGAGGGTGGGTGAGGAGTTCCAGAAGATGGGAGAGAATCTGGAACTCAAAGTTTTAAAATCAAATATTAAAAAACTGTTTTTACATGCAGCTGGGAAGTAAGATATATAGGTAATAGGGTGTAGAAATCCATTGTGCCCTATAAGAAAGTAAGGAATAAGGGGATAAGGGGGATGTAAGAGAAGGCAGACTGGGGGAAGAGGTAATCAGTATGTTTGCCATCTTGGGGTGTGGGGTAGGGGAGAGATGGGGAGAAAATTTGGAACTCAAAATCTTGTAGAAATAAATGCTGAAAACTAAAAATAAATAAATTCTGAAAACAAAATAAAATAAAATGAACTGGAGAAGGAAATGGTAAATCACTTCAGTATTTCTGCCAAGAGTCTAAATGGGGTCACAAAGAATCAGAAATGACTGAAATGACTGAACAACATCAGTAACAAAAAAGTAAAATTTCCTGGTCTTATACTTTAACATGGGAAAAATAATATTCCTTTTGAATACAGACAAAAGGATCAAGACTCTTGTTTTATTCCTTTCACTAGTCGTACTAGAATTTCTTTGACATGACTGAAATAGAAATTATCCATTCTATTTTCATATAAGCCCTGAAGAAGCACAAATAACTAAGGATAAGGAAGGAGCCCACCCCTTGACTAGTATTTGACTTCCTTCAATTTCTGTGGCAGCTAAGAGCAACGGGGCTTCTGGATCTTATCCAGACCCTCTCAGAATCAGTCAAAGGATGAATCCACAGTTCACTGTGTTGTTAAATAAGGTGAAGATTTCTGAAATGATAGTGGGAGAAATCTAGAAGATAAATTTAAGTCAAAAGAAGTTCTATGTTTTATATAGTTTTGCCTTGGTCTACCACAAACAATAAAACCCATTTAGGTCAGCAAGGAGCAGTGTGGTACAGTGGAAAACGCACTGACCACAGAATCATAGGATCTGAGTTTGAATCTCTCTCTTTTTCTTTTTTCGTTTTTTTGGAGGGCAATTGGGATTAAGTGACTTGCCCACGGCCACACAGTCGGGTTTGAACTCAGGTCCTCCTGACTTCAGGGCCAATGCTCTATTCACTGCACCATCTAGCCACCCCCATTGAGTTTATTTATTATTATTATTTTTTTCTTTGCTTTTTGGAAGGCAGTTGGGGTTAAGTGACTTGCCCAAGGTCACACGGCTAGTTTTTGTGTTAAGTGTCTGAGGCCGGATTTGAACTCAGGTCCTCCTGACTCCAGGGCCAGTGCTCTATTCACTGCGCCACCTAGCCACCCCTACCCCACTGAGTTTAAATCTCATCTTTGATTTAGTACTTGTGTGACCTTGGGAAAGTCAATTAACCTCAGTTTCCTTATCCATAAAATGGAAGGATTGTACCAAATGGCCTAAAAGGCCTTTTTAGCTCCAAGACCATGGTTTTTATGGGACACTGGAAATGCTTTGCAGCAGAGTAAGGAAAGGCATGCATATATAGCACCTATTATGTACTAAGCACTTTTTGTTGTTGTTGTTCAGTTGTGTCCAAATCTTTGTGACCCCATTTGGGATTTCTTGGCAAAAACTGGACTGGTTAGCCATTTCCTTCTCCAGTTCATTTCACAGATGAAATTGAGACAAACAGGGGTAAGTAATGCGCCCAGGATCACATAACTAGTGTCTTATATCCAGATTTAACTTAGGACTTACTGCCTCCAGGCCCCACACTCCATTTGCTTCACCATCTAGCAGGCCAACTACTTTTTTGAAGGAGGCAATAGGGGTAAGTCTTATACTTTAACATGGGTAAAACAGTAAGATGTCTGAGAATGGAGCAGAACTCAGGTCCTCTTAACTTCAGGGCGAGGTATCTATAAACTGAACCAGCTAGCTGCCCCAAGCACTTTTACAAATCTTAATTCGTTGATTTTCAGAATAGTCTTGTGAGGTAGGTGCTATTATTATCCCCATTTTGTAGCTGAAGAAACGGCAAACAGAGATTGTGACTTGCCTAGGATCGCGCAGCTAGTATCTGAGGCTGGATTTGAATTCAGGTGTTTGTAACTCTAGGCCTAGTACTCTGTCAATAGTTGCTTGGCCTGGAGTCTGGAAGACTCATCTTCCTGAGTTCAAATATGACTTTAGATACTTTTTGCACTTACTATGATTCTGGGGAAGTAACTTAACTCTGTTTGCCTCAATTTTCTCATCTAAAAAATGATCTGGAGAAGGAAATGGCAAACCACCCCAGTATCTTTAAGAAAACCCCAAATGGTTTCACAAAGGGTGAACATAACTAAAAAATGACTCAACGACAACATAAAAAGGATGGGTAAGATTTAGGCAATCTATTTACTTGTCATTTCAAAAAAAATTATTCATGCTGTTGGCCTTCATTTCACATTAACTTTAAATTTCAAATTCCATGTTTCCTTTAAATGCTTCTGTGTGATAATGATAAATGACAAAAGAAAAACATCTGATATAATGACTCTATATGACAACACATAATATTCTGTTCTAGTTGGTCCTCAGCTTTGTTGTGGTGAAGGAGGAGATATGTTACACTCCTCTCTACTCCATATAGATTTTCTATGTACTTTTTCATTTACATGTTGTCTCCTCCACCAAAGGACGTATTCCTTAAAGGCATAGATTGGTTTTGCCTTATTTTTGCCCCAGTATTTGGTACACAGTAAGTGCTTAATAAATACTTATTAATTTTTGATTGTTTATCTCTTCTCTAGAATCGCAATTGGTTTTTCAAGGATGCAGGATCCAACCTCTTTTTTGTAATCTTCTCATTTACATTGTTGTAGTTACTGTTCATACTGTTCTTTTTATTCTTTTCCCTCTGTTTCAGTTCCTACAATCCTCCTCATTTCTCCAAATTCTTTATATTTCTTATTATTCAATAATATTCTGTCACATCTATCCATCATACTTCTTTCAGCTGATGATGAGCATATCATTTGTTTGCAGTCCTTTGCTGCCACAAAGAGAGTCACCATGAATATTTGGGAATGCATTGAACCTTTATTTCTGTCTTTGGCTTCTGGGGACGAGGGAGAAGGGCAACCTGGCACTCTTTCAGCACTATGGGCAGCACCTGGGCGCAGTACCACTACTGGCCACTATAAGCTAAGGTTCGATGTGCAGACATCTAGAACATAAAGCTTTTGTTTTTGTTAGAAATAAAGTATAGTTCCTCTAGGTGGAGCATTTATCATGCCCTGCCTCACAGAGTGCCATGATCATTCATAAGATAATCTCACTTCAATGTTGAGGGATAAAGAATGATAATAGCCCTGCTGTGCCCTTTCTTGTTCCTAGGAGCTAGTGTCTGACTTTAGCTTACTCCCATTTGCTGTGGCATGTATAGAGTTAAGAAAAGCTCTTGGTCAAAATGGGACTGTGAGAATAGGCCGCAGCTAACACCTGCAGAAAAACAGCTCAAGGTTATGAGAATAACAACTTAGGATCACGAGACTCCGTGGAGCCCAGCTAGAAGCAGACACATCAAACAGAACAGAACAGGGCAGCCTGACCAGATAAACAAAGGATGTTTAAGATGTTTGCCTATAGATATGAATTATGCTGCTTTCTGTGCTCTGTGAGAACATGTTTTCCCAACATAGCTTCTTGTAAAAACATGTACTTTCTCACGTATGAAATAGGTATATAAGCAATCTTTCAGGCTCAATAAACTAAACCAGCTTATTCATCATGTTGGTGTGTGTGTGTCTGTGTTCCTCTCCAACTGAACCCGACACCCATTAACTTTAAATTTTAATCTGATGTTCTTTCTACAAAGGCTTAATTGTTCATCTCCATAAAGAACATATACACATACATTTTTGTGGTGGGGATATTACGATTTATAATGCAACATGGAGCAAAAGGTCCCAGTTGACTATAACAATGCTTACCAACATATTATAAATGTAGTCTCCCCATAACATTGCAATGGTTTCATGAGGTTAACACTTAGTACAGTGTCATACAGTAGGTATTCAATAAATGTTCATTTGAACTGTTAAGAGGGTGGCCTTAACTACAATCCTATGATTAAAAAAATTATACTGATGCCTCTTGTGGGTTTTTTTTTGTTTTTCATACCACAGACTTTAAAAAAAAATATCCTCCCCAACACTGAATCCTCTCCTGTCAGTCAACTGACAAAGGGAAAGTTTGACAGCCTATGTGACATTTCATACCTATAGTTCTCCTCTAACAAGAGAAAAATTCTATGATTTCAAATCAGTCCACCCTTTTTCCTACAAAAATGTAACTTTATTAAGTTACTTTTTTGTATGCAAAAAGAAACTTTAAAAAAATGATACACATAAAATGAATATATCATCTTGAAAGTATTTTTTTAGCCCATTGAAAAGAACTTTAAAAAAAAACCACTTGGTATGGTCAGAATTTAATATTATGACAATGACTTAAAGTTCTTTTGAGTTCTTATGGTTATTAAACCTTTTTTGAATAAGGTTTATGTTACCATCCTGTCCATGGTATTACACATGCATACCTCAGAGATATTATTGCAGGTTTGGTTCCAGACTACCACAATAAAGCAAATATCATAATAAAGTTAATTACACAAATTTTTAGGTTTCCCAGTGCATATAAAAGTTAATATTTACACTTCACTGTAGTCTATTAAGTGTGCGATGGTATTGTTTAAAAAACAATGTATATACCTTAATTAAAAATACTTTATTGCTAAAGATGCTAACCATCATTTGGGCCTTCAGCAAGATGCAATCTTTTTGCTGATGGGGGGTCTCATCTCTATGTAGATGGCTGCTGACAGATCAAGGTGGTGGTTGCTGAAGGTTGCAGTGGCTATGGCAGTTTCTTAAGACAATAGTGAAATATATCTAATAAATTGGCTCTATCTTTCACTTGCTTACTTAGAGGCCATTGTAGGGTTATTAATTAGCCTAGTTTCCATATAATGTCTCACTCCAATTAATGTAACAAACAGGATCCAATATAGGGTGATACCTTTATCAAGTGAGAATGCCTCTATGATTGGGGTACAGAATCAGCTAAAGATTAATCAATAACCTAATCAAAAGGATAAACTAGGTGCAAAAAGTCCTTGATCAGTTTTAAAGGAATGAAAAATTTTCAGGCCATTAGATGAAATAACATGTTGTACCCATGGAGTGTATTGGAATTGGTTGAAGAGAATCACTCACTCCCTGTGGGGTTCACATAAATCAACAAACAAGGCTGGAATCTTGTATTTCAATAGTAGGTCATCCTAGTGGTGGAGGAGTTCGTCTATTCCTTTAGAAGGAATCACTTCACATGGGCAGGGAGGAATTGGGAGGAAGGGAGAGTCTCTGTCTTCTCCCTTTCCTTGAGCAGAGGAAAATGTATACCTTTGAAGGGTCATCAAATGATTTGGATTGGATTTTGCATTGATGATAGTAACAGTGTTCAAAAAAAGCAGTATTCCGAGGATAGACATACCAAGGAAAGGCAACTTCAAGACTCTACAAGGACTCCAAACTTTGGATTCCAGCAAAAAACTAACCTCCAAGGGAATTTCAAGGGATTTCAGGAAGAGAAGAGAGCATTTCCATACAACTGTGAGTTATTCCTTTGTCAAATGTGCTCTCTAAACTTGAACCCATTTTCCCTTGGTCTTTAAGTGAGTATGCTCCAGACTTTTGGAGGAGATGTTGTACTTCAGACATTTTCAGCAAATATTCCTTTGTAAAAGTAAATTGATTTTAATTGGTTGATTGATATTGGGGAAACATTTTTATCAGTCAATGTTGAAGAACCCCAGCAACAAGATCAGAAATACTCTAAATCTCTCAGGATGACTTCTAGAAGCCTGTAGAGAGAAGTAGTCAGTTATCCTCTGAGGACGAGCCCACCAGGGTTACTGGGAGGTAGGTCAGTGAGCCCAGAACTTGTATTACATATAGGAAGATTTGTATTAACTGATCCAGAGCAAACAGAGTAGAATTATGAACATAAGATACATGATGATTACAAAAATGTAAATGAAAATAACACTTAGAGGAAGCTAACTCAAATTAATTGCAGTGACCAGTATTGGATATGGAAAACAAGGGATGTTTCTCTAAACAGCATTTACTCAATAGAATGTTGCCCACTATTAGATGTGCTTGCTTTGTCAATCAAGATTGTTTAATTGTCTTACTTACATTTTTCCTTATGAAGAGGGATATATTGGGAAATGGTTGTGTTGTTTAAAAATGCATCAATAATCATTTTTGAAAAGGGAAAATTATGATAGCAGCTTACCTGTGTTAGGTTTCCCATTAACACCTACTATGGCAGACTCTGAGATACCTTTAACTGAACTTCAATCAGATATGAGATTTTATTTTTTTATTTTTTTTATTTTTTGCTTTTTGGAGGGCAATTGGGGTTAAGTGATTTGCCCAAGGTCACACGGCTAGTTTTTTGTGTGTGTGTTAAGTATCTGAGGTCAGATTTGAACTCAGGTCCTCCTGCCTCCAGGGCCAGTGCACTATTCACTGCACCACCTAGCCACCCCAGATGATTTTTATTTCCCTTTGTCAGAAGATGTCTGAGTAAAAATATCACCTATTGAAAAACTAATAATCTAGGATCCTTCAGTAGGAAATATCGTACCTGAAGTAAGACATCTTTAAAGTATTTTCTTCCCCTTGGGTTATTATGGCCATATTAAACCATGTCCCTTATTTGTTTAAAAAGTAACATATATTTATTAATACAATAACCAGAAGAGTATTTTTATTTTTCATTCATGGAAAGCAAAGGTCAGCAGCATCAGAATACAACATTTCCATTTTAATTCCATTTAAAAATTCATTCAGAATTCCTTGAGGATCTACTATGTGTAAGGCACTACATACCAGGCTTTATATCAGGATTACAAAGATGAAAATAACAATTACATTTTCAAGAAACTTACAATCAATAATGGGAGGAGTGGTATAATATATACACAAGTAAGTATAATACAAAGTACAATGTCATAGAAGGGTGGTTCTCAACCTTCCTAATGCTGCGACCCTTTAATACTTGTATGTGGGCGTATCTGCATGTGGGTGGACCCGCCTGTAGTCGGACAGAGGAGCCGTGTCTTGGTTCCTAAGACCATCAGAAATATGTCTTTTTTGTGACCTGTGTGAAAGGGTTGTTCCACCCCCCCAAAGGGGTCGCCACCCACAGGTTGAGAACTACTGTCACAGAGAAAAAAAAATGTCATCTAGAAAAACTAGGAGAGAGAGAGAGATCACTTTTAGCTGGCTGTGATGGGAGTGGAGAAGGCATCAGAAAAAGCATCATGGAAGAGGTGGTTCCTAAGCTGAGCAGTGAAGGAAGAGAAAGAATTCCAAAGGGGAATAAAAGAAGGGACTGCATTCCAAGAACAGAGCTGATCCATCCCAGAGGTGGAAGAACATAGGTCAAGATTAGGGATTAGTTAGTATTCTTTTTTTTTTTAAGTGGGGGCAATTGGGGTTAAGTGACTTGCCCAAGGTCACATGACTAGTAAGTGTTAAGTGTCTGAGGCCATATTTGAACTCAGGTCCTCCTGACTCCAGGGCTGGTGCTCTATTCACTGCGCCACCTAGCTGCCCTAAATAGTTAGTATTCTAGTGTGGAGTTGGAATACGGAATATATGAAGGGATCTGGTGTGAAGTAAACCTAGAAACGTCTTTTCGAGTCAGATTGCAAAGGGCCTTAAATACCAGGTTTTTATCCTCTAGGCTCTCAAATATTTTGGTCTTAGAAACCTTGTACATTCTTAAAAATTAATGAGGACCTCAGTGAGCTTTTGACTACGTGGATTATATCTATCAAAATTTATGTTAGACATTAAAACTGATTGTGTAAAAAATTAATGGATTTTAAAATAACAAAAACAGACCCATTACATGCTAACATAAATAATCTGTTTTCTATATGTTACAAAGCAAAACAATGAGAAAAGTGACATTGTTTTGCAAACCTCTTTATTGCTGGTTGGATCTCAGAGCTGGATTCCATCATCTAATTTTTGCATTCAGTGTGTTATAATATGCTGTTTTGGTTGATGTATATGTAGAAAATTTGGCCCCAAACATATAGGTAGTTGTAGGATGTAGCAACATTTTAATAGGCAAAAATATTTTAGTATTATATTATGAAAGGGCAGCTAGGTGGCACAATGAATAGTGTGCTATGTCTAAAGTTAGGAAGATTTATTTTCCCCCGTTCAAAACTGCCCTCAGACACTAGCTATGTGACCCTAAATAAGTCACTTAACCCTGTTTGCCTCAGTTTTCTGATCTATAAAATGCTCTGGAGAAGGAAATGGCAAACCATTCCAGTATTTTTTCCAAGAAAAACCCCAAATTGGGTGGCAGTGAGTCAAACATGACTGAAACAACTGAACAACAAAGTTATTGAGAAAATTAGGTTTGACCTCACAGACTTCCTAAAAGAATCTTTGGAGGTCACTAGGGGTACACTTTAAGATCTACTATTAGAGATGTTAGGGACCCTTGAGGTTTGTTCCCTTTGAGGAAGGGAATAAGACCAGTTCAGAGCAGATCTGCATAGGATAGACTTACAAAGGGAGAGACTGGCTTTAGGGAAGTGTACCTAAAAGACTATTTTCAGAAAACTCACATAAGGTAAGCACTCACATGTGGTCATAAAAAGCAATACAAGGACACTCTCAAGGTCTCTTTAAAGAACTTTGGAATTGATTTTGCAACTTGGGAGATACTAGTACAGAACCACTCAGCATGCATGGTGTGCCTGCTTCAAAGACGGTGCCATGCTCTATGAGCAAAACAGAATTGAAGTAACTCAAAAGAAATGCAAGATACACAAATTTAGACAATCCACCCCAAATGTTCACAGGGACTATTTGTGGGGAAGCATCAAAATGTATGTCAAAGTTCCCTCGTATGAGGCCAAGCATTGGGCAAAAAAAGACTGTGAGCCAGGCACTGAACTGAGGAAAGAATGGGAGTGTTTTGGAGGCTGGTATACAACAACTACCAGAATTCTGATTTGTTAGTGGATATGGAATGAATGAAGAGAAGTGATGGTTGTAGATAATGAGCTTGCAAGTGGCAGTGGGGAGCAAGAAGTATTCCAACTCCCCTATCTCAACTACCGAGTCAAGGGGATGAGGGAAAGTGCAGTCCGTGTTGGAAAGGGTAGTAAGGAAGGCTGTGTTAGGAGGGAGCCAGGTATCAGTGAGAGCCAGAAGATGAAACAAGTGGAAAAGGAAAAGATTTAAGATGAGAGCATGTTTGTTACCTATTGAACAAGCATTCCAAAGAGCACAATGGAAGGGTTGTGAAATTTTAGAGTAGGACATTGGTAGAGAAACTGGGGTTCTCTACGTTATTTCTAGTTTTCTCAATAAATAGCAAAGATCTTTAACTTCTTTACATTTTAATGAGGTTTATCATACTATGATAATGGAATATTAAGGTATCCTACTACTATTATTACTATTGAAGTACCCAATTACTATATATTTCTTCTTGTGATTGGCTTTTGTTACTAATTTATGTAGTTTGTTGCACACAAGTTTAAATATTTGTTGCTTTAAAAATCTATTGTTACTACTTTTTCTTATAGAATTTGGACCATTTGCCTTCAATGTTACAAATATTTAATTTGAACCCATTTTTATTCTTACTGTTAGCAAAATGAAATAAATTCTATAGCCTACTTTGCATTTCTAATTCTGATCAAATTATATCCCTGCCTTTTAAACCTATTGTTATTCTCCTTTAAGAGAATTGTTTCCAGTATTGTCAGCTCTCTCTCTCCAGTTCATTACATGAGTTACGTTAGTCCAAGTTAAAGTGAACCCCAAGTGATTATATTAAATGAGCTGTGAGGTTTTAAAATTTGTGACAAGGTGAGGAAGGAATTTTTCTACTTATTGCAAGGAAATTCTCCCTTAAATTTTAGTGAGCCACAAGTACTAATGAAACTTCAGCTGTTTGCCCTCAGCCAATATGATCTTGATAAGGAAATGACATATGTTCTTTCACTAGTCACCCTTTAGCTGAATTACTTCTTTATATTCTGGGTGCTCAGTTACCTTATCATTGCAGGCAAATTTCTTCTTAAATGCCTTTTTTGATTGTAATCATCAGAAATTCCCTGGACAATAGTGAGGGTCTTCCATTTTTGTTGAATTCCTATATAGAGATTGTCTGCAGTCCTTCCATCAGCAAAGGGGTTGAAAGAGTGAAGGTTTTTGGATTGCAAATACAATTCCTTTTCTTCCATGGAAATGACCTCTAAAAGGCAGTGGTAGAAAGTCAGTGGGGAAGGGGAAAAGGGACTGACTGTAGGAAAGCAAGGGGAGACTACTGAGACCTTAGTGAAGGCTCAGTGATTGGGGTCTTTACTCATTTTAAAGCTTCTTCACTCATTTATCAGCTTTTTAAAGTGTGAACTCATTCTTACACAGTAGTTCATACCCTAATTTATTATACATCTTATTAATATTTGATTATAGGTGATAGGCTTGTTAAATACTCATTTAACAAAGATGTTAAATCCCTCCCAACTGCTCATAAAGGTCTTTTCTTGAGGGCACTGACAAATCCTTTGAGGGCATGTTGATTTCTGAGACTTAAAAAAGTTTCTAAACACTCAGGTTTGCCGGACTGGTGATTCAAAGGCGATTCTGGTGATTCATTGTCCAATGCCTTCTTTTGCATATGCTGGTCTAACTTCATTAACTTATGTTTTTGTTGCTGAGAAGACTGAAGTTTCTAACCATTTCTAACCTGAATTGTTTGAAGCTTCAGATTTCTTCATTACAAGGCTGCAAGAACTGTTCCAATTGTGGTGTGTGACCCATTCTTGTTCACTCTGAGAAATTTTCTCCAAGGACTTCTTCAAATATGGTGCCTACTGCCATCTCTTCTCCTTTCCTTTACCCCTTCAAGCACCATGCAGGATAAACTCTTGGTAAGGAAACTCCCTTAAGGTACAATTACAAGTATGTAATGTCACAGAAGAGTTGACTGGGAGCCCTGAGAGTAAATCAAGTTTTTGACTGTCAGAGGCAAGATCCTCCCCCACCCCCAACATTCTATGGAATTAAAGTCTACATTTTTTCTTCTGAGGATACTTTCAAAATATTATTTCATACACCGCCCGTTCTTAAAAGTACTTTTTTTTTTTTTTGCTTTTTGGAGGGGGGAAGGCAGGGCAGTTGGGGTTAAGTGACTTGCCCAAGGTCACACAGCTAGTAAATGTTAAGTGTCTGAGGACAGATTGGAACTCAGGTCCTCCTGAATCCAGGGCCAGTGCTTTATTCACTGCATCCCCTAGTTGCCCCCAAAGTACTTTTTAAAAACATTGTTCTCTGAACTTTTTTCTACTACATTTATGTTGACATTTTCTATTTCTGGTGTTTTAAATTCCTGTACACTGTTTTAGATTTTTCTCAAGTTTTCCCATATATTTTCAAGGGGTCTTCTTGATTACCTGAACCTTTTTGAGGTGTTTAATATCCAATCTATTTTACTTTTCATTATTTTTGCATTTGTATTTCCAGTGCTATTAGTTTTGTCCCTTGATTTTTAGTGTAATATTTAGAATTTGGTCATTTGTTGAACATTTTTTTCTTGTGCTAGAGATTTTTTATTCTATTCTACCATCTTATTAAAATTTGTTGGATTTTTTTTGCAAGGTAGTTTTATTTCATAATCATTCATAGTATGTTTAAAATCCATGTGTAAGTGAAACTCAGATTAAAAGTCCAAAATCAACTTTATTATGGTTAACAGAAAACAAGTAGGTTAATTTATCATAAAATAAGGAAGTTCCTTTCTGGTGAAATAGTTATATGAGGTTACAAAATATGAGGTAAAACACTTTTTTGTCCCAAATCTATTAAAAGACATACGTTCATTTGTTTCAATTCTGATGAAACCACTGCCTCTTAAAAGGCGAGGAAAACATCTACTAAAAAACAAAACAAAACATTCCTCTCAAGTATTATGGCCCAAGAGTTAGCATTAAGTGTGAGTAGCCTTCTCAGACCTAAATATCTGTACAAATCCCTAAAGAAAATGGGAAAGTGACAGCTGGAAAAACTGAAAGTCATATTCGCAAATTAATTCAAGCAGGAAGCAATTCCTTGGTTAAGCTGCCTCCATTCCATTAAGTGAATACAATTTTGACCTTGCTAAGTGCCAGAAGCATGCATACCTGTGAAAGAGCTGCACAGAGGTTTACACACACCATAATCTAAACATTATCACCAGGAGATCATTGATGATAACTGGCTTACAAAATATTTCTATGTCAAGTCGGTATATTTGGTCCCACAAAATCTTTTAGGCTTGCAAATTATGACACATAAAAAACATTTCTTAAATAATCCTTAATGGATATTGAAAGGCAGTTGAGAACAACACATCCCTTTGGAACTTCTAGATTAAATTTCAATTTTTAGTTGAACAAAATAGTCTAATGAGGTATTACTCAAAGGATATATTATCCATTCTTACATCAGTTTCACTTTAAATTTCTTACAATTGACACCCATAGATGTTGGAATCTAAAACTAATTAGACACAAGAGGTGTATATTCTAGCTCTCTAAAACAGTATCAAAAAGCTTCATACTTAAAAAACCAAAAGAATGGTGAAGAAATGCATGTCAAGGACACAAGTTATCATCTGAGAATCACCAAAGTAAAGGAATCAAATTAATAAGAGAAAGTAATATTTGGGCTATTTGTTTAGATTATCACTCATATTTTCTATTACATTAAAGGAACTGTCCTAATAATAATTTGCTGCAGGTGTAATTTACTTTAAGTAAATTCTACATGAAAAAGTGGAAATTTACACAAAGGATAAATTAGGGAGTCATAATTTCCTTTACAGAAGGTTCTTGAAACTAGAGGATGAAAAATAGGGATCCTTTCAATAGCAAGAGTCCTCAGTGCACTTAAAATATTTTTATTAAAAAAAAATCAATGTATATACAATTTTAAGCACATGACCTCAGTGTAAAGCGAAGCACATAAGTTATCAAGTTATCATATAAAAAGAATACTTAAAAATTCAAAGGCAAAAAAAGACTAAAATTCCCATGAAATCATCAAAAGTAAGTACAATTATAGTATAACATACAGCTTCAATTCAGTTTTATTTTTTATTTTATTTTATTTTTTTTTTGGAGGGCAGTTGGGGTTAAGTGACTTGCCCAAGGTCACACGGCTAGTTTTTGTGTGAAGTGTATGAGGTCGGATTTGAACTCAGGTACTCCTGACTCCAGGGCCGGTGCTCTATTCACTGCGCCACCTAGCCGCCCCTTCAATTCAGTTTTAAATGGGAATTCAAAGAAGCTTGAGCCTACAGATTTAAGATTAAGCTTATCTATGTGCCAAAGCGTTTTCTGACTCACCTATCACCTTTTGTGTTTCAGTTTAACATATTTTCTTATTTCTGAACTATAAAAATTGGCATACTGCTATATGATTATTGGTGGTTTGGAGAGTCATCTTTAAAAAGGATCTCAACTGAGACTGACAAAACTCAAATATAAGTAGTACAGATGTACAACACAGATGAAGTCTGAAACAACATAAGGCAAACAAAAACTTCAATTAACAAAGATACCGGGAATAAGAAGTGCTAAGACTAGGTTAACAAAGATTTGATGCAATAGGCCTTGTTAAATGTGCAAGGTAATTATTTTTTTTATTTTATACCCTAGAGTTCTGGAACATAACCAAATAACCAAAATATTTTAATTAGCATAGGTGCCCTAAAAAGTATTAGCACCTTTTTTACCCAACAATAAATAAACAAAAACAATGAGGACACTGCCTAGAAAATCAGCTTATTAAGGAAATATTACTATAATTTTACCTAGAGAAAGCAGACAAAAATGGATGAACAACTTTTGGAGAAGCTGAGAACAGTAATCAAGGCACTTATTTTTAACAAGTTTAAAATATCAAAAGCAAAGTATATTTGGATTTCTTTCATAAATACTTATCACTCTCAAAACTATTAACGTTGCTTATTTTATATTGCTAGGGACATAAAAAGGAAAGGTCACATTACCACATAAAAGGAAACTGCGAAGATACAAGTGAGGATATTATTTTGCAGGCAGAAATCAACACATGTATTTGCTACTTCTACCCAAAATTTCCTGGATTTTGATGTGGTTTCAGTACATACTAAAACTGAACATCATAAACTGTCATTTAATGTCTAATATAATCTTTTCTATTAAAGAGCTCAGGTTTTACTTTGTAACAGCTGCTGCATGAAAATATTTTCTTAAATTCAACTAGAAATTTCTCTAAATCCATCAAAGAATATGTCTAAGAAAGCAATTAGAAGAAAATTTTTATTATAATTTTAAAAAAGACCTCAAACTCATTCAGTGCAACATGAGATAATAAGATCAATGATAATCAATGAATAGCTAACTAATTTTTTGATGCTGCACTGTCAATTTTCTATTATTGTTTTTATTCTTCCCCTAACAGAGAGATAAAGATTGCTTTTAAAAGAGTATTTTTGACATTCTCAACTCAAATACTGTGCAGTGAAACATGATAGATAATATTTGTCCAGTTAACAAGTTCAATAGCGTCATAAGGTATAAAGAGAAAGACTAGCAACTCTACCAAAGAAGTACAAATAGTTAAACTGAACTACACCACCTGAAGATGCTTTACTATAATTATAATTATGCATGTGAAAATGAAGATTAATGAAACTGATACTATGTTCATGACAACTCCATTAAAGCTGAATACACTCAGCATTTGATAGGCAGTAAAAGAATACATGATTTTTCAAAAATACATTCATGCATAATGAAGAGAGAATGACTTTTCCTTCTAATGTACCTAATGGTAGTGATATAATTTCAGCAGTACTCTAATAACTAAACAGTCTTTAAAAAATTCTGTGCAAGAATATGAGAAAAAAACTGAGCATTATCTTTACATCCCAAACATAAAGTATCTACAGGTAGCCATTGCTCATAAAATATTCTGATGTTTTAGCAAATATTGTAAGCAATTAATTAATTTAATGATAAAGAGACTACAAGAAGACTTGTAAACTCTAAAAATGACAAATATATAAAGCTGATTAAAATTACCACTTAGTTTTCAGTACTGATGTTTGTAGGAGAGCCTGTTAAATGACAAAGAATTTATTTGGAGTTTTAAAAAAAATAAGTAACCATCTGTACATAGATGTGGTTAAAAGCAGAGACCAAGAATAATTTTAAGTTTTTTCTAATGCATATGCAGTCTTATTTTAGGCCAGGTTAAATTTAGCAGCTTCAATTTTCTTTAATGGAAACAAGAAGGTGAGACAAAGTTATTTGTACCACTATAGTAGCTGGCAACAGAGTAAGTTGCATTAAAAATTCTGACAAGATACATCTAAATAGATTTTATTTCTGACATTTATATTTTTAAGTATGCAGTAATGGATTTTGAAATGCATATTAAAAATGTAGGCACCAATAATTAGTTTTATCATGATCAAACTGTATCAAACGTATGGTCATTTCACTGTGACAAAAAGTTAACTACATAATAATAATAATAATACAGAATTAAAATGTTGTATTATGCATGGATATACTGAGAAAGTAATGTACTCACAGGCAATATTTAAGAAAAAAACAAACTGTATGAATATCATAAATATTTTGATTTTGGACACTAGAAAAAAACAAAGCTTCATGTCATTAAAAAAAAACTACTTCCCTTTGTATAATGCTTATTTAGTTACACTATCTTTACATCTACCATTTTCCTTAACTCTTTATTGTAAGGATTAGTAAAGTCATATACCATAGTATACAGTACAAGAATAATTCCCATATAGACCAACTATCTAGATCAAGGCTTCACTGCATGTACTTACGTTTTGACTTCCGGTATATTCAAATCCATGTAATAATGGGGTTCTAAAACATTTTATTTAGATAAACACCCATAGGGAAGGTAGTATTTTATGAGGTAAAATATGGAAAGACCAATGCAAAAGAAAGATGTTACTGGTAAAGTAAAAACTGGAAGATTTGATACATTATCAACATCATAAGCTTTGATATTATATTGCCTATAAAACTCTGGGTCTGGTAATAAAGCAAGGAGAAAAGAAAAAAAACCCATTTCAAATGTCCAAACTTTGATATGCAAAAGAATACATAAGTAGGAGAATAACATCTCATTCCTCTCTGTGTCATATCAGTCTTTGAAATAAAGGCTTTGCTGTTCTTCAGGACTGGAAGGATATCACAGTGTTGATTTTATATACGAAGTAGGATCTATTCCAGTATACTCTAGTGAAATAATTCACATACGGAGAATAGTTAATTTTGATCTCATGGCAAAATCGTCCATATTTTGAGTAGGTAAAACTGTCACCTTCTTCACAAACCACCTATACCAAAAGATACAAAACAGCAAATTAAAAATGTTTGCTTTAGCTCTAGAGGAAGATCAGTGTTCAGGGAACACTACATTATTGATATACATAGATTGTATGCCATTTTGATATTAAAAATTGATAGCTTAAGGTACTTTCAGTGTGCACAACACTTTACATTTATTATCTTGTTTGATTCTCCCAATAATCCTTTGAGGTAAGCATTAAAAGTATTATTTCTATTCTATGGAGGAAGAAACTGAGGTTCATGGCTGGTAGGGTGGCACAATCCACAGCCGTGTTTCTCCTGACTCTAAGTCCAATGCTCTTTCTATTATACCACACTGCCTCCGTATTAATCTAGAAGAATAAGCTTTAATTTGGTCACCAAGGCACAGCCACCATATGAGTTAATAAACAATTGGGCTCCACAACAGAACTGCTGAAGCCAAAATGAATAATTCCTTTGGTTTCAAAATTAAGAAGGCCTTCTGACTTCATAAGTCAGCTTTTGTTGGTCACCAAATTTGACTAGAAAAACAAATACTGAGAAATGGCCCTAAATTAAATGATCTAATTGTATAGTTACTGTAAACTCTTTGTTATTCGAGGGACAGAAAGTAAGACTGCAGCTTATCCAAGACAAATCTTTATACTTTAACTAAGGGGTCAGACATTAGAAACTATAATGCTTAATTATCTACCCAAGGTGAAATAAAGTGAAAGTGAGAGCAAACAAGAAAGTTTTAGGGTAAGTTAAGTATGCACAGGTCTAAGTTTTGCACAGTCTAAGAGGAATGAGGTTCATAACCAAAGTGTAAAAGGGGAAAGAATTAAAAGGATGGAAATGCTGGTGAGTTTTTCAGCTCCACGTAAGTCAGAACTAATATACCCACTACTTTGCAGTCACTGACAAATGACTTATTTTAAAGAAATGCTTTATGATAAGATATCATGCCAAGTGCTAATTACCTAGTGAATTTATAATTTCATTTTGTCATTTAAAAACTAAAGGACATAATTATAAGTAATGTTTTACATAAATGCAATATTTTATTTATACAGTTTGGAAAATAGCGAGAAGAAAAGAAAAAATGAAGTTACAGAGCACCAACTTCACCCAACAAACTGTTTCAGGGATGTGGAACAAAAGTATGCTACAATCTGGGAGGGAATAGGAGAGATCTTGGTTGTTAACAAAACAAGGCGGAGTCAATCAAGTTGACATCATAGACTTTTTCTGAAGTCAAGGATGACTCTGAGTATTCCTCCCAGAAAAATCTCATATATTAAGTATCCCAAATCCCCTATCATTTTTAGATGCAAGGGACAGTTTTATTGCAGATTAGGATGAACAAAAGCCTCCTAGGAATAAAGAATTGAAAATAAATGTATAAATTAAATGAGCAAAACCAAGTCATTTTGTAATCTCAAGTGATAGTAACAATTATTATATTTCTTTGCTTATATTTTAAGTATAAATTCTAAAAATAAAGCCTGAAAATTAATTTTTAAACCTTATTTCCCTATTCTAGGATAAACATAAGTATTTAATTTTTTTTTGCTTTTTGGAGAGGGAAGGGCAGGGCAATTGGGGCTAAATGACTTGCCCAAGGTCACATGGCTAGCAAGTGTTAAGTGTCTGAGGGCACAGTTGAACTCGGGTCCTCCTGACATCAGGGCTGGTGCTCTATTCACTGCCACCTAGCTGCCCCTGAAAGTATTTAATCTTCCAAACAGTTACTTACGTGGCCATTTGCAATATCCAACAAGTCTTTAACTCTACACCCTCTCATGGTTCCCACCTCATTGCAGATAGCATCTTCTACAATCAAGTAGTTAGCTTTGTAGGATGTAAGTATCTTATAAATGTCCTCAGCAGATCTCTTTGAGTAGATTTGATAGATCTATCAGATTAGAGAACAAAATAATAAGTTCAAAAAAGATGAAAATGCCAAATATTTACTTCCTCAAAACCATAGATCTGTAAGTGCTCAAAAGCACCCTCTGTATGGCTTTTGCCAGTGATGATCTTGTGGTTTAACTGTGGGAGAAGACTAAGTACTGGAAGGATTTGGAAAAGGAGCTCAATTTTGCTCAAAATGTAATTCCTAAGGTTAGAAGTTATATTAAGAAAGGACTTAATAGATCTTCTTTTCCCACATCCCTTTAGAGTTTATTCATATATAATTTGCCTTTAAGTTTCCTGAGAGACAAGGTTATTATTTTATTTTATTTTATTTTATTTTATTTTTTGGAGGGCAGTTGGGGTTAAGTGACTTGCCCAAGGTCACACGGCTAGTTTTTCGTGTTAAGTGTTTGAGGCCGGATTTGAACTCAGGTACTCCTGACTCCAGGGCCGGTGCTCTATTCACTGCGCCACCTAGCCGCCCCAGGTTATTATTTTATATGCCACATGTAGCCAAAGAGGAACTTAAGAAATTATGATTAACAATCTGTCAAGAAAAAATACTAACATACTTATATTCCAAAGTAATCCAAAAAGAAAAGAGTGGAAAAAATGTGGCAAACATAGCAAGTACAAGTCACTCAGTGGAATGAAAAAAATCCAAGAGAGATTCCTTTCATGTTTTCTCTTGGATGTACAATTATATAGAATTTCAGCTCTTTAATTTTTTTGGAATCATAGAGAATTATTATTCCATATTTAAATAAAATAGTCACTATTAATTTATAAATTATGCCTATCTTGAAATCTGAAATGCTTCCATACAAAATAATTAAAATACAAAAATTAGGCTTGGAACATCAGAATGGAAGCTGGCTGATGCAGATTTTAGTCACAGTTATGGGAATTTGGAAAACTCTTTAAACTCTCTTTGACCCTACTCTGAAGGACCTGAAAAACCCTCTTAAAATTCTCCCTTTCTTTAGTTCTTTTTCTCCCTGCTTTCTGTTTTCCTTTGAATGTGGAAAATAATTTCAATCACACTGATAGATACTAGATTAGCTCTAAAATTCCTTCAGTCCTCAAATTTTACAATCTATTAAAATTAATTCAAAGAACTTAAATTAGGCAATGATGGTCTGAACTGGGGTTGTAGAATGGAAAAGATGACAGAAAAGATAGAATTGAGAGATGGCAAATGACTGGCTGGTGGGTGAGAAAGGAAGAAATAGAGGCATCTAGGTGGCTCAGTGAATACAGCACTGGCCCTGGAGTCAGGACTTGAGTTCAAATGTGGCCTTAGACTTAACACTTACTAGCCATATGACCTCGAGCAAGTCATTTAACCCCAATTGCCCTGCCTTCCCCCTCAAAAAAAAAAGGAAAAAAAAAAGGAAGTAATAGAAGATGATTCTAACCTAGTCAAAGTGGAAAGAAAAGTGGTGCCATTAATAGAAACAGGGAAGGCAAGAAGAAAAACTGATTGGGAGTGGAGGTGGGAGGTAACTGTTTTGGAAATGTGGACTTTGAAGTGTGGTTAAATATATACATCGAGTGCCTAGTAGCAGACTTAGAAGTTTGGGTATGAAAAAAACAGAAGAGTCTGGGGTTAGTCATTTAAACTTTTTGTTGTTATTCATTTGTTTCAGTTGTGTCTGACTCTTCTTGACCCCATTTGGAGTTTTCTTGGCAAAGATACTGGAGTAGTTTGCCATTTCCTTCTTCATATCATTTTACAGATGAAGAAACTAAGGCAAACAGGGTTAAATGTCTTGCCCAAGGTCACACAGCTAGTAAAGTGTATGAAGCCAGATTTGAACTTATAAAGACAAGTCTTACTGATTATCCACTGAGCTACACAGTTGCCCAAATTTGAACTTTAGATGATTATTACAGCCATTGTAGTGGAGGGGAAAAAACAAAGAAACATTTATTAAATGCTTACAGGCAGTAGGGGAGATACAGTACTTAGGTAACAAAGTCCCCACTGCCCAACAAATTTACATTTTGGTACATAAATGAAGATGAATAATAAGCATGAATTGTACAGCATAAATACATGTAGAGAGATTTATTTTAAAAAGTATTAAGTGGACCCTTTCCCTTTTGCCTTCCTGTTCTTCCCCTCCTTGCCTCTTCTATATGGGATGATTAATCCCATTCTGTCTCTCCCTGTCTCTTCTCATTCTAATCCTCTCCCACCTTAGAATTTCAGCTTTTAAAGTATCATCCCTTCCTATTCAATTGATCCTGTGCCTTCTATGAACTCATATACACACATACTCAGATATGTATTCATACACATACATACCCTCCTATACAGATATATATGTAGGTATACGTGTATATTCATTTGTATTCCCTTCACCTATCCTCATACTGAGAAAAGTTTCTTAAGTTACTAATATTGTTTTTCCATATTGGTATGTAAATAGTTCAACTTTGATAAGTTCCTTATGATTTCTTTCCAATGTTTACCTTCTCATGCTTCTTGTGTTTGAATATCACATTTTCTGTTCAGTTCTGGTTTTTTCAGCAAGAATGCTTGAAAGTCCTCCACCTCACTGAATGACCATATTTCCCCTGGAACATTATACTCAATTTTGCTGGGTAGGTGATTCTTGGTTTTAATCCTACCTCCCTTGATTTCCGGAATATCATATTCCAGGCCCTCAATGTAGAAGCTACCAGATCCTGGGTTATTCTGATTGTGTTTCCACAGTATTCCAATTGCTTCCTCTTGGAAGCCTGTAATATTTTCTCCTTGATCTGGGGACGCTGGAACCTGGCTATAACAGTTATAGGAGTTTTCTTTTGGGGATCTTTTTCAAGAGGTGATTGGTGAATTCTTTCAACTTCTATTTTGCCCTCTGGTTCTAAAATACCAAGGCAATTTTCCTTGAGAATTTCTTGAAGGATGTTTTCTAGGTTCTTTTTTTGATCATGGCTTTCAGGTAGTCCAATAATTTTAAAATTATCACTCCTATATCTATTTTCTAGGTCAATGGTTTTCCAATGAGATGTTTCACATTGTCTTCTATTTTTAAAAGTTTTTGGATCTGTTTAACAGTATCTTGATTTCTCATAAAGTCATTTGCTGCCATTTGCCCCAGTCTAATTCTAAAGGAATGATTCTCTTCAGTGAGCTTTTGAAATTCTTTTTCCATCCTGCAAATACAGCTTTTTAAGGCATTGCTCTCATTGGCTTTCTCATCCTCTTTGACCATTTGAGTTAGTCTTTTTAAGGTCTTATTTTCTTCAGTCAATTTGTTGACTCTCTTTTAATGATTTTCTTGCATCATTCTCATTTCTTTTCCCAATTTTTCCTCCACTTCTCTTACATGATTTTCAAAATCCTTCTTGAACTCCTCCATGGCCTGTAACCGGTTCATATTCTTTTAGAAGCTTTTGGTGCAGGAATTCTGACTGTGTTGTCTTCCTCCCATTCCATGCTATGATCCTTTTTGTCCCCAAAAAAGGAGTTTAAGGTTTGACTGTTATGCTTGCTTTGGTTCCTCTGCCTGCTCATGTTGCCACTCAATTACTTGACTTTTGAGCTCTTTGCCACAGTAGAACTCTGCTTTCAGAGAGGAGAGCTTTATCCCAAATGGCTGGGGTTTTCACAGCTGCCAGGACTTTTAGTTGGGTGCCCTCTCTGTTGCTCCCACAAACTCTGGTTCACTGGTCACACACCCCAGGACTACCACCCAAGGCCGTGATCCTGATCCAGGCAGGTTAAAGCAAGAGTGATTATCCTCTGAATGGTTGCTTGGTCCCCCTACGATCTGCAGGCCAGGAGCTCTGAAGCAGCAACATGGAGGCAGCTGTATAGCCGCTGGGCCTCTGCTGCTTATCTCCCCAGACACAGGGGCTGGACCATGCTCTTGTGTCCTCCCCAGTTCCAAGAGCCTTCCACATTGTCCTTTTACTTTGTCTTTGGCATTTATGGGTTGATAATTCTGGAAACCACCACAGTTGATCCACTCTCCCAAAGTCCGCTCCAGCAGCTGCTGGTCAGGGCCACCCTGGGGCTAAAACCATGGGCTCACATGGGGCTGAGCCTGACTCCCAGCATGCTGCGATGGACCCTTCCTGTCTGCCTGCTGGGCTTCTTCAGTGGGAGATTTGTTTCTCTCTGTCACTTTGTGTGTTCTATAGCTCTAAAATTTGTTTAGTCATATTTTATGGGCATTTAGGGGGTTATAGGGGGTGCTCACAGAGTTTTCCTGCTTCCATGCCATCATCTTGGCTCTGCTCATCACTAAGACTTTCAAAACAATTTCAAGAATGGGAGAGACTGAAGAGAGATTGTAAAGGGTTAAATAAATGAGCATATGGTAAGGAAGTAGCAAGGGGGGGGGGCAAATCACTTTTTTTTCTTCTTCAGAAATCTGATGAAAGGAAACCCAAAGATGAGATGGACAGCACTGCTAAATAAAGATGGGTTTTCTGTATTTGTTTTTTTTTTCGATACGGAGGCTGAGGCCTTTATCTAGAGCAGCGGTTCTTAACCTGTAGGTCATGACCCCTTTGGGGTCAAACGGGGTTGCCTAAGACCATAGGAAAACACATATTTCTGATGGTCTTAGGAACTGCTCCTCTATACTTCTCCAGGAGGGTCCGCCTACATGCAGATATGCCCACATATGCGTATTAAAGGTTCCTTCATTAGGAAGGTTGAGAACTACTGATCTAGAGGAAATGAGTAGTAGAGACTGAAAATGCAACAGAGGAGATAATAATCCCTTACCCCGTCACCTTCCTACAGAAAGGTTTTTCTACCTTACTAAAGCTCCTTGAATATTTCAGTGGATCCAGGAATACATCCAGGCCATCCTCCAAGGTTGCACATCATAACTCATCCATGCCTATTTATCTTGTATCATTCTTTCCATATCTTCACAGAAATTTACCCCAGGGACCCCCACCAAACATACTGGTGCCTTCCTTGTTTTCTTTTGTTATTCTTCAGGTACCAATAGTTATCCACTGGTTATCTCTTGCTCTCAATATGTGATTTGTTTCCAGTCATATATTTCTCTGATATCTTTTACACATCTTCTGTATAATTTGTAACTCTTCATTTTTAATGTACTGCACAGTCTGCTCATACCTACCATGCACCTGTCCTTTACACATTTCATGATAACTCAACTTCAATTTTTCATAGACTGGAATTACATAATTCATTACCACATACAACTGCAAAACTACTGTTAAATACAGGGGGTATACTTCAGGGAGAAGCATGGAATCAGTAAAAGAACTGTGCTATTTCCAGAAGGCAATCCACACCATTCTTCCACCTTCTGTTCAATTCATGAGCTTGGCACAAAGGTAAATTAGTTGTAATGGGGTACTTTAATTATTCATAAACCTGCAGGAGCTTGCCAGAAGCAGAGTAGCAAATAACCTCTTGATTCATCTTAGTGAGTTTCATTCATTAAAAGTCAGAATCTGTATAGCCAGGTTATAGAGTTCCCAGATCAAGGAGAAAATATTACAAGCTGCAAAGAAGAAACAATTTGAATACTGTGGAAATACAATCAGGATAACACAGGATCTAGCAGCTTCTACATTAAGGGATTGAAGGGCCTGGAATATGATATTCTGGAGCTCAAAGGAGCTAGGATTAAAACCAAGATTCACCTATCCAGCAAAATTGAGTATAATGTTTCAGGGGAAAATATGGTCATTCAATGAGGTGGAGGACTTTCAAGCATTCTTGATGAAAAAACCAGAACTGAATAGATAATTTGACATTCAAATACAAGAATCAAGAGAAGCATGAAATGGTAAACAGGAAAGATAAATCATAAGAGACTTATTAAAATTGAACTATGTACATGCCTACATGGAAAAACAATAATTGTAACTTATAAAACTTTTCTCAGTATGAGGATAAGTGAAGGGAATATAAATGTATATATATGTACATATATATACATGTGTCTATATAGGAGGGTATATATGTGTATGAAAACGTGAGAGAGAGAGAGAGAGAGAGAGAGAGAGAGTGTGTGTGTGTGTGTGTGTACACAGACAGAGGATCAATTGACTAGAAAGGGATGATATTTTAAAAAGGTGATATAGAGAGGTGGGAGAGGAATAGAATGAGAGGAAACAGGGAGAGACAGAATGGGGTTGATCATCTCATATAGAAGAGGCAAGGATAACTGTTACAATGGAGGGGAAGAACAGGAAGGCAAAAGGGAATGGGTCAACCTTACTCTCATCAAATTTGGCTTGGGGAGGGAATGACATACACTCTAAATTGGGTATCTTGCCCTACAGAAGAGTAGGGAGGAAGGGGATGAGAGGGGGGATGATGGAGAGGAGGGCAGGTTGTGGGGGGAGGGTTGTTAGAAGCACACACTTTTGTAAAGGGACAGGGAATAGTAGAGAATAGAACAATAGTAGAGAATAGAGAATGTAGAGAATAGAACAAGTAGTGGGGTGGGATAGGAAGGAGGAAAATATAGTCAGTCTTTCACAATATGTCCATTGTGGAGATGTTCTACGTAACTACACATATACGGCCTGTATTGAATTGTTTCTCTTTCTAGTACAGGTGGGTCACGAGGGAGGAAGGGAAAGAATCTAGAATTTAAAGTTTTAAAATAAAATGTTTTGCATAAACAAACAAATAAAAATTATTATTACTATTTACATGCAACTGGGAAATAAGATATATAGGCACTGGGGTAGGGAGATCCATCTTGCCCTACTGGAAAGTCAGAGGGGTTTTGGGGGAGGATATAGGAGACAGCAGTTTGGGGGAGGGGGTGTACAGTAGGATTGCTATTTTGGGGTGGTAGGTAGGGGAAAGACAGGGAGAAAATTTGTAACTCAAAATCTCGTGGAAATGAATGATATAAACTAAAAATAAACAAAAGTTAATTGAAACCAAAAAAGGACAAAAATGCTCTAAATCACTATTGATTAGAGAAATGCAAAACAAAACAACTCTGAGGTGTCATATCATACCTATCAGATGGGCTAACATGACAAAACAGAAAAATGACAAATGATGGAGATGTTGGAAAATTGGGACACTAATACATTCTTGGTAGAACTGTGAACTGATCTAACCATTCTGGAGAGCAATTTGGAACTATGCCTAAAGGGCTATAAAACTACATACCCATTGATTCTGCAATACCATTCCTAGGTCTGTATCCCCAAAAGATCAGAAAAATGGGAAAAGGACCAACATGTACAAAAAATATATATCATACACACACATATATACACTCACATATGTATTCATGTGCATATATACCCTCCTATACAGACATATGTGTATGTAAACATATATTTTGTGGTGGCCAAGAATTGGAAATTGAGGGGATGCCATTAACTGTGTAATGGCTGAACAAGTCGTGGTATATGAATGCAATGGAATATTACTGAGCTGTAAGATATGACAAGCAGGCGAACTTCAGAAAAACCTGGAAGGATAGGGGCGGCTAGGTGGCGCAGTGAATAGAGCACCGGCCTTGGAGTCAGGAGTACCTGAGTTCAAATCCGGCCTCAGACACTTAACACAAAAACTAGCCGTGTGACCTTGGGCAAGTCACTTAACCCCAACTGCCCTCCAAAAAGCAAAAAAAAAAAACAAACCTGGAAGGACTTGCATGAACTTATGCCAAGTGAAGTAAGCAGAATCAGAAGAATACTGTACACAGCAAAAGTAATGTCTGATGACCAGTTTTGACAAACTTAATTCTTCTCAGAAATACAAGGATCTAAGAAAATTCCAAGATTCATGATGAAAAATGCTATCCACATTCAGAGAAAAAAAACTACGGAATCTGAATGGAGATCAAAGCATAATATTTTCTTTTTTTTGTTTCTTCTTTCTTGTGATTATTCCTTTGGTTCTAATTGTTCTTTACAATATGACTAATGTAGAAATTCGTTTAATATGATTATACATGTATAGCTTATATCAAATTGCATGCCATCTTGGAGAGGGAGGAGTAGCAGGAGGTGGAGAAAATTTAGAACTCAAAATCTTATAAAATTAAATGTTTAGGGGTAGCTAGGTGGCGCAGCAAATAGAGCACTGGCCCTGGAGTTGGCAGGACCTGAGTTTAAATCCAGCCTCAGACACTTAGACTTATTAGCTGTGTGACCTTCAGCAAGTTACTTAACTCCAATTACCCTGCCTTCCTCCTTCCAAAAAAAAAAAAAAAGTGAATGTTAAATACTAAAAACAAATAAAATTTAAAAAAAGAAAAGAATTTTAAAAAAAGAAAAGTTAGAATCTGAATCAAAGCAAAAATTCTACTCTGTTTTATTATCACTCACAGTCAGAAAGTGGCTGCTAGAGTGGAAATGCTTGGAATCTTGTGGGAAAGTGACCACACCCCTCCTGAAATTTGTGAGAGGAGGAAAGGAGAAAGGGAATAAGCATTTATATAATTCATACTACATGCTAGGCATTGTGCTAAGTGCTTTATGAATATCTTTTTTTCCCCTCATTATCTTATTTTATAAAACCAAACAGTTTAACATGGACTCTACATTTTGGGAAAGCTGATTCTCAAGAGTTCAGAGGCAGGCTAGCTAGGATCTCAAGAATTAAAATCTTACAAATTAAGTCAGTCCAGTGATAGAAAACTCTCAAGAATCTGAAGAAAGTCAAACAATGGCACCGAAGAGAGGAAAAAAAAGAGTTGTCTGAAGAGACCAGAAGGAAGAGGTAATATGAAGGACCTGAAAAGGGCAAATAAAAAAAGGGATAAAGAATAAAGTACCACAGGGCAGTGGGTTTAATTTAAAATATTGAGAGAAGTCTAGAAGAGATCATTTAAGAGGTGTTTGCTGAATATGTAGAATAGGAAACAAATATTATAAAGAACTGGCATAGCTTCATCAACATCAGACTAAAGTTACCTCTTATGGACTACCATTCTCTCTCTCCCTCCCTCTCCCTCTCTCTCCTTCTCTCTCTCTCTCTCTCTCTCTCTCTCTCTCTCTCTATCTCTCTCTCATTTTTTGATAGTGCTACTGAACTGGTAGGTTGAAAGAATGTATGTTTGCCTGGGTTTTTAGCAAAGTGTTTGATACAATATCTCACACTCATGGAAAATACGTAAAGATATAAACTAGAGGATGATGCAATTAAAAGGATTTGTAACTGGATGAACTGCCATACTCAAAGAGCAGTTTCTTTTTTTTCTTTTTTTATTAATTTTTAAAATTTGCTTTCTTGTTTACATCATTCATTTTCATGACATTTTTGAATTACAAATTTCTCCCCATCTTTCCCCTGCCCCAACTCTAAAACAGCAATCCCACTGTAAAACCCCTCCCCTGCTCTCTTACTTTCTGGGAGGGCGGGGGAAGGGGGTGTCTCCCTATCCCGGCCCCTGTATATCTTAATTCCTAGTTGCAGGTCTTGCAGAACTTTAAATTCTAGATTCTTTCGATTTCTCCTTTGTCCCCCACCCCCACTGGAAGGACAATCAATTCAATACAGGCTGTGGATGTGTGATTATACAGGACATCTTCATAGTGGACATACTGTGACAGGGATCTGTCTCTCCTATCCCTCCCCTCCCTTGTTCTGTTCTCTACCCTGTCCCCGTCCCTTTACTGAAATGTGTGCTTCCAGCATCCTTCTCCCAGATCCTGCCTTCCCCTCCGCCGTCATCCCGCCTCTCATCCCCATGCCCCCTACTCTCCTGTGTGGCATGATGCCCAGTTTAGAGTTTATGCCATTTCTTCCCTAAGCCAATTTCAATGAGAGTAATTGAAAGTAAAGTTGTAACAGTTATCCCTTGCCTCTTCTATATGGGATGATTAACCCCATTTTGTCTCTCCCTGTCTCCTCTCATTCTAGTCCTCTACCACCTCAGAATTTCGCCTTTTAAAGTATCATCCCTTTGTATTCATTTCATACTATACTCTCTATATACACATATACTCTCATGCCCAGATATGTATTCATACGCATATATAGCCTCCTATATGGACATATGTGTAA